>JARQOC010000001.1:445714075-445829558 GCA_033576535.1 Allobates femoralis
GGAGCGAAACCTGCAAGAAAAGCAGCGGGTCCATCAATCCAAAGCAGCAAAACAGGGCCCAATTTGTCAGGGTTCTGTGGTCCGGTTCCACCAGGACAGAGTCTGAGGATTTGTCAGGGAGTGGAGAAGCAACCGAGTACTGTTTTTGACCCGCGAGATGTTGAATTCCACCTGCCAGAAGGTCACCCTGGTCGCGATCTGCCACCTGGCAACAGAGTCACCTTCACCCAGCACCTGGGAGAGCGGGGGTGGTACGCTCTAGATGTCCACCATGTGAGGGATAAACCACCCGCTTACACAACTGAACCCCACATATCTGAGCCAGTAGCCATGCCCATGCAGTCTCAAAGGCCACAGCAATCATCCGCACCAGTGAAGGAGCCCCTTCCCGAAATCATCGATGTCGCTACACAGACTGTGCTAGGAGCAACCACGGTGGTAGTAGTGAGCATCAGGGAGGTGGCTACGCAGACTGAGCCCAAGTCATCGGCAGCAGAAGCAGACAATCCGGCTGCATTGTACAGTGCAGACAAGCAAAAGTTACCCTGGCTGTGGAAGAAACCACGATCCAACATGTAGTAATGCTGTTGTGTATATAGTTTTTCATTGCTAACCCGGTTGAGGTGTAAATTCCTGTTTGTTTATTGTAATTATGGACTGAGTAGCTAAGGACTAAGTATAGCCTGGACTACAATGTAAACAGTTAGTACCATGGGGTGCTCCCTGTTGGTTTTAGAGCCGACATGTCAGTAAGACCGCAGCAAATCAAAACCCACTGGTTTGACTGAAGAATTGGTCCATTTAACCCTGTTGCCACGCCCAGGGCATGTGCTGGGGGTTTCCTTGTGGTGGGTCTGAATCACCCAGGGTTGTATGGGAACTCGGGTATCTGGGCTCTGTTGTAGTTGGGATGTCACTGGTGGCCTGCCCAGACCCGTGACCCTGGTGATCAACTGAAAAGAGGTTTAGGGAATGGTGATGAAGAAAAATATAGAAGTTTGTTGTGACGCCACCTGCAGATTCTGGTGATGGGCACCAGCGCCGCTTCAGACCTCCGGGGAAGATGGTACTGCAGCTTGGATGGAACAACTCCCTGCAGGTGGAGCTGAGTCCCCGGGGCATACCAGCATTGATGGTGGTGGTGCTGGATGTGGAGATGATCTGTGGAGCATTGCAGCAGATGAACAGACACACGGAGGCTTTGTCACTCTACGTGGGTACTTTACTCTGTAAACCAGTTCAGATGGCAGTTCAGGTTACAGCACAAACAGTCTATAATCAGGTAACTGGTCGGGTAGTCACAGAGGATTGCAAGGTCATTCAGCAGATCCCGTAGTATGCTTTCTTTTGTCAATCCCGTGTCCTGCTGATAAAACCTGCCCCGGCACAGCCCTCTTGTATACCAGGCCCGTTGGGGTGCTGTGAGATCCCTTCTTCTCCCTCTCTCTCTCTCTAAAGGGGCGATCCTGGCGAGGCTGCACTTGTTAGACAGGGTGTCAGGGTTGACAAACTGACCCGTGACGACCGGCGTAGACGGCTCAGGGGCTGAACACCCTGCACCGTATCCTCGGAGCCGGTACTCCGTTAGATGGACCAAGGTTCCCCCAGAGTATGGGTGCTCCGATATGGCGTCCCCTCTTTCTGTTCCTGGGCTGCCTTTTCTCTAGGTACCCTCCCTGAGAGTCTCCTTCTCTCGCTTGGAGGCTCCCCTCTCCTTCGCTTCTCAGTGCAAACTATAACTCACTGTTTGACTTCCCTCCTCCCCTAACTCTCCCCCTAGGGACTGGGCTCCAACCATTTGCCTAGGCTTGAGTGTGGGAGTGCTGGGTTGGGATCCACCTACATACCTTACTCTCCCCTGTGACAGGAATAACTGCACACTCTTTTGTGGGTGCAATACCCATACAGTGGCGTACTGACCAGTGGGGCGCCACAGGTCCCCCGAAGACTAAGGAAGACACCAAGTGTGGGACACTCATCTGCTTAACATGTAGGACAGTGTGATGCATACCAGATAGGGTTCGCACTGGGCATGGCGGGACTGTAAATAGTTATTTATGCCCTTTGTACTTTTGTATGTGCAATGTTAAAGTAACTGTAACTCCCATTAAGGGATGAAAAGCCTTCTTAGTGTTGTTGTTCTTGTTATTAAGCATTACAAAAATGTTGCATGTCTTTGATACCACTTCTTTTTCTGTTCTCTTGCAGCCTCAGGGCAGACTGGGTTTAAGGAGGGGAAATGTGGCGTCCCTGCGGATCCAGTTGCCACAGAGGTACTGCAACCCTATTAGGGTGTAGTATCCCACTCACGGGTAAGAAGGGCACAGACTGGTGCCGGGACACCCAGACCTCACTAGGAACCATTGTAGTTTGGTTGGGTGGTGAAGGAAGTAGTTAGAGGGAGCACTTGGGAAGGAGTGAGGTCAGAAATAACACACACAGATGACGTGGGACATGTGACAAATGGTATAAATAGAGTGGGAATGATCTAGATCTAGAACGTAGGAGAGACAGTTGTTCAGTTGATGAGAGAATTAACCACTTGAGGAGAGCCGGTAGAACAGCTAAGGAGATGGCTGAACAACAAGGGTAGAGTTGGAGAGAAGCTAGAGCAAGAAAGCCTGTCACAAAAGAAAGTGTAACCACTCGGGGGTCTGCCGCAGGGCTCCAGCGCCCTCTGCTTGAATAGCGCCGCTCATCTCCTCACTCCCGGGGCTACTGCTTGAGCACATGAAACTCCATCTCCAAATCAGTGAATGCTGGAGAAGCTGCAGGGATCATGCTCCTCCCCTCAGCCAATCACCAAGCCTCTGTGTCCTGCCAATCAGGAGTGCCCTGCTGTAATATAAGCTTCCTGTTTCCTGTCAGTCTTTGCCAGGGCAACTTCTACCTAGTGGAGTTGCTATTCCTGGTCTGGTCAGGTTGTTCCTTATTTTGCTTGTTATCTGATTTCTGTGTGTTACTTCCTGCAGATCTCCTCCCTGCCGGCTCCTTGCTGACTCCTGTGTTCTGGGCCTTCCACCTGGATCTCTTCCAAGCTGAAATTGCTGATTCAGGTCCTGCTCCGGATTCTCCATGTTTCCGGTTCTCCGTGTCCTATCTTATACCCGGTTGCTGTGTTGTTTCCACGTTGCCTTGGGTCGGTTTAACACCCGTGTCCGCTTCATTGGTCCTTCCGAGGTTGGTACCGGCGGTATCCCTGTATAGGGATCAAGCGCTCCGGGGCCTCCTTCGGTGGTGTTCCGGTGCTGTGGCCGTGTGGCCCTCCCCTGGGGTGTGGGTTCTTGTGTTGTTCAATAAACCTGTTGACTCTACTGTACTGGTCCGTCTCTCTATCATCCCGGTATCAGCATCCGCACTACGCGGTCCAGTGGGTCCACGTGTGGGGTCCGTCAGTAGGACGTGACAGAAAGAACTTAAATGTCCAGAGGTCAGACTGAGGAGCAGCAACAACACCCAGGTGGCTCCAGGAGAAAGAGAGGGTCCTAGAGACACGGGCTGTGATCATTCCACTGGTGGGACACAAATTCATTGTCCAGCGTAGGGAAGTGGAGGAACTAGGCCGAAGAACAGGGACACTGGGAACCCCAAGACTAGTGAAGAATCCAGACCAGGCTCAACTAGCAACACAGAGACTTCCATGGTAACGCAGTCAACTTCCGCACACATTTGCTGAAAAGGTGGCAGCCATAGGGCTAAGGGGAGACACTGCAGGTTATCCCCTAAAAAAAGCCCACAGTACGAGCTCAGAGCTCTGTGTGGTGAGGTGCAAGGCAGGATGGGTGAGGCAAGCGTAAAGAGTCTGAGAAAGGACAGAGAAGGGTGCCGGGGATGTGTCATCCTCCTACTCAGGAGTAGCTAGATCCCTGCCTCCGAGGACCCAATGCTCATTGAGCAGTTGCACAAAGACTTTGAGTAAAAGAACTGAAGACTGCAACTCGCTGTATCTGTGAACTTACTTATGCGTCCAAAAGCACCAGAAATATAGCTACCAACTCACTCAGGTACCTCTAGCTGCCCTGGGGGTCAGCCCTACCCATAGAGGGCTTAAGAACATTGCTGCCTCCCAACCATCGGCCCCTAGGGGAACTGTTGTGCAGCGGCGGCTATTGATAGCCGCAACCTGCGGTTGGCGTCATGTAAAATTAACAAATATCCCCAGGTCCAATTATCCCTGCCAGAATGAACCCTCCACGCCAGATGCCCTTCCCTAAGAGAGAGCCACCCACATCAAACTTTTAATAACACCGAGCCGGACTTCGATCCCTGTGTTCACCATGATGAAGTCTCAAAACAGCCCGGTTCCGAGTATCCTAAGGCCCTGGAGAGGCGGGTCAGAAATGGCTCCAGAACTGCTGCTTTCTGGTCCTCAATATGCACAGTAGCTATTGGGAAAGTGCAAGGTATTGAATGGAGCACTACTGAGGGTGGATGGTACAGATTGACTGTTGGATGAAGAACGTGTGTGTCTGGTCCTTCTCATGGCCATCTTGGAACTTTACAAGCCCTCTTTTATTTTTTTGCTAGGCCTTGCATATGATGTATAGGCTTTACACTGTAGAAGTCACACTCTTTTGAAAATTGGCAATAAATTTATTCTAACCCATTCTCTTTTCCAGGGTGCATTGCAGTCTTTGTTTCTGATTTTTTACAGCCCTTGCAAATTGTGCATAGGCTTTATGAGTCTAGGAGTACCACGCCTTTATAGTGGGGAAACAGACCTTCCTCTACATGTCTTCCAGGGTGTATTGGAGTAACTCCTTCCAATTTATGAAAGCCATTATACATAATGCATATGCTTTAAAAGTCTAGAAGATCCACCCCTTAATAATGGAGAATTATTTTTTAGCCATTACTCTATGTGTCTTCCAGGATGTGTTGGAGTGTCTTCTTCAAATTTTTGGCAGCCTTTGCACATAATGCATACACTTTAACAGTCTAGGAGTCCCACCCCTTAATAATGGGGGGAAAAAAATTTGAGCCACCAGTGATCTACGTGTTTTTCAGGGTCTATTGGTGTGTATCCTTCGAATTTTCTGCAGCCCTTGCAGATGACTCGCCCCCAGGGCCGTGGGGCACTCGGAACCGGGCTGGTTCGGTCTCTCGGGGGATGCACGGGGGTTGAACCCGGCTCTGTGGCCCTGTGGAGTCGCTAAAAATGCGAGGGAAATGATTTAGGGATAAAGGATCATGACGCCACCCGCTGACGTTGCAAGACGGGACCTCTGGGGATGATGAATGGACAGCTATGGTGGTATTGCTCCCCATGGGTGGAGCGTATCCCCAGGGCAACCGGGAAATTCTATGGCATTGGAAGGACATTGATATGCAGGACAGAGGGCGCAAAGTAACAGACAGACTTATGGTTGCTGTTTCCTCAGGTCCTTTACTGGTGGTGCAGGTACAAGCCGGGACACTGTCAGGTGATGGTACTGGAGTCAATGCAACCTGGAAGCAAGTCGGAATACTCCTCACCCTGCAAGTTCTGAGGCCTCCCTGCTGTGCTTCTTCAGCGGGTCCCTGCTGCTGCCTAAAGCTGCCGCCTTCTCTCTGTTCCTGTATGGCAGACAGCTTGAGCTGGATTTCATTGTGTCTGAGCGTTTTAGCTGGCTGCCCGCAGTGTTTTCCTTGACTGGTCTCCCTGAGATCAGTGAGTGCTTTGTGATGTTGGTCTACCAGGCATTGCTCCCACCTAGCCAGAATCCTACTCCACACTGATGAGGGGCAATACCCCGAAACAGCTGTCTGTGGAAGGATCCCTTTGGCTCTTTAATTCCCTTGTCATATCCTTAACTCGTAACTGAGTGGGATATTGACTAAAAGGGCCACTTAATATGGTGGTTACGGTGGTCTCCGCAAGGATTCCACCCCAGGGCTAGGTCCTTCCCTGGAGGAATATCTGGCTAGTCCGTGTTTGAGACTGTTAATTGAGGCTCCATGGACTCCATTTGACATATTCAAATTTCCAGGGGGCAATGCATCATGGATTTCACTGTGTTAGAGCGCTTTAGCCGGCTGCCCGCAGTGTTTTCCTTGACTGGTCTCCCTGAATAGTGAGTGCTTTGTGATATGGCGTTGGAAGGACGTTGATATGCAGGACAGAGGGCGCAAAGTAACAGACAGACTTATGGTTGCTGTTTCCTCAGGTCCTTTACTGGTGGTGCAGATACAAGCCGGGACACTGTCAGGTGATGGTACTGGAGTCCATGCAACCTGGAAGCAAGTCAGAATTCTCCTCACCCTGCAAGTTCTGAGGCCTCCCTGCTGCTGCCTAAAGCTGAGCTGCGGCCTTCTCTCTGTTCCTGTATGGCAGGCAGCTTGAGCCCTTCGCCAGCCCCACTTCCCAGGCGGCTGCTCCTGGACTTCTTATGCTGCTTTGCTGGCAGACACTGTAGTGTGGCTGGGAGACCTGGAATCTCCCACCCTCCGGTATTGGCTGCCGGGTCATTAGGCCCTGCACAGCCTCAGACTCCAGTGTCTGGTTCTTGCACTCTTTGCTGGGGTGAGCTCAATACTGCTCCACTCCCCAGGCTCTCTCAACTTCCACAGACCCTCTCTTACGGGTCCCTCAAGCTAGGTTTCTGCTACCCAGGGACGAGCTTAGCACTCCTCAAGTCCACAGGATGTCTTCCTCAGTACTGCTCCGTACTGAACTGACTAACTCCGCCCCAGACCAGAATTTATAGGGGAGCTGCCCTAAACCTGGGATTAGAGCTCCCCCTTTAGGCCTGGAGGCGGAAAAGGTGTTGTGTGCTTAGGCTCACCTGGTGTGGATACCCTTTTTTACTTCCAGGTGTGACACTACCCCCCTCGGGAGGCAAGGACTTTGTGCATCGGGCTCTGGGGTGATACACACATAGTGCATATGTCTTAACAGTGTAGGAGTCCCACTCCTTAACGATGGGAAAAATGTTTTTCCAAGGCCTTTCTCTATATATCTTCCAGGGTGTAATGGAGTACCTTCTAATTTTTGGCAGCTCTTGCATGTAATGCATAGGCTTTATGAGTGTAGGAGTCCCAGTAGCTAACAATTTTAACAAAATGTGTACGAGGCCCTACTTTACAGTGGTTTGAAAAACTGTTTCCCACCTTCAGGATCTCTTATTCTTTTGCATGCTAGTCACACTTAATTTTTAGATCACCAACAAATTAGAATATTAGACAAAGATAATGTGGAGCCCACTGGGACGGGGTACTCGGTACCGGACCGGGGTACTGCTGGGGATATCACGGCGGTCTTGTCCCGGGTTCTGCAAGTAAAAGGGAATATTTACAGGGATTGTTTGTGTGACGCCACCCACGGGTTGTGGTCAGTGAAGGGACCACCATTGCAGTGTACTTCTGTCAGGAGGATGGATGGATGCTGCAGCAAGATGGATGAGCCCGCTGTGGGTCGGGGCAGCTCCTGATAGGGTGAAAAGGTGTAATACAGTTCTGTATACCTGGAATCATACAAGGAAGACTGAAGCAGGGTTCACCGGGTTTTACTAACACGTTCTTCAATTCAAGCAGTACCAACAGTTCAGTTCTTAACACAGGCACTTTACACAGGTAACTCGGACACTTTGATCCCAATGCAGCCAGGTTGTCTTCCTGAGACCCCTCACTCTCCCTGTAACTGTCCTTCCGGCTTTCCTTTTCTCAGTTCTCTCCTGTGGGTTGTATGACGGCAACCCGGTCCCTTGGTATGACTTCCCCCTATCTGTGTGGGCAGTAAGTCTGGGTCCTATAGCTTTGCTGAGCCTCCAACCCGTGTGGTAGGAACCTGACTTGGAATCAGTGTTCCCCGCCGGTTTGTCTGGGGAGCAGCGTGTAGCTGCAGTCCCCCTCAGAGCCGACACTCTGGTCCCAGCCTAACTTAGGTGTCCCTGTCTTGCAAGGGATCACTGGCTCTTTCCAACCCGTGTGACTATCCGGGTAGCACATGGGAAACCTCTCCCGCCTGTAGTCGGTCAACGCTGCCGTACTCCTCGGACCTGTCCTCACTTCTCCGTGGGCTGCAGGCTATGGACGAGCTTTCTCTCCATGGATCTGTGTCTCTTTGGATTCTGCGTCTCCAGGGATCCCTATCCCTCCGGGAAGTGTCACTTTCTGTCTGTTCTGATAGCTCACTCTTGGTCTTTCCTGCTCAGCCTACTCCGGCCTACTCGGTCTTTGCTTCTCGGCTCATTGTGGCCTACTGTCTAACTCCTCTTTGTTCCTCCCTTTTGTACCCACTACGTCACCTGACCTACTTTCCACCCCTTTTCCTCTATATCCTACCACCCCTTGCCCGCCTAAAGTCCAGGGCTCCGGGTTGGGTGTTGTACTGTGTCTGGTGGGTGTGTGTGCTGAGGGTGTTTGTTGCACAAACGTCTCCTATCTGCCTGGCTGCAGTTCCCCATGTGGCTCCTGGTCGCAGTGGCGCCACAATAACACAAGTAAACACAAAATGCAGTTTTTAAATTAAAGTCTTTATTATTACAGGAAAAAAATCCAAGCCTTGAGGGCCCTGTGTGAAAAAGTGATTGCACTCCCCCTCCAAGCCTAATAATTGGTTTGGCCATGCTTAGCAGCAACAACTGCAATCAAGCATTAACCATAACTGGCAATAAGTTTTTTTGCGCTGGAAGAATTTTGACTCACTCATCTTTGCAGAATTGTTGAAATGGCTCGGACACACTCATCAGAGTTTGACTCTGTGTACACATGATGGCAAGACACAACAGTGCATTAACCCTTCATATACCGGCTTTTATTAGCTGCATCTGCAGGCTCTGTGCTGACATGCAGCGCAGAGCGTGCAGAGGGGGTTAAAATGATTAATAAGCCCTATAACTTTACTCTTTTCTTAACACACACCCAAAAACACACATTACACTCTCATCACTGTCGTGCATCAAACACGCTCCGTGTTTGATGCATGACAGTGTGCCTTCAGCTTAAGAGGTAGACTTGTGTTTTGGATCATTGTTCTACTGCATAACTCAAGGGCGCTTCAACTTGAGGCCACGAATATAGCAGAATTCATGGTTCCATATATCACAGCAAGTAATTCCTGTCCTGAAGCAGCAAAACTGCCTCAGACCATCACACTACCACCACCACCAAATTTTTCTGTTGGTAACAGAGATGTGGAGTTGGTAAGCCAAACATCTGACTCTGTCTCTTGAATGTCCCTGAATCTGACTCCAGACTCCAACTCCACAAGCATGGCTGTGAAGTCCGTAAGCCAAACATCCGACTCCGACTCCCCAATTTACTTGAATCCGACTCTGACTCCAACTCCACCCAAAATGGTCACTGACTCCGCCTCCACGATTCCGACTCTACAACCCTAGTTGGTATTATATTCCTTTTCTGAAATGCTGTGCTACTACTAAGCCACATGTAATGGGACTTACACTTTCCAAAAAGTTCAACTTTTGTGTTGTCATTCTACAGAGTATTCTTCCCAAATTCTTGGGGATTTGCTCAGAAGTGGTTTTCGTCTTGAAATTCTGCCATTCTTGTGGTGGAGTCATGAACACTGACCTTAACTGAGGTAAGTTTTCAGATATTTGGATGTTGTTGTGGCGTCTTTTATGACTTCTTGGATGAGTTGTCATGGTGCTCTTGAGGTAACTTTGGTTAGTTGGCCACTCCTTGGAAGGTTCACCACTGTTCCATGTTTTTGCCATTTGAGGATAATGGCTCTCATTGTAGTTTGCTGATGTACCATAGCTTTAGAAATAAATCCAAAAACGGATGGTGCTGTTTGACCCACGCACCGTGCATACAATGAAACTAACAACCTGATTAAGGAGAGGGGATTCACTCAGAAATGCATTGAGAATAAAGGCACCATTATCTTTCATCAACTGGAGGTTCGTTTCATTGTAGTGTGAGCGGATCAAACAGCACCGTCCGTTTTTGGATTTATTTCTATAGCCCCAGCGATTATGTGGAGTGTGGGGCCAGCAGCAACTGCTGTACGCTTAAACACCGGTTGTGGGTTTCACAATCTTACAAGGTGAGCAGCAACATTTGCAAATCTGCACAGTCGTTGTAAAAAGACACTGTTGCGCTTCTGTTTCCTCTCTTTCTGTTTAGTTCTTAAAACCTTTAGAAATGACATTTAACCTTTTGCAGACAGATAGATCTCAATTACTTTGTTCCTCATTTGTTCTTAAATTTCTTTGGATTGTGACATGATGCCTAGCTTTTGAGAATCTTTTGGTCTACTTCACTTTGTCAGACAGGTCCTATTTAAGTGATTTCTTGGTTGAGAACAGGTGTGGCAGTAATCAGGCCTGGGAGTAGCTAGAGAAAATGAAGTCAACGTCCCAAAGATGTGGTAAACCACAGTTAATTTATGTGTTTTTTTTGGAGGGGGTGGAGAGGCAATAACTTTTTCGCACAGGGTAGGTTTTTATTTCTTTTTCCCTTAATAATAAAGACATCATTTAAAACTGCTTGTTGTGTTTATGTGTGCTATTTTTGTCTAATGTTTACATTTGAATATTTTGAATTTTAAGAAATTAGGAGCAGGGACAAAGACTTTATCACATGCAGTATATATAAAGCAGAGATTCCGGACTCATCCCTCGAGGAGGAAGGGCTATGAAGAGATGAAAATGCCATGAGAAAACATTGCATGAGAAAATGAGAGGAAGTCAGGACAGTGCTGTACCCTGCCAGGACAGCAAAAATACCCTCTCGATTCAGGACAGTCAAGTTGGATCCAGAATGGTTGGAAGCTATAGCTCTGTAGTGAGGTCAGTAGGCCAGAGAGCAGCTGTGGATGCAGAATTTCATGCAGATCTATGTCCTGCTCACAGTTCTTAACAGGTCACTTTCAAATAAGAAAAACATGGATTTTTTGGAATAAGACTACGGATCGCAGATATCATGTTATCATTTTATTCAATTTCTAAAATTACTATTTTATCTGCTGCAGAACTACAGTCTCAGTTCTCTGAATGCTGTGCTTTGTATGACCCCACCCACACCACTAATTGGTAGATTTTTTTTTGTACACAGTATAAAAGCAGAAAGCTGCTAATCAGTAATTGAGGCATGTTTAAATCGAACATGAGGACTACGTTGCAGGAGACAACTAGTTGTCTTCTTATAATCTTTTGGAGATAAAACGCAGATTTAAAAAAAAAAAAAAAAAAAAAAAACTACAAGCAGCCTAGTATGTGGCACATCACTGGAATGAAGGTATCAGCCCTTACATCATGCTGCTCTTAGATTAAATAGCAAAGACCTGCTGACAGATTTCCTTTAGTTTTAAAACAAGATGGTTTACTCCAAATTCAGACATTCTTTAGCACTAGATCTACTTTCCACTTAAAATTGTGCGCTTTTTCATAATAAAAAAAAATCAACATTTATATTTGGAAATGTTTAAAAAAAAACAGTTTTCCATTTCAGCTGAACAAACAAAAACATATGAAAATATGAAAAAGACCACATTTTACTTAAAAGTCTTACATTGCCCCCCTGTTTCTTTTGGCTAAGATAGTATATAAAAAGAACATGGAGTGAAATAAAAAACTACAGTGACATTTTCAGACACAGGATGGGAAATGTTAGTCTGGAGAAAGATGAATGGTTCCAGTTGGCATCTACTGTTCCCATTTTCACTACAGAAAAAAGGTGAAGCTTCTGGAGTGACATATTGAGGAGTCATACATATTATCAGGGGCTCGCTGGCAATTTTTGGCCTGAGTTGCAGTCACAATGCAGTGGCCCTAGATATGTGGCGGCCAAGCATTAACTTGATTTACTTTGGCTGCTGCAGTAACCCCTTAACAATCTTGGATGTACCTATATGTCTCAGATTGCAAGTACTTAATGACCTAGGAAGTATAGCTACATCATAGCAATTTTGCCGGCTCTCCGGCTGATGTCACAGCCGAGACCCGGGTCTCATGGCCAGGAACAGTCCCTATGCCCTCCTTGGCTGTTTAAACCCCTAAATGTCATGATCGATATCTTTTTACAGCACTTTTCAGATTGGAAGGGGATTCACGCTCTCTCTTTCCCTCCGATCGGTGCCTCCTCAATGTAATTGCAAGGTCCTGACCATCACTATGGTGGCCTGGGGCCATCATGATGACTTACGGGTTACCTGACTATGGGAAACCTCAGAGATCATGCCTGCAGCATGATCTAAGAGGCTTCTGACAGTGCAGGTCTGACAGCTGCACTATATTGCAATGATCAAGCATTGATATACAGTGCAGCTGCGATCAGAGCTGTAATGGTGGGTTTACACGCCGCGATATCGTTTCGATATCGCAACTCAATGGCGCGGGAGCGCGCAATTAGTGCACGTTCCTCCCGCATCGCATTGAATGTTTACACGCTGCGATATCGGAATACAACGTCCGTGCGATGTCTCCGCCTCCCAACCCAGGATCACATAGTTAACATGGGAGTGAATGGGTGACGTATCAAATCGCATCGTAATTGGGCGTTTACACAGCACGATCGGCTCCAATCTCCCTTCAATATCGGGGCATTGAATAGCACGCTCATTCGATCCCCGATATCGCATTGACATCGTTCCTGCATCGTATTGGACGTTCACACCATACAACGCAGGAACGATATCGGGTCCAACGATCGAACCACGTGACTTTTCATTGAAATTGTACTGCGATATCGCGACGTGTAAACCCGCCATAAAAGGTGAAGTAAAAAGATGTTAATAAATGTAAAAACATTAAAAAAAGCAGAAAATAAAACTGTCACACTAATTAACCCCTTCAATAAACACCATTAAAAAAGTGGCAAACACAATGTATTTGCACCATACAGCTGACAAAAAAGTAGAATGAAACACGTCCAGAAAGTCATAAGTAAATAAAAATGGTACCACTGAAAACGTCATCTTGTCCAGCAAAAAAAAAAACACCATACAGCTCTATCAGAAAAGAAATAAAAAAAGCTATAGCTCTCAGAATACAGCAATGCACAAACTTTTTTTTTCTCTAAAATAGTATTTGTGGTTTAAAAGCAGCAAAACATAGGTGTTTTTTTTTTACCTAAATTTGGTATCGTTGTAATTGTACTGACCCCAAGAATAAAGCTGTATTGAAACTATTACAACCCAGTGAATGGTGTAAGAACCCCACCAAAAAAAAAATTCTTGAACCTCTTTTTTTCTTGATTTTGCCTTACAAAAAGTAGAAAAGAAAACAATAATAAAAAAAAAATAGGCAGTCAAAAATGGTACTAATAAAAACTCCAACTCATCTTGTAAAAAACAAGCCTTCACTCTGTCACAGAAAAATTAAAAAAAAACTATAGCCATCAAAATTCAGTGATGCAAAAAACCTTTCTTTAGTAAAAACGCATTTTTAGTGTGATATTAGCCAAAACTAAAAAAAACTATATGAATCTTGTATTGCTGTAGCCGTACTGACCTGATGTATAAAGCCGCCTAAATACTTATACCGCCAGCTGAACGGCGTAAGAATAGTAACACAGCCAATACTTCAACTGCTTTTGATTTTCATATTCTGACTCCCAAAGATCGCAGTGAGGCGTGGCTCACATTTATCCCATGCTCTACGCTGAGCGTTCAAATCAGCAATTATGTGTAAATCTCTGAAAAACGTGATTCAGACAAAATTCTGGAATCTTCACTGTAATGAGGCAGAGGGAGTCACTTTTTTTTAGACATATTTTTAGATGTGCACAAAAGTGCGATCAATCACAGTTTTGTTCACAATTAAAAGAAGGACACATCTGAACAGAGGGCAAAAAGAGTCCAGAGTAAGACTGGCTTCACACCACGGTAAGATCCGATCTGGGGCTGTCAGACATGAACCAGACAGTCCCGAACCGGATCAGCGCACCGAACCGGAGGGCCAATTGTGCCCTTCGGTCCTGTGTGCAGCCGGATGGCTGTAATTGCAGCCGCAGCTGCTGATTTTTCAAGATCGCGGCTACTAGGGAGCTAGCCGCGGTCCTGAAATCACAGCGGCGTGCAGCCGCCGGTGTCCAGTTCCCGGATTCGCCCGGACCGGGGCAATCCGGCCCCATAGGCTCCCATGTTAGGGAGAACCGGATTGGCCCGGATACAGGAGAATCCGGGACAATCCGGGCAAATCCGGGATATGGCATTTGGGGGAGATTTTTCTCCCCGGACACAAAAACGTTGCAAGCAACGTTTTTGTGTATGGTGAGAAAAATCCGATTTCTTCCGGATTCCACCGCAGAGATGAAACCAGGTGGCAGAGAACTGCCATCCGGCTCCATCTGGCCCCATAGGCTACTATGGGGCCAAAAACTGGTTCGGGGCTGTCTGCTTTACACCATACAGCCCCGGACCGGACTTTACCGTGGTGTGAAGCCAGCCTAACTCTTCTGCATCATTAGTAAAAGGATCCAAAGGGGTTTTCACCTGTATTTCAGAGATGTATCTGGAAACCTGAATGTAATAGCTCAGCATAGAGCGCAGGATAAATGTGAATTGATTCAAAATGTTCTGTACCCATATTGCCGCCAATAGCATTCAAAGAGAACCAACCAGCAGAATTTAGGTCTATAAAGTGAAGCCAGTGCCTTATTGGTATGCTGAATGCAATCTTACCTTTAGTTCAATGATTCAAGGTTTGATTGCAGAGAAAAGTCTTATAAAAGTTATGGTAAAGAGAGGAGGAGCTGAACTAAGTGTGCAGCAATGTGTCACTATGGGAGGTTGGGTTATTTTTATTATTCCCCTGTTGGCTCTAAGCCAAACCCTCCCCTCCTCTCCCTCCCTGTCACTATATACCAGGCACAGGCTGCCTGACATTGCACATGCCATAGCACTATGTCAGGCATCCTGTGTGCCCTCCCTCCCTCTATCATCTGCTTCTCCTGGATATGTCGAGCCCCAGGCTGTGGGGTACTCGGGTATCAGGCTCCGAAGGGGGATTAACGCTCCTGTTGTCACGGGGAGTGGTGGCCGCGCCTGATCCCGTGTCCTGGGGGACTATTCTTTGAAAAGGGAATTATTTACAGAGGATGCTATATACAGTTCTTCATGACGCCACCTGTAGTTTCTGGTAATGTTTCACCAGTGCTGCCACAGTCCGCCGGAGGTGAATGGTACTGCGGCCAGTTGGTGAAGTCCTCCACAGGTAGGACTGGTATTCCTGGGCAGCGTTCCTGTATGGGAACAAGTTCATGCAAAGGAAAAGGGAGCAGAGATGAATTCACTTTTCTCCGGGTACTTTACTGTCATTTGCATTGGTCGCATACAAAATTACAGTTCAGCACTACTGATGGTATGAGGACAGGTAGCTTAACGGGTGGCTGTAGGCATATCCTAGGTGGTATGGTGGAACCCTCAGTGTGTGCCTTTGTGCTCAAACTCCGTCTGTTCTTTCCTGCTCTCCAGTTAAGTTGTGAAGCCTGACGACTTGAAATAAGTCCGACCTCCTTCCTTCTCTCACCCTTGCTGCCGTCGAGTTACCCTCTGCTGGCTGGCCGCTCGTTCTTTTGGCGGTGCCTGGTGCCCTCTTTCGGTCTGCTCAGGTGCCCGGGAGAATTGTAGACTCCATGGGACTTCGGATTCTCTGTGCTCCTAAAGTATCCCACAGGTGCGGGTTCCGGTACCCGGTAAACTGTCTGGAAGACCCTGCCGACGGCCCTTTTCCCAAACCGTTTTTTCTCTCTCCTGGAGTAGCTCCCTTCCTTTTCCTCAGTTTATTTCTTTCTCTTCCATCCCTCCTGGTCCCTCAGCCGAGAGACCTTCACTCTGGACCCCACTTAGAGGCAAAGACCAAAAACCAAAGACCTCCTTGTTCCCCCTTGAGGTGTTTTTATTCCCGTGTAAACTAGTGTGGGAATAGGGTACCACCCACCATCCCAGGCTCCACCTGCAGCTGGAGCATCTGCACCTCTTTTACAGGTGCAGTACCCCACTGTGACACCTGCTTGGCGGGGCGCCACACTTATGATCACACATGTGGTCACAAGCAGAAGAAGACTCCGCACCCTCCAACATCTCTATGCATCCGCAGTCTGTCTCCTCTCACAGACCATGGGAAGATCCAGAAGAGGAGACGGGGGCAGATCTCTGCTACTGTCATTTGTGATCTGTGATGACAATAGTGGAGGCCTGGCCCAGTCTCCTCTCACAAACTGTGGGAAGATCCAGGAGAGAAGAGACTACATCCATTCACAGAAGAGACCGAGGAGACCGGGATAGATGCTGCTTCTGTCATTACAACACTGCAGGTGAAAATGAAAACCTGCAATTACAAGCAATCCCACTGATCCACTAATGAATATATACCTATATACTGCCACTGATCCACCAAAGAATATATACCTATATACTGCCACTGATTCACCAATGAACCGGCACTATGCACGGATACCCGCTCCACTGTGCAGGTGCGGGTGCCGCTGTCAGGGCCGAGGTCTCGCGAGACATCTGCACTATGTTCTATGGAGCGCGAACACCCACTCCACTGCGCCAGCGCGAGTGCTCTTGTCACTCAAGCACCGGTCAGAGGAAGGGCGGGAAGTTTAAAACATGCTGAGCGGGTTTTGCAGCCCGGAGGGGGGGCGAGAGGTTTAGTCACCATGACCATATAGCAGCCTCCGTGACTCAATAGGAGTCCACCGCTGGGCAAAATAAAAGTTGATTTCATAGGTATGAGGGGTCAGTCTGGGCACATACAGAAGTTACTAGAACCCCATTTACATTATGTGTACACTGGTGGGCACAGTTTAAAATTCTTAAAGGGGGTGACAGGTTCCCTTTAACTTAAAAATAAAATTTCTAGTTCTTTAAGTCGCAGCAAACTTTCTGGTTCCACCTCGCTTCAGATCTCCGTTTGTACGAACACACCGGCCACATATATTGCTGGTATACCTCACACACCCTACTCCTGTTCAAACCTGTAGGGGAGAACATTTGCCATAAACCTGTGCCCCGCAACTAGGCATCCATTTTATCATGCCCTAGCAGTAGAGGGTACCTTGTCAGTCAATTGCAAGCATCAGCTCTTAGAACATGAGTTATCAACGTCAGCTCATTCCTTAGGGAACTACAGTCCATAACTGTCACTGACTTTTTCTTTGTGAACAACTCACTGGACTTCGTCAACTTACATTGTTGTCACTTTGTCAGACGTGCCCCGTACCCAGTGGTCAATACAGCAGTGCGAGTCACTTGCCCCTGCATCTAAGGTCAGGTTTGACTCTTTACTATTACGTACTCTGTCGGGTCTCTTGTCTGGGAATCTCAGCTTTGAGTTAACAGAGGATTTACTACCTCTAAGCCTATTATGCCCACTATCCTCAGTACGTTCTTGGTGGTCTCTCTGTTGGCGTCTTTCTTGAACACTCTTCTTAAGTAGAGAATCATTACACCTTTTGTGTCTTCTTTTATCTCTAGCTTCTGCTGTAGCCATTCTATTATTGGCAGGGCCCATTTCTATCTTCTACACCTTGGTTTAAAGGGAGCTGCCATCTTCTGTCACCTTGGCGTGGCTATCGCTCAACTCACAGATACCCACATAGCTCCACTTCTCTTAAAGACACTATATGATATTCTAGCTGTATCCGCATATTCACAATAACCTCCACTGTACCAATGATACAGAATGGAACCATACCCTCTTTCCCATTATTAAGGCTTCATGATACCTTGGTATTCTCATACTCGCCCCTTCGGACTTATCGATTATTTCCTGTATACTGCATCTGTTTTTCCCAACGATTTTTCTCTTCAGACCTCTTCTTGAAGTCTGTAAGCTTTTCTGATATACTCCAGTCAACTAGTGGCCTCTTCATTGCTCAACTGCATCACTCGCTTTGCACGAACATGCGTATCACTCAGGAGATCTGCTTCATTGTGGCTTCAGTTGTCGACAGTATTACTAACTGTTTACTCTTCAGAGCCCAGCACAGCTAAGACGAGGTCTGGGAGCATGCTATCTACCTTATGGAGACAGCGAAGTACTCAAGTTCCTTAAAGAAGTGCAAATTTGCATATATCTGAGAGGAGGGAAGTGGCTACAATCTCCTCACCTACTTCGCTGTCTCCATAAGGCGGCCGTCACACACACAGATATCTTTAGCGATATTGTAAGCGATCACGTGCACGCGCAATCGCTTACAATATCGCTCACATCGCTGGTGAGATGTCACACAGACAGACTCACCAGCGATGCGGAGCCGCGATCTCGCTGGTAACTATGGTACACATCGGGTTACTAGGCGCCGCGCGTCGCTTAGTTACCCGACGTGTACCATAGTTACCATCTCCCAGCATAGGCTCTGCCGCTGGGAGATCGCTCATCGTGGTGTTATACACCACGATGAGACAGATCGTCAAATCGCTCATCGCTAGATCTGAGAACCGGACCTCAGATCAGCGATGCCACGATCAAGCGATTTCAAATCGTAAATCGCTTGATTACATGCAACGATTTCTTGCCCGATATCGCTTAAGCGATCAAAAAGGAGATCGCTTAAACGATATCGGGCAAGAAATCGTTGCGTGTGACGGCCGCCTAAGGTTGATAGCAAGTTCCCAGATCTTGTCTTAGCCCACTCACACAGCCAGATCAGAATATCCCACACACTACACTGATGAGGGGCAGGTACCCCGAAACGCAGCGTCTGTAGTTTGGGGTTCTGGTCTGGCACAAATCCCATAGTCGTATTAAAAGCTTGTTGGAAAGCGATTATGACTTTGAGAAGCAGCTTAAATTCGGCACGGGAGTTTCTCCACTACCTTAAAGAAGTGGAAATTTGGATATTTTAAAATTTTATTTTAATAAATTAAACCACGGCACCGCGGTTCTGACCTATCAGCGGCAGCAGCTGCGTGCGGCTGCACACCGGACCGGAGGGCAAATTAGCCCTCCAGTTCTGGGTGCTGATCCAGTCCAGGGCTGTCAGGTTCATCCCTGACAGCCCCAGACCGGATCTGACCGCAGTGTGAAGCCGCCCTTAGAAAACCATGTATCACTTTCTTTACACATCACAAAAACTTGCTACTTTGTGTTGGTATGTCACATAAAATCCCAATAAAATTAATTTATGTTTGTGTGTGTATCTGCAAAAAATGTGGAAATGTTCATGGGGTATGAATACTTTTCTTAAGACATTATATAAGGGGTAAGAGTGTATGATTTTAACTATGAATTCACTTCTCTATGGGAGCACTGAATTTTATTTTTAATCTTATAGAATATAGTAGGCGTGAGAGCCTTCAGAAGGCCCTTCACTGCCATGGTAACCTATCGGCACCTCGCAATCGCATCACGGGTGAGAGAAGGGAGCATGTGCATGCAATTGATTTATTTAAATCCTACTGTTGGATATTGACAGAGGCATCTAAATAATTAGCAGCGACAGTTGGACAAAGCGTAACATAGCCAACATCTACTATGTGTAGAAAGAGCCCAGCTTCTGAGCCCCCTGCATAACTGCGGATCCTTGCTGAGGATATTTACTCCCGTTCTAATGCAGGAAGGGGTTAACCCGGATATTTTGTGCCATTAGATGTTAAAATATATGTACTTTCTCATGTGCTGAGAGGAAACTTCTCACTTTAATTTTTTTTCCAGACATAATATTGACTTGATTGACATCCAAACTGTTCTTGCCAGGTGATTATATTACAGGCTTGTATTTACTTGACAATACAGAGTTTTTAAATGATTTTGATTAATGTTTGTTACACTACTAGTGGTAATATTAACTAGTCTTCCATGCACACCAGTAATCATCATAGTAACTGTAAGAATTATTGTTCCATTTTTTAATTTGCATTCAGCAGATTGCATTTAGTGTTTAGAGTAGACAGAGAGCTCTGCCAAAGTCTGGGTTAAATCAGGCTCATGTGCTAACTCATTTAACCTCAGTGATGGCTGTAACTATTTCACCCGTTACTTCTAAACTTAAGTGGAATCTTTTCAGACAATGAAATTTAGATTTTAAACCACATATAAAATGCTTTTTTCTTTGGTCTATTCAGAAGGGCAAATTATTTGCAATAGTAGCATAACCTGGGGTTTAAACTTGGCTGTAAGCCTAAGCTTTAAAGTGTTTGCTTTTTTTCTCTCCCATATGTGAACAGAGAGACCTGTCAATCACTTGGAGCAGCTCTTCAAACTATATTTTCTCTGAAATGTATTTCATAGAAGAGCTATCTGGCTGCAGTCTTGAAGCGAGGCTCTTATTCATGTTCGCTAGGCTTTGCACAGCATACATTGAGTGAAAGGTTCCCTTTAAATGGTGACTTTATTTTCAGACAACTTGGTCTAATTTAATAGATAAATAGACAGTATACATTCCTCATTATTTAAAGGTTGTGATTTTTACCCCCCAAAAGACCACTTCAAAAAGATCAGCCACTAGGTATCCCTCATAATACACAATGGATATAAAAATTCTACACACCCAGTTAAAATATCAGTTTTTTGTCATACAAAAAATGATACCAAAAAGAATAATTTTAGATCATTTCTTGCCCATTACATCACCCATAATCTGTACAGTTAAATTGATAAATAAATATTTTTGGATGGAAAAAGAAAAATACATTTCCAAAATAATGTGGTTGCATAAATATGCACACCTCTAAACTAATACTTTTTTAAAAGAACTTTACATTTATTACAGGATTCAAAAATATTAGAATCTGAGAGTCCTCAGTGGTTGATACCTTTTAATGACTAACTGAAAAGATGGTAAACATAGCAAGCTTCCGGGACACTATGACCCTTTCATCAGGCTGATAATGACACAAATTCTGAATTCACATACATGAAAAGGCATTTTGGGACATCACAGATTCATGCGTTTTTATAAAAAATGAAAAGACATTTGGGGATATCACATCTCCAACAGGCTCCATTTAAAGGAGAATGAACTTTTGACACTTCTTATGTGAACACCCTTACTTCGATTTATTGCTTTCCACAACTCACTGAAGTATTTTCAGGTCTCCACAGGCCACTAATCATGGAACGATAATACAATCTGTTCCTCTTATCTTAGAATTTTGACTTTACCTCCCAGCTCAGCTCTCCCCCCTCCCTAACATGACTCTGCTTTATTTACTGCAGCATCTAAACCTGCATATGTATATATGTGTGTGTCTCAGAATTTGTGTCATTATCAGCCTGACGAAGGGGCCTGAGTGTCCTGAAAGCTTGCTATGTTTACCATCTTTTCAGTTAGCCATTAAGAGGTATCAACCACTGAGGACTCTCAGATTCCAATATTTTTCTACCTACTGGCTAAGGCTAGGGTCACACTTAGTATGAGTTTTTTAAGTGCTTTAAAAATAGGCATGTGTTTCTGCATGCTTTTTTCCTTTTCTGCATGCGTTTTTTTTAAGGTGTCTGATGGCACCCTGCGTTTTTGCATGCGTTGTTAAATCAGCACCCAAAAAAAGTTCATGCACTATTTTTTGGTGCTGCTTTAAAAACGCATGCGTTTTTTAACATGGGCCCCTATGGAAAACGCATGCGTTTTTGGATGGTACTAAATGGTACTAATGTACCATGCATTTTTGCATGCGTTTTTGATGGCAGCTACTCACTTAAGTGCAAAAACTCATGCCAAAAACGCATGGCACTTTAGGCATGCATTTTTGCTATTAAGGCATGCGTTTTTGCTATTAGGGCATGCGTTTTTTTGCATGGGGGCCTATGGGTGCGTTTTTACATGCTTTTTTAAACACGCATGAAATAAACGCAAGTGTGACCCTAGCCTAACACAGTACAAACATTACTTACCTTACAGCATTCATTATTTTTGGGTATGAATCAGCACATTGTAAGGAGTTGGACATGCGGCCGCGTTCCTCCCTGAAGACACCAGCCACATTGTTGTCATGTAATTTTCTGTGCATTGTGGCAAATGTCTTAGGGTGCCTTCACACTTGCGTTCCCCGCCCCTGCGTATTGCGGCGGGGGAGCGTAAGCCGAGCGCATACACTGCACGTCCCTATCTTTAACATGGGGACGCATGGTGTATGCGCTCGGGTGCGCATGGCCATGCGCACCCATTGCCCGCCATGTGTGATTTGTACGCATGCGGATGCTTGTGTTCAAATCATACATTCTTGTCCGCACCATAAACGCGACATGTCGCGTTCATGGTGGGGATGAGAATGTATGATTTGTACGCAAGCATCCACATGCGTACAAATCACAAATGGCGGGCAATGGGTGCGCACGACAATGCACTTGGCTTGCGCTCCCCCGCCGCAATATGCAGTGGCGGGGAACGCAAGTGTGAAGCCAACCTTAGTGAATAATGTATAATGTGATGTAATGAGTAAAGTACAATAATGCTGTTGTGTTGTTTACCAGAATATAGGGTAAGATATAGTTACATTTTGGGACTAGCCCACAATGGGGGGGATTAAAGGGAATCTGTCAGGTCAAAAATCCATATGTAACTGGTATCATATTCTAATTCCTTTCTCTAATCTCTCTATTCATGTATTTCCATTATTTATTTTTCTCTTCTATTCTCTGTAAACTTCAAAATAAAAGATACATTCCTTCTGTCAATCACAGGATGTTCCCTGAGGAAGGAGCTCGGGAGGAGGCTCCGAAACGCGTCGGAAAATAAAGGCTGTAGCTGTACCAGACATTCCCGTGTCTGTGTTTCTTTGGTCTCGGAGCAGCAGCGCGGACACTGAAGCACTTTGTCCAAGAACCTGGATATTTAAATAACACTTACAGTGCCTACAAGTAGTATTCAACCCCCTGCAGATTTAGGTGGTTTGATAAGATGCAAATAAGTTAGAGCCTTCAAACTGCAAACGAGAGTAGGATTTATTAACAGAAGCATAAATCTTACAAACCAAAAAGTTATGTTGCTCAGTTGAATTTTAATAAATTTTAAACATAAAAGTGTGGGTCAATTATTATTCAACCCCTCAAACCACCAGCATTCTGTTTGGTCCCCCTAAAGGATTAAGAAGTAGTTCAGGCACAAAGAACAATGAGCTTCACATGTGTGGATTAATTATCTCTTTTGCCAGCCTTTTCTGACTATTTAAGACCCTCCCCAAACTTGTGAACAGCACTCATACATGGTCAACATGGGAAAGACAAAGGAGCATTCCAAGGCCATCAGAGACAAGATCGTGGAGGGTCACAAGGCTGGCAAGGGGTACAAAACCCTTTCCAAGGAGTTGGGCCTACCTGTCTCCACTGTTGGGAGCATCATCCGGAAGTGGAAGGCTCATGGAACTACTGTTAGCCTTCCACGGCCTGGACAGCCTTTGAAAGTTTCCTCCCGTGCCGTGGCCAGGCTTGTCCGAAGAGTCAAGGCTAACCCAAGGACAACAAGGAAGGAGCTCCGGGAAGATCTCATGGCAGTGGGGACATTGGTTTCAGTCAATACCATAAGTAACGTACTCCACCGCAATGGTCTCCGTTCCAGACGAGCCCATAAGGTACCTTTACTTTCAAAGCGTCATGTCAAGGCTCGTCTACAGTTTGCTCATGATCACTTGGAGGACTCTGAGACAGACTGGTTCAAGGTTCTATGGTCTGATGAGACCAAGATCGAGATCTTTGGTGCCAAACACACACGTGACGTTTGGAGACTGGATGGCACTGCATACGACCCCAAGAATACCATCCCTACAGTCAAGCATGGTGGTGGCAGCATCATGCTGTGGGGCTGTTTCTCAGCCAAGGGGCCTGGCCATCTGGTCCGCATCCATGGGAAGATGGATAGCACGGCCTACCTGGAGATTTTGGCCAAGAACCTCCGCTCCTCCATCAAGGATCTTAAGATGGGTCGTAATTTCATCTTCCAACAAGACAACGACCCAAAGCACACAGCCAAGAAAACCGAGGCCTGGTTCAAGAGGGAAAAAATCAAGGTGATGGAGTGGCCTAGTCAGTCTCCTGACCTTAACCCAATTGAAAACTTGTGGAAGGAGCTCAAGATTAAAGTCCACATGAGACACCCAAAGAACCTAGATAACTTGGAGAAGATCTGCATGGAGGAGTGGGCCAAGATAACTCCGGAGACCTGTGCCGGCCTGATCAGGTCTTATAAAAGACGATTATTAGCTGTAATTGCAAACAAGGGTTATTCCACAAAATATTAAACCTAGGGGTTGAATAATAATTGACCCACACTTTTATGTTTAAAATTTATTAAAATTCAACTGAGCAACATAACTTTTTGGTTTGTAAGATTTATGCTTCTGTTAATAAATCCTACTCTCGTTTGCAGTTTGAAGGCTCTAACTTATTTGCATCTTATCAAACCACCCAAATCTGCAGGGGGTTGAATACTACTTGTAGGCACTGTATACAGCAGCCCGACTAATCGACTGGTAACATAATGGACAGGACTAATGCAGCAGCTCCCTGCAGGGTCTGACAATGCTGATAACAAGGAAAATACAAAGTGTACAATAATGATTTTACATGTTTTTAAAAGGTTTGCCCTGGCACTATTCAAGGATAATATTAGTATCATACTGAAAAATGACCTGATAGTGTCCCTTTAACATCTAGGGAGAATGACGGTTTCCTGTGGTGCATCAGATAGGGCCCAGTGTGTGACTAGAGGATACCTATGTGTCTGAGTCAGCCTCCACTGAGCTGGGGCGTAATGGCGGCCAGCTGTCATGGTTGTCTCTCTGGCTGGCAGGCCATTCTCAGAAATATAAGAAGGGGTTAAAATTGTGGATGGGGGTGCAGGATCAGCTACTCTCAATGAATATTGTCGAGTCCCCAGGTACAACAGATAAACTCATTTTTAATGGAGCTTTTGATGATGATGTTCATTATTAAAGCTCTCTACAATTATTCAGTACAGAGTAGACAGCCCCTGATTGTGTGGTGAACTCTGCTCTTTTCTGACAATTTGTAGCAGCTCTTTTCACTTCCACTTTTTATAGCAATAAATGGGCACTAAAACATCTCCCATGATCCTGGACCTTTGCTTCCTCAGACTTACATGAAAGTACATCAGGTCTCCTACCACTGCTGATAACTCAGGATCCCATCAAGGCTGCTTGCTACACACATCCTCAGTTCTTCATTACCGATCCCTAACTGTCGTTGTCTGTCTGTTGGTCACTATGGTGACCGTGCAATACACTATGTCCCATGCGGCTGCACAGATTTTACTGTGTCCCAACAGGACTACAACAAAGACTCTGGCCAGCCTCCTTTCTCTCCAGCACCACTGAATCCAAGGAGAGCACTGTTGCGTCTCCTGGGCTCAGTAATTTTACTATAGGGGCTGCTAACTACCATACTTCTCAATAGGCCTTGCACTGATCACACCTGCATACATTCAAATGGCTACAGAGCTGATTTCCCACACCACCAGAGTTTACAGATATTTGTGATGCCTAATTTTGAAGGGTGCCACACTCCCTCCTTTTTAAATTTACCTTGTCTTTGAGTCTAACTTGTCATATAGAATAAACAGAATATAACTTCAAACATTGAACACATGAAAAACCTATTTACACCTTTAATAAATGTAAAATATGCAACAAAGCAGTCACAGGACTCACAACACCCTGTGTAGAAAGACCGGCCTAGAGTACATGGGTACAAGAGTCTATTGGTACAGTTCATGCTCACCCCTCAGTACTCTATATAGAGGGAGCAGGTAGGTCCTTACTAAGTTTCAAACAATAAAATATTTACATCTCATATAACAGCTTGTTTTTTTTACTGACGTGTACAGGAAAGGTAGATGCTGTTCTAGTTATTGTCTGTATCTAACAGGTAACTGACCTCGAGTACTGTGTACTGACCAGCAGACAGTGGCACTACTGGGTGTAGTAGGCAAGCGTCTTCTAACCATGGAAGGTACTAAGAGTATGGCAGGCTCTGGAGTGTATGCCATTCCTGAGCATTCTTGATTAAATGTAGCTATCACTATGGCTTCTCCGAATCACAACCAGCTGTCAGAGAACGTACCTAGTACAGTGAAGATTTCTTGTCTTCTCTGTTCTTGTTGTCCGGGAGGTTCAGTTTTCTCAGGTCTTTCTTCTGGACATAGTTGAAATTGTCACAGCTTAAGGTTAGCATGAGAAACCACTTTGTTCGTTTTTCCTTTATCTCTTGTGATCCTATAGACTTTATTATCATGACGTACTTTGGGATAGATGGTATACGTTTCGGCTTCCCATTGATCATCAAATTTATGGACATGGGTTTGTGCTTTAGAACGTGATTTCCAACTTTTACTGGCCTTGCTGGCGCATGTTTGTTATATTCTCATTCTTGCTTTTGCCTTGCTTTGTTCAGATGTTCTGCAATACAGTGCTATACTTTCTGATACTGTTCATGTTGTTCTTGTAGTCAATGGGGATTGGACGGATTAAAAATATCTTCAAGTCTGATAGTTCCCATTTGATGATCTACTGACAACTTCCCTGGTCTCGGTCTCATCAAGTGTGCAGGGCAATTTAATGAGGACTTGTTGTAGAGGTTTACTAGATCAAGAAACTTCTCTGGCCACTGGTTACGCTATTTCAATGATAGGGCTTTGAATAGTTCCAGGACAATTCCATTCATTCTTTCACAAAATCCATTCCCTTGCGGGTGGTAAGTTGTTGTGCTTATTTTCCGACATTCATATAACGTACAGAATCCTTGGGAAAGTTTCACTTCTAAGGCACGACCTTGGTCAGTCAAAACCTTGTCAGGGTACCTATGATGGCGACAGAAATGTTCTTTGAAGGTCTTAGCTGCCATCTTTGTAGTGAGGAGTCAAACAGGAATGGTATCCACGGTCCGCGCTGCTGCTCTTTACCAAAGAATTTCACAAGCGGATATTACCATCATAAGGTCCTTTATTCATCAAAAACCTACGCGTTTCAGTGCTGCCCCAGCACGTTCCTCAGGGTATGTTACATGACAGAACAGAAAACGTTTTATATGCAGTTACAGGTAAAATGTCCCTCCTGAAAAAAACTCAAGTAATTGTCATCAATGACGTCATAACACGAGGGAACCACCCCTTACAAAGACATTGAATTTAAGTCGAATTACATACATCATTATTGTTTAAAAATACCAGTACATCAGGCTTTATATGCATTCTCATGGTTACATCAAACAAATTATGAGTTCAATAAAAAAATAAGATATATATCTAATATTGCTCATTTCCAGGATTGAACTCAGAAAAAGAAAAAAATTCCTCAGGTTTTATCTGAGAGTCAAGGGAACAATTTATTAGCTTGCTCAGGCTGAATGATTTATGTTGAGAGAAAGTGATTGGTATAAATTTATGGCAATCAGATAGTTTGTATTATGTTTCAAAGTTCTGTTCTGTCATGTAACATACCCTGAGGAAGGTGCTGGGACAGCACTGAAACGCATAGGTTTTTGATGAACAAAGGACCTTATGATGGTAATATCCTCTTGTGAAATCCTTTGGTAAAGAGCAGCAGTGCGGACCGTGGATACCATTCCTGTTTGACTCCTGTTTTTCCCGCGGTTTTGGTGTGACGGTGGAGGTTCTGCAGCAGCTGCCTTATGCTTTAAACTGTGTTTGTGGATGCAATAAACAAGAAGGAGAGAGGAGGCGCAATGGTGCAATACCGTCTGTATAATTAATCCCTCAAAAGGGTTTATATGTATGTGCACTAACCTGATAATGTTGTGCAGGCCATGCACAACACTGGTGTGAGCGTTGTTTTTTTTCTGTTACCTCGTGTAACCTCTGGTCCTCAAAGAGCTGGAACCGAGCTGCTCCTGCCGTGTAGCTCAATGAGACAATGCAGTTTTTCTGAAAGATTCCAGGTCTTAATGGGCGCTCAGGTAAAAGCAAAGGATTCCCAGGTGAATTAAAAAGGCTTTATTCCTCTATGCCTCCAAAAATTCACCTGATGAAGACGGTCACAAGCCGTCGAAACATGTTGTGGCTATGGAGGCATGAGGAATAAAGCCTTTTTAATTCACCTGGGAATCCTTTGCTTTTACCTGAGCGCCCATTACAGACGTGAATCTTTCAGAAAAACTTAGACTGGTTGTGGGTCTCACAACCTTAAAAGGTGAGTGGATAGCTATATAATCCACACTAAATCAAATAGTGTCCTTTTGATAAGGCACAATCTGCGCCTCTTGTATCTCCTTTCTTTTTCTAGTTAATCTTTGTAGTGAGATCCTTAACTTGTATGACCACTAGGAGTCGGGAGTAATGGTCCTCAATAGTCAGTGCATACTGATGTTCTGATCGATTGGGTATTAGCTTTGATCCAGGGTTATGATTTCCAATGGTTGTTTGGTGATAGTCTGCTGTAGAGGAGCCCTCTGACTTGTCAAATCTTTCCTTTTTAGTGCACATGACCCACATTCTCTGCACCACTTTTTGACAGATCTTTGCATGCTTGGGCCAGTAGAAGTGGTCACGAAGTAACATCTCAAGTTCCTTCCAGTCAAAGTGGCCACTCTGATCGAGGTAGGCTGCTAGGATCATGGGGACATCTGCTTTCAGTACTATCAATTGCAATACAACTTTATGGGTCCATGGGTTTAGATGGCATCAATTTGCCTTCATAGAAGAAGAATCTTTTCCTCTCTTTCCAGAGCTGGTAGATCTCTGTGGGTTCTTCTTTTTCAGGAGATGACTTCTCGTCCACCAGAAGCTGTTTCATGCAGTACAGAACTGAATTTTTGTCTTGTGCTTCTTTCTGCCCAAAATGGATCAGGGAGTCAGCAGGCAGTCTTCTGGACCCTGGGGGCTTATTAGTCATTTGACAGGATTCTTGCTGCACAGCCTGGTGATAGTAAGCATTTCTACTGTGGCGCCCCGCAACGAGTGCGTCACAGGAGGGTATTGCAGCCAAGACAGCAGCAGCAATATTCTCTGACTAAGCAGTGACACAGTTAACTCAGAGCTCCATACCCTACATGCACATCAGCATAGAGGGCCAATAAGGTCCTGGTGGGCGGAGTGTAGTGGTAGTGTGTAGTGGAGAAGTAGGACTTCGGAATTTGGCAACGTAGGAGAAGGGAGCAAAAGCAACAAGCTCTGCAACCTAGGAGAGAGGGCCTGCCCAGTTCTGTGCAGCCCCCTGGCCATCACCCCCTCCTGGTTGGGCGCTGTTACTCCCGGTGCCTTAACAGCTGGTCTCCGGGCATCTTTATGCGGGCTCAAAAACATCCCGTGCCCATCTACAACCAGTCTACTGGTACCGAAGCTAGTAGTTGTTCAACACTGCTATGCGAATTAGGAGTGGAGGGACCGCTTTACAGGAGCACCCCACCACCACCACACACACAGAGTCATCTAGCCAGCGGAGCACCCACTAAAAGGACCCAAGGCTCCCCACAAATCCAGCCAGAATTCTCCGGTAGGGAAATTGAAGCAGCCTATTTGTACCCGATCTGGCACCCCTGGGCGACAACAGCAACACAGCTTAGTTAGAATGGAGGAACACCGCGGATCTCTGAGAAACACTGGTCATTGCTAAGTCCACCCGGGCCGTTACCCGCAACTGTATACCATGTACTGCCTGCTGGTTACAGTAAAGTACCCGTTACAGAGACTTTCAGTGTCCGTGCCTTCTTATGAACTGCCTCTCTCCGCACACGAAGGTAACCGCAGCTGCCTCAGAACATCTTGTGCAGCTCCTGGCTCCGGGGATCACCGCTCAGCCTGTGGGGAGCGTTCCATTTGCTGCATTCCATCCCCTGGAGGCCCAAGCAGCGCCAGTGGACATCACCGGAACACTCATAGGTGGCGTCACGAAACAAATTAACCCCTTAATCTGTTCAACCAACGACGTCTTTATTGAATCTGGACCACCGGGCCCCACTACCGGCAGGCGCGGTTCCCGTGACAAGGAGGAAGAAGACAATGCCTGTCCCTCGAAGTCCCGGCCACGGTGAGTCACTACCTCTACTAGCAAGTCAAATCTTCTTCAGAGAAAGGAGTATTCAACATCTGAATGCACATTGCATTACTGTTCTTCTTGATGGCCCAATACTTTATCACAAATTAATAATTAGATAATCTTGACATCAATGTCTGTTCCAGAGCACCTAGTTGAGCTGTATGCATATGGGAAAGAGGATTAGTGTCAGTGTACACAGTGAATTTGGAATTAGCTAAGTAATGCTTGAATTTTTCTGTTACAGCCCAAACCACAGTCAGTAATTCCAGCTTGAACAAGCTGTAGTTAGAGGGGTTTCTTTCTGATGGTGGGAGTGATCTTTTGGCAAAGGAAATTACTTTTTCTTGTCCATTTCATCCTTGGGATAGAACAGCTCCTAGTCCCGTGTTGCTAATGTCAGTATGCAAGATGAAAGGTTGACTGTAATCAGGATACGCTAATGGTACCTTCACATGCCACAATATCGCCTGGCGATATGAGGCGATCTAACGTGCACGTTTTACATGGTCACCTCAGATCGCCAATGGCGACATCACAAGCCACAATCTCGCCCTGAAAGTAAGGCGATGTGTCGCTCCGGAAATTACCTCACCTACAGCGGAACCAATCTTGCCTCATTCCATCGCCACTTCACATGCCGCAATTCCACAGACAATGTGGGTGTACATGTTCAGCGCGACAAGGAGATAGGCATGCCACAGTGGTTTACACCGTGCCCCATACGTGCTTATTGGACAAGACAACAGTGTTACGATTGGTCAGCCTGCTCTGGAAGGTTGGCTAATACATGTCGCCATTGTCTATTGGAGTTTGTACCAAATACACGCTCGTGTCATCAATTGTGGCTCCTGCAACACACTTACGAGGCGCAAAAGTGTCGCATAGGAGTGGTGTTGTGCAGGACAGTGGATTACAGTACCAATGGCTAGGTGTGCGTCTGTAGGTGATTGTGATAAGCTACAAACAACACTAAGGACATATGTACCCGCATTGGTCCACACCATGGCAGAGCTGCCATGGCTGAACGGAACTATGTGTGTGCATACATCTTTGCGTGTGTGTACTGAAGTGTACCCACATTCCCCACAAACAACATTGCATTGTCCATGTGTGTGGACACGGTCCCATGTGGCCAAATACATCATAATGGACATGTACACACAGTCACGGCATACAGTGTGGCCCGAAGGGCTGGACCTGTGTCCTGGACATTAGCAGACAATGCTGCACGGACCCATCAATACCATTTAACGTATCACATACCTCTGTGCACAGCATAAACCTCTGTGCAACTGCCCTGTATAGAAAAGTAACAACACACGGGTATTTCTTTTTTTTTTGGTTTGTAATTAAAGTATGTGTGCACAAAAATGATAAGCTAAACAACACACACAAAACATTGCTAACACAAGTGCCAATATGACACAAATAAATACAAAAAGCAGAAACAGAATGGCCATACCCAAACATTGCAAAGTAGTGAACCAAAAACCTCAAAACGAATTAACGTGTAAACACCCCTAAATAAAAATAAAAAAATAAAATATTCGTCATGGTGCAGCCACCCTGGTGATTGCACCCTCCTCCTCATGTTGATGCCTCACAACACCAGCCACCCTACACCTGCTGGTGCTGCCAGGCCACTGCCCCAGGGCCATTAAAGTAGGAGCAGTAATCGTCTCTGTTGCTCCTGGCATCCTGCTGACTCAGACTGTGGCTCAGCGGCTGGAGTGGCACTACACCATGGTCGGCAGCACGCCAATCCCCGGGACGGAACTCCACTGTTGTGGGGTCCACAGAATCCACATGACTTGCCGGTGTGTATGATGACCGATCCCTACAACGCAGGAAGTTATGCAGCACACAGCAGGCCAGCACTACCATATCGATAGATTTCAGTTTCATATTCAAAGGCGTATGAAACACGTGGAATCTATTGGCCATGATCCCAAACGCATTTTCAACCACACAGCGAGCCCGAGATAGCCGGTAATTGAAAATGCGCTGCTCAGAGGTAACCGTCCTCTGGGGATATGGCCGTAGTAGGTGAGCCTGAAGTGGGAATGCTTCATCCCCCACAAACGCAAAGTTGAGATGACTGCATGTCTCATCATTTGAGGGCAAGTTCAGAACACCTCTCCTTAGGTCTTGGTCCAGAGAGCTGTGTGCAAACACACCCCCATCTGAGACACGCCCGTTCATTCCAACGTCCATGTACAGGAACTCATAGTGAGCATCCACCAGGGCCAAGAGCACCATGCTAAAATATCTTTTGTAATTATAATACAAGGACCCCGTGTTGGGGGGTTGCATGATCCTCACGTGCTTACCATCCAATGCACCGCCGCAGTTAGGAAATTGCCAGCGATCATCAAAACCTCTGGCAATATCCATCCATTCAGCGGGTGTTGTTGGGAACTGCATGTAGGATGGCAACAGACAACTCAAGATGGCCTCACACGTCTCGGGGATCAGGCGGCTCAGCAGTGACAGTGAGACAGCTGCAGAGTATTGCAGGTCTGTCCTCAAAAGCCCTGTTGCCAGGAATCGCAAAGTTACAGCCAAACGATCCTCAGGTGGCACAGCTCGACGCATCAAAGTGTCCTGTCGGGCTATCAATGGCATTATGCGTTCCAAGAGGAATGTGAAAGAGTCCTCGGACATACGGAGATAGTTTCGGAAATCATGCGGACTCCGATCCTCCAGCTGATGCAGCAGGCGCATGTGACTCAGGTTGTCTCGTTGCCGAAGCCAATCCCTAACCCACACATGCCGTGGTCTGCGAGCACGCAACCTCTCAGCTCTCTCCTCCAGCCACAAGTCCTCTTTCCACCAAGGCAAGAGCTACGATAACATCTCCATCAGGGTCCATGATCATCTCACCTACCAACCCCTGCAAAAAGGAAAAAAGAAACCAATCACCACAAGAACAGTCATCAGGCATCAAAATTAGTCACTACCTCCTTCCCTACACATCTCCTACCCAGTTACCAACATCCTTGCACACGCTGCTCATATGGCCACCCACATACATATATTACACCATTGAAACGGTCACAAACAACATTACACTGCCTCACAACGAAAACCTGTTTCACTACACCCATGGCCCTCCTCAACAACTACATCTCCCTCGTCCAAATGGAGACATCATTACCATACCCCCAGATAGCTGCCCATAATGTAAATGTACTACCACAAGCCTGGGAAAATAGAAACCTCACAAAAACAGACAGATGCTTATTATCAATTAAATACAAGAACATGAGACACGTACCACAGCCATGTGGTAACGACAAAATATCTGGCCATGCAGCAGACTATCGCATAGTCATCATGTCAACAGACATCCTGAGGTGTTGATAGCCCGATTCACAGACAGACATTCCAAGCCACATGGGCCACTCCACATCTCAGTATCGGCAGAATACTTGCATTCTGTCTGGTCAAGGCCAGTACTATGTGCCCACATTTCATATGTTCCACTAAACTAACCACAGACGCCTCCTTCCAGCATGATCCTGTATGGCGAAGGCAGAATGGATTGTCAATGAGGAGGGTGTTTTGTGGGAGGATGGAAATCCATCCATCAATTTTCAGGCACACAATAGCTGGATCAAGCACATCATTACAAACTACATACACAGGACTTGGGCATCTGCTACAGTACCCAAGAACGATCCGTAATACAAACATGTATCCAACGCTATACACAGCCATATCACAAAGCATGTGTCAACATCAGTACTTACTTAATGACGCTGGGCAGCAAACGTGCCGTAGCTCGGTTGTTAGCAGGTTTTTCTGTGGTAACCATCCAATCACAGCGCATCTGCGTCATCTAATTCACGTAGACGCCTGGGCGTTGCCACGTGCGACTACTGACTAGATGCCTGGCGTGCTTTGTGATTAGTTATGGTGTGCATAAAATTGGGCCCAGCTGCTCCGCCACCCATGCTCCTACTTCAATGTGCATTGTCGTAGTAGCGTCTCATCACCAGAACTTTGTTGGACTGACGGTAAGTCGTTGGATATGCCATTGTGCTTCTCATATAGGCTCTATTATTGTCACCATTCCAAACATATTTTGCGACATGTATGGGCGTGTTCGGTGGAGCTTCATGTTGCGTCATGTAGAAGTGTGGTTTGCGACGCGTACACATGGTTAACCACCTCCGTCTCCTGTTGCACACATAATGATCCTTCCCCCCAATGACATGACAATGTGTCCAGCAGCACTACATCGTGACATAAATATATGTAGAGGTCCTTCAGTGTCTACATTTTATGTGTGACGCCATGTGTGCCATTTCAATATGATCCAGCTTTGTTAATTTGCTTGGCCAGGGCCAAACCACATATGCCCCGTGTCATGTGCAGCATGTCACATCTGTGTACACATATAAAGGCCATTAATGCTTCTGCATACACAAGCTAACTACCAGACCACCTGTCCTTGCTAGTGCTGAACATGGATTGGCCACACAGAGTAGGGTGTGACCTGATATCTACATGTATGTGTTTGGGTTCAACAGTATGTGTTCTTTTAGCAGATGGCTACGAGTCCAGACTTTGTGCGTGACCTCCTAGCCATGTACCAGGACCATGAATGCCTGTGGCGGGTGGCGTTGCCTGAATACAAGAACAAGGTGGCGCGGGAAGTGGCCTACGGGCACCTTGTCGAGCTGGGCAACTGGCTTGACCAAAGTAAGACCTGGATGGTGCCGATGGTTGTGGAGAAAATCAAGTGCCTGCGCAGCGTGTTCACCAAGGCCCACAACAAGTGGTTGGGCGCTCAGTCCGACCCCAGGAGCGGAGGAGGTCCCTAAGCCAGGTCTCTGGTATTATGAACTCCTCACCTTCACCCTGGGCCAGGAGGGTCCTCGGGTAACATGTTGCAGGAGGCACCTTGCCCAGTCATCTTCGGCCACATCCCAAGAGCCTGCCCCGTCACAGGTGCGTCATTGTGTTTTTCCTACCTACCTACACACCTTGTTGGTAGCACTGATGTGTGGCTTACTGCACATGTAGAAGGCACAATCGTGTTGTTCTTTCACCATTCTTCTTCTGTGTGTTGGGTCGTGGCTTTTTAAACCGATTGTGCTGTGTTATGTGGGGTCACTTGCCATATCATTTGGGAGCCTCAGGTGAGTCCAGAGCAATTGTCAACTTCTTTCTTCATCTATCCTTCCAACCCTGCTCGTGTTGCTTGGTTTTGGTGCCATGTTAAGATATGCGCGATCTGGTGCTGGGTGATTGGTTGTGGTAATTGATGTCAGTACATTGCTACTCATATTAATGTTGTTTTTCCTCTGTTTGATTTACAGGCCCCTCAGGAGGCTGGCTCCACTGCAGAGGACCCACCCGCTGGCCAGGCTCCCCCATCAACATCATTTGGAGAGCCGGTGCCTGATCCCAGTGGTGGGGGGCCGTGCCCAGGGCCCAGCTCTGGCATACAACGCCGAAGACCACCTGCCCCACCCAACACGGAGCTGGGTACCTGGGCTAAACGGGTCCTCTTGGACAGAGAGAGGACCCCCAACACTGCAATTGGGCATATGGCCAATGAGATGGTGGGGCGCATGGAGCCAGAGCAATGTGCCATTGCCGAGAGGGCCATCATTCGGGTCCTGGAAGCGGGCGTGGATGGGACATTGAGATGGGGTGGTTACTTTGCCTTACCCAAGAAAACCACCCGTGCCCCCTGCGCCCCAAAGACACATGGTTAGAGGTTGGACAAATCAGGATCCTCCACATCCCCCACGAAGACAGCACCACAGAAGTGCCACCACTGGGTGGAATTATGGGGATGAGGGGGAGGAGCCATTGTCTGAGCCAGCAGAGGACGAAGAACAAACACGCTACTAGGCAATGGACTAAATTGCGGGCTGGACTATTTTTCTGCATGTATTAGCACAAACCAAGTGTGTTTTGTTTGTTTTTGGTGCCCAATAAACCAGACTATGCTTTGCCATACCTACGTCCACATATGTGTCACGTTCAGCAGTATGTTTGTGTGTGTGTGTTTGTTACTGTGGTTGTGAGATAGTAGACATTGATGTAATATAGGGGTGCATGGCGGTTGAAATGGTACAGTGTAGTGAGGTGAGCAATTCAGAGTGTATTATTGAAATGGGCACCGAAGTGAACATTACATAGTCCGCTACTGCCCCCTTGTGGACAAGTGCTGAATTGACTGCAGAGAAAAAAACACTGATTACTGATCCCCTCCCACAACAGCCTTGTGCTCAGGAACAGAAAGGTCAGGAAGTCAGTATAGATACAGAGCTGAGTCAGAGAAGATCTCCCTGTGGATGGCTGTTGAAAGAGGGCTACTTTGCTACACCTTGCCGGAAAAATCACCCCGCAGAAGCCCCTGTGACTGATCCTGGGCCACTGGACTTTGGTGCTGTGTATCTGGCCGCTCTGCAAAACCTTGCCCGCCGAGCACCCAGAGTGCATGTGCAGGGGCCGTGACCGACATAAGGGAGCCATTTGGCTGCTGTGATCTCCCTCCTGCTGCTCTGTGTGCCCTGAGACTGGGAGAGACATTAAAAGAAAAGTTCTGTTACCTGCGGAAGGAGACCAAAGAAGAAGACTGAGGAGATCCCCAGGCCTGCTACGTGGGAGCGACATCTTCTTCTGTGATAGACTGGTACGTGATTTTAGGGAAAGTTATGGAAAGATATCTCCATTTTGTGTGTTTTCTTTTTTTTTTTTTCTTGCTGCGTACCCGGCAGAAGTGAAGATTCAGAGACTCTAATATATACAAGTGCGCATATAGTTCGGTTGACTGTGATATAAACATGTTTGCCAGTAAAGAAACGTTATTATCGGTTAAACCTGAGTATGGGGATTCTGTTGAGAAAAATCATACACACACACCCGCGGCCTTACCACCGGTCGCTACATCTGGCGTAGTCGGCAGGATGTGTGATCAACAGAATCTCCTCCCGGTAGTGACTTATAACCAGACTTATACTACGGCCTGCAGGTCCATATCCGGTGCCAGCACTCCGAACAGTGACTCGGAAGAATTGAAGCAGATAGTAGCAGAGTTGCAGAAACAGATACTACAGCTACAGCTCATGCGAGACCAACAGGCGGACAGGCAAGCGAGACAGCAACCCAGCCGGCCTATGGGAAGGTGCTGGACATGCGGCGACCTCCACCATAGGGCAAACCGTTGTCCACATCCTCCACCCGTGGTCCGATATACCAGAACCAGCAAGTCATGCCCCACAACAGCAGCCACCTTTAAACTAGACGCCCCCGCCAAAGCGGCTCGCTCGGCAGGGGAGATCAGGGAAAAGGGTGTGAAGAGACAGAGCCAGACCAATAAGCAAGTGCTGGCCACTCGGGTCCAGGGGACGGTGAAGTGGTTTAATGTCCGCGATGGGTATGGCTTCATCAACAGGAATGACACAAAGGATGACGTGTTTGTACATCAGACTGCCATAAAGCGTAACAACCCTCGTAAGTGCCTCCGCAGCGTTGGTGATGGGGAGGTGGTACAGTTTGATGTTGTGAAGGGAGAGAGGGGTACAGAGGCCGCCGACGTCACCGGTCCTGGGGGTGTTCCCATTAAAGGAAGCAGATTTGCCCCCAACCGGCGCTGCTACCGCCGGCGATCCTACTCTCCCCAGGTAGAAAACGTGACTGAGTTTATTGGAGATATTGTGAGCCCTGAACAAGGGAGCGAAGGTGAACGGGGGGATGACGGTTTCCCCCAACAAAGGTCCCTACTCCGCCGGAGATCAATCCCTGTGATATCAACGGCCATCACTGCCCTGGAGCCGATGGTTGTTGACAGGGACTGTCAACCTTTAAGTGGGGGGGTATGTAGTGAGGTGAGCAATTCAGATTGTATTATTGAAATGGGCACCGAAGTGAACATTACACAGTCCGCTACTGCCCCCTTGTGGACAAGTGCTGAATTGACTGCAGAGAAAAAAACACTGATTACTGATCCCCTCCCACAACAGCCTTGTGCTCAGGAACAGAAAGGGCGGGAGGTCAGTATAGATACAGAGCTGAGCCAGAGAAGATCTCCCTGTGGATGTCTGTTGAAAGAGGGCTACTTTGCTACACCTTGCCGGAAAAATCACCCCGCAGAAGCCCCTGTGACTGATCCTGGGCCACTGGACTTTGGTGCTGTGTATCTGGCCGCTCTGCAAAACCTTGCCCGCCGAGCACCCAGAGTGCATGTGCAGGGGCCGTGACCGACATAAGGGAGCCATTTGGCTGCTGTGATCTCCCTCCTGCTGCTCTGTGTGCCCTGAGACTGGGAGAGGACATTAAAAGAAAAGTTCTGTTACCTGCGGAAGGAGACCAAAGAAGAAGACTGAGGAGATCCCCAGGCCTGCTACGTGGGAGCGACATCATCTTCTGTGATAGACTGGTACGTGATTTTAGGGAAAGTTATGGAAAGATATCTCCATTTTGTGTGTTTTCTTTTTTTTCTTGCTGCGTACCCGGCAGAAGTGAAGATTCAGAGACTCTAATATATACAAGTGCGCATATAGTTCGGTTGACTGTGATATAAACATGTTTGCCAGTAAAGAAACGTTATTATCGGTTAAACCTGAGTATGGGGATTCTGTTGAGAAAAATCATACACACATACCCGCGGCCTTATCACCGGTCGCTACAACAGTATGCTCACATGTTTTGCATGTCACACTGTATACCTATTGAAAGTCCATAGCCATGTGTTGTTTCTAAAATTTACCCTTCCAAACGTGTCCCTGTGTGTGTTGCGACAAGGGATCACACAGGTTTTTGGTTTTACAACAAATTAATTTTTTCGTTTTTTGTTTTTAACCCCCAAAGAGTCTTTTTAAGATTAAGAGAAGACAAAACACACTACCCACTTGCCCAATGTGGGATACTATAAGAAAAGAGGCCAACGTGGCCTAACAAAAAAGGGTCCCAACATGGCAAATGTTTTAACAAAATCGTTCAACATGGACATGAAACAACAAAACGACAAATGACAACATTATTGGGGGGGATATTGGGTAGTTGGGGCAATGGTGGGCAGGGCTGCCTGGATGGCGATAATCATTGCCCGCAACCGGGCCAGGTGCTGCTGGGCGTCATTGTGGGCCTGCAGCATGTCTGCTACTGTTGGAAGACCTGTATAAGAAAAAACCACCATTAGTCAGTGACATGTGTAGGTGTGGGTGGGTGACATTATTGATGTGGTGTTCACTTACGTAGCAGAGCCCCATCCCTGGTTCCATCTTCTGGAGATGGGGATGCACTCACATCCCATCCAGCAGCACCAGCTCTTGCACCTTGAGACGGAAGGGAAAAAAAAAAATCATCATTACTCATTTAGTGATGTCAGGGACACAAACCAAGATGTATATTCAATTGTTTGGAGGCCCTTGACAACACTTACCAGCAATAACAACCACTGCAGGCTGAAGTGGATGGTGTGGGCCACGGGAGGTGGAGATGCTGTGGGGGGGTGGATCCAGGGGTTATGTTTTGGAGGCACTCCACTGCCCTTCCTGATGCGTCCCTGTACGGGGATGGTATGGTCCTGGGGGGGTGTGGAGTTCCTGGGCCCTCCTGGGAAGGTTATGGTGGGGTCCGGGTGGGCCGGCACTTGCTGGGCCCTCGATGGCTGGTGTTGGTGGGGTCCCAGGGGGGGCCGGACTTTGTGGATCCACCAGCCAAGGTGATGGTGGGGTCCCGATGGGGGCGGGACTTGCTGGGCCCTCGATGGCCGGTGATGGTGGGGTCCTGGGGAAGCTGGACTTCCTGGGCCCTGGATGCAAGGTGAGGGGGCTTCCCGGGGGGCCAGGAAATATGTCTCCCTCCATAGCAGATGATGGGGGGGTCCCGGGTCGTGTTGGAGCCCGTCATGCAGTGGCGGATTATAATGAGGTCAATATGGACTGTTGCCCCGGGCCCAAAGCTGTTGGGGGCCCACCAGCCTAATTGCCCCATTATAATCCGCCCGACTCTGCCATCAATCCGGTGGCAGCTCGTCGCCTATTAGGGGATTAAAATGGCCGCCGGCTCTTTGATTTACCCACCGTACGTCACTGGTACGCACCTGCAGTGACGTCAACTCCCAGCGCTGTCAGTTGACCGGCGACCTATCATAGGCTGCGTATCAGCTAGCAGCCTGTGGTGGGCAGGCAGACTGGCAGCTATTGAACATTATGCCAGCGCCGGGAGCTGACGTCACTGCGAGTGAATAGCAGTGACGTGCGCTGGTTCTAAGAGCTGTCGGGAAGCTCAAACAGCCGGCGGGAAGATGGAGGAGCCCTCAGCAGCTGAGGTCAGCAATGTGTGCCAGGGGTCAGGAGGCTCCTCACTACTGCTGCTCCTCATGCCATTCAATGTGGAGGTGAGCATGGGGGGCTTCCCAGCACATATGTATATAGGAGTGAGAATGGCAGGATGCCGTGGGCTATATATATTATATGTGAGCAGCCCACAGCACCCTGCCGTGTGTGTGTGTGTGTGTGTTTACATATATATACAGGGCTGTATCATGGCTGCTCTCTGCTTACAAGACCTGTGATGATGTCACATGGTGGGGAGGAGTCAGGGATCACATGATCAGGTCCTCAGTATATATATGCAGGACTCTGCTGTGATGGTTGTCATAGTGCTGAATAAGGTGAAATTAATGTGTGGGGTTGGGAGGGATTTACAGTGTGGATGTAGCAGTGCCGAGTGCGTATGGAGTGCAGCTGTGTCTGTATGAGGTGTACGGAGCGTAGTGTGTAAGAGGTGTACGGAGCGCAGCTGTGTCTATATGGAGTGTACGGAGCGGAGCAGAATGCGTATGGAGCGCAGCTGTATCTGTATGAGGTGTACGGAGCGGAGCCACGTGTGTACAGAGCGCAACTGTGTCTGTATGTGGTGTACAGAGTGCAGCTATGTCTGTACAGACCGCAGCCGCGTCTGTCTGAGGTGTACGGAGCGCAGCCGCGTCTGTCTGAGGTGTACATAGCGCAGCCGCGTCTGTCTGAGGTGTACGGAGCGCAGCCGCGTCTGTGTGAGGTGTACGGAGCGCAGCCGCGTCTGTGTGAGGTGTACGGAGCGCAGCCGCGTCTGTGTGAGGTGTACGGAGCGCAGCCGCGTCTGTGTGAGGTGTACGGAGCGCAGCCGCGTCTGTGTGAGGTGTACGGAGCGCAGCCGCGTCTGTGTGAGGTGTACGGAGCGCAGCCGCGTCTGTGTGAGGTGTACGGAGCGCAGCCGCGTCTGTGTGAGGTGTACGGAGCGCAGCCGCGTCTGTGTGAGGTGTACGGAGCGCAGCCGCGTCTGTGTGAGGTGTACGGAGCGCAGCCGCGTCTGTGTGAGGTCAGGTGTACGGAGCGCAGCCGTGTCTGTGTGAGGTGTACGGAGCGCAGCCGCGTCTGTGTGAGGTGTACGGAGCGTAGCCGCAGGCGTACGAAACAGAGCTTTGAGTCTGTCAGCTCACCAGCCGACCGTCCCCATCTCCTGGGCTTGCATCAGAGAGGAGGGACCGTTACCTTGCCGAATGCCGACACTGAGCACAGAGGGAACGTGCCTGTATGACAATGAGTGTTGTGATATGTCCTGAGTCACTCCTGCTGCTGCAGCTGCTGTGGCTGAGCTCTGTGTGTGCCACTGCCAGACCTCCTGCTGGCTGTACACGCTGATTACTTGGTGAGTTGTTAACTCAGTATTTGTAAGGCCTTGTGCACATGCTGAGTATTTGGTGAGTTTTTACCTCAGTATCTGTAAGGCCTCGTGCACACACTGAGTATTTGGTGAGTTTTTACCTCAGTATCTGTAAGGCCTCGTGCACATGCTGAGTATTTGGTGAGTTGTTACCTCAGTATCTGTAAGGTCTCGTGCACACGCTGAGTATTTGGTGAGTTGTTACCTCAGTATCTGTAAGGTCTCGTGCACACGCTGAGTATTTGGTGAGTTGTTACCTCAGTATCTGTAAGGCCTTGTGCACATGCTGAGTATTTGGTGAGTTTTTACCTCAGTATCTGTAAGGCCTCGTGCACACACTGAGTATTTGGTGAGTTTTTACCTCAGCATCTGAAAGGCATCGTGCACATGCTGATTATTTGGTGAGTTGTTAACTCAGTATTTGTAAGGCCTCGTGCACACGCTGAGTATTTGGTGAGTTTTTACCTCAGTATCTGTTAGGGTAAGTGCACACTTACCCGGCGGTTTGGTCGGCGGCAGCTGGCGGAACCTGCCAGGAAGCTCCGGCGCCGTCCACCGGCTTCCTGGCGGGTATGTGCGGCGGGAGCCGGGCGGTAGCCGGCGGATGCACAGCGTGTTCTCGGCAGCGATTCTGCAGCGGCTGGAAGCAGCACATGATTCTGCTTGCAGCCGCTGCAGAACCGCCGTTTTTTAGAACATGCTCATTCTTTGCTAACCCGCTGGGAAACCTGCGGGTTAGCAACGGATGACGCTGTGTAACCGCCGGTGTGTGCACAGCCTTGGGCTGTTTACATTAGTTTTAATGTTAATCCAAACGCCGGTTTGGATTAACATAAATTTAAATAAAACTAATGTAAACAAAACGGCGGTTTACACAGGTAAACCGCCGAAAACCCGCCCAGTGCGCACATAGCCTAAGGCGTCGTGCACACGCTGAGTATTTGGTGAGTTGTTACCTCAGTGTCTATAAGGCCTTGTGCACACGCTGAGTATTTGGTGAGTTTTTACCTCAGTATCTGTAAGGCCTCGTGCACACGCTGAGTATTTGGTGTGTTTACCTCAGTATATGTAAGGCCTCGTGCACACACTGAGTATTTGGTGTTTTTACCTCAGTATATGTAAGGCCTCGTGCACACACTGAGTATTTGGTGAATTCTTACCTCAGTATCTGTAAGGCCTCGTGCACACGCTGAGTATTTGGTGAGTTTTTACCTCAGTATTTGTAAGGTCTCGTGCACACGCTGAGTATTTGGTGTTTTTACCTCAGTATATGTAAGGCCTCGTGCACACACTGAGTATTTGGTGAGTTCTTACCTCAGTATCTGTAAAGGTACCGTCACACAGGGACATATCGCCGGCGATGTTGCCGGCAACCGAGGGGCATGGCCAGGTTGCGGCGACATCGCCGGCGAGTTGCCTCGCGTGACAGGGCGATTATCAGGCGATGAATCGCCTGAGTCACATCGCCAGGTTTCCCAACAATGTTGGGAAACCTGGCGATGCTGCTCAGGCGATTCTGCCTGATCGCCCTGTGTAACGCGGCAATCCGCAATGTTACGGGCGATTCCGCCTATCTACTACATTGCGGGTTATCGCTCGCTGGGTTGCTGGACAACCCAGCGAGCGATAGCCGCGGCAACTAGCCGGCGACATCGCCGGTAAGTTGCTCAGTGTGACATCTCACCGGCGATGTTGTCAGGGATGCGCGCTCCCGCGATCCCCGGCAATATCGCCGGCGATATGTCCCTGTGTGACGGTACCTTTAGGCCTCGTGCACACGCTGAGTATTTGGTGAGTTTTTACCTCAGTATTTGTAAGGCCTCGTACACACGCTGAGTATTTGGTGAGTTGTTACCTCAGTATCTGTAAGGCCTCGTGCACACACTGAGTATTTGGTGAGTTGTTACCTCAGTATCTGTAAGGCCTCATGCACACGCTGAGTATTTGGTGAGGTTTTACCTCAGTATATGTAAGGCCTCGTGTACACGCTGAGTATTTGGTGAGTTATTACCTCAGTATATGTAAGGCCTCGTGCACACGCTGAGTATTTGGTGAGTTTTTACCTCAGTATCTGTAAGGCCACGTGCACACGCTGAGTATTTGGTGAGGTTTTACCTCAGTATTTGTAAGGCCTCGTGTACACGCTGAGTATTTGGTGAGTTATTACCTCAGTATATGTAAGGCCTCGTGCACACGCTGAGTATTGGTGAGTTTTTTACCTCAGTATCTGTAAGGCTTCGTGCACACGCTGAGTATTTGTTTTTACCTCAGCATTTGCTAAGTTATGTTTACATAAGGCTTCTTATTTAGTTTTTTTATTTGTTTAATAAAATACATGCTAATAAAGAGCTGAATTTTTTTTTTTTTTTTTTTTTATGCCAAAAGATCACAGGAAACATTCTGCGTGAACATAACCTTAGGCTGCATAGTCACGATAAGTAAAAGCAGCGTTTTGGATGCAGCATATTGCCGCTGCATCCAAAATGCTGCAGTGTACAGTGGCAGTACAGCAGATGATTTGCAGAAATCTCATCCTCACTATGCTTCCCCGACTGCAGTGTGTTTTCAGCTGCGATGTGGATTGTCAGCACTCAACTCCTCCACAGCATGTTCATTTCATACTGCGGAGTTGGAAGTGATCACCATCAGCTGCACGCAGGTAGAAGCCGCCCTGCACCCACTGCAGATCGTGGTCACAGGACACCTGCTGGTTCCTGCAGGTCTGGGGGCAATGTGTCCAAGGCCTGTTTCACACATCGTGCAAACCACGGACGTGTGAGTCAAGGCTGTTGTTGGGTGGGGTGTGTATCCATGTGTTACGGATTGTCTGACATGTGTGCTACGTGTGGATCCATAGATAGCACATGGACAGGCTGTCAGTGCATACTCGCCTGCCTCCAGCGCCGCTGCTCCTCTCACTTCCGGTCCACTGTTGGGCTCAGTGAAGTGAATATTACATGAGCCCCGGAAGTGAAAGGAGCAGGCAGCTCTCGAGGCAGGTGAGTATAAATTTCTTTATTTTTACACTTTAAACTGTTGGCCATGGTCTGTGCACAGTGAACATCCGTGTGCAGCATGTTTTGGGTCAAAAGTGGTCCTTGGTGCCGGCAAAAAAACACGCCGCCATGTGGAGGACACGGGTCTGCTCCACACGGCGACACGGTCCAACCATGCTGAATAACGGATGTCTGAAGGGGGCCATTGGGGATCATGTGTCCCTGTATATCTGTGCCTCTGACATGTATCAGCACGGACCGCATACGTGCTGGAGGCACGGATGTGTGCAACAGACCCTGCGTTTATTTTGCTGCGTTTTCTGCACTAAAAACACATGTCAATTGTTGGCGCTTTTTTTTTTCTTCCTAACTGAAGGGTAAATTGACTAGATCAATGGATGTTTGACAGGTTATAGTTTCACTCAGCAACTATTTGTCTGGAATAATCTATTTCAGGTATATAATGACCCCTGTCACATGACCCCCGTCACATGACAGAGGGGGGCCCACAGAGTCTGGACAGCCCCGGGCCCTGGCTATCCTTAATCCACCCCTGCCGTCATGTCTCCTCCGATGGGGAGTCTTCCTCATCTGTAATGTACAAATTGAGAAGACACGGATTAGATAAACACAACACAACATACAGCAAACACGTAGGCGGAAAGATTTTAGTCTACAGCGACATTATGGTTAGGGCCCACTCGGTTTTTGACCAAGACCACAACACCAGTGAGCACATATTTTGGATGTCAAACACTCTTGGATTAGCAGAGGATGTATTTTGACACAAAACACAACAGCAGATAGTAAGCATCTGGTGGTGCCACCATGGGAGCAAAAACATAGCAGTCAGCTTGTAGTCCCTTTTCCCGATTGTGAAGAATGTGTTGGGCAATGCTATGTGTCAGAGTGTGCACATATGTGGTGCCAGGTGTGATGTGGCCCTTAACATGAGCATTAATATGTTGACGACTACTTTGCTGGCATTACACACCTATGTTCGGCAGCACACAGGTCAATGACCACTATAGGCATCGGCAATACAAAAACATATGAGTGTATTCTGCACCTTCATGTTGCAGTGTGACCAACACTTAGATGCACATTGGTGACAGGTCCACACGCTGCTTTCTGTCACACTATGTGCCATGGCACAATAACTCATGATGTTTGTGTAGTGTTTGGAGTAGGATGCTTGCCATGTGTGTGTTTGGCATTGCCACATACTCACCATGCAGCCTGGCAATACGGGCACGAATATCCGCAATGCGCCCTGGGGACTTATGCTTGAGGTCAGCTAGCTTCTTTTCCACCCCCAGTTTCTGGAGCAGGGCCCGCTGGATCCTCCTCAGTATGCTGCGCTTGCGCAGCCATGGGTGCCGGTGATGCTGGTGACACCAGTAGTCATGGCGGTCACACAGGTCTATCTGTACCATTAGCTCTGCCAGACCCCATGTGGCAGCGCGCTGCGTGGCGGCCATGGCTCTTCTCCTATGTGCAGGGGAGGGGCAGGCACCTGGTAGGCAGGGAGGAATGAAATGAAATGTGATTACATCACCATGCACACTGGCGCCGCCAAACAAAGTTGAGAGCGCTAACAAGGTAGCCGTCTGCAGAGTGGGGCAGTATAATGTACCCATCAGCGTCACCAAATTCACACTGGGCCATTGCAGTGCTTGGCCCATGGCACCTATCTGCGATGTATAGGCCAACATCTGAGCTGTCATGTGTGGCACTATACTCTACTCAGCGCAACTTCAAATACACGCGGCCAACATAGCTTGCGCTATTCAATGGTGCGCATAATTGCACTGATTTAGCGGACGGTTGTGTAGGTGAAGATGTGTGTGGTGCTGAACTGACAGCTCTTCAAATATGGCTCCCTGTGAACTGACAGCCAATGGGAACACATTAGCCAATTAGCCAACACCAATCATCGCAGACGGGGTGCGGACTACAGAACGGTTGAGGCACGCCTACGGGAAATCCTAGGCAACGCTGGTTCCATCACTATCGCCCTATCACACGCCACAACACGGAAATATCGCCTTCATGGTTGCGGCTGATTTCTGAGCACTCTTCAGGAATCAGGCGACGGCCGAGAGGCGATTTATCGCCACAAAATTCCCCAATCACACGCCGCAACTGTGAGGCAATTTCACGCCGATTGCTCCGGGGCGCGATATCGCCTTTATGATTGCCAGGCGATATTGCGGCGTGTGAAGGTACCCTAAGACTTCTTCCTCAGTGAGAGCCTGTTTCAAGTCTTGGAAACACTTTTCCAGCCATGCATTCCATTCAATGGGAGGACGTTTGTGTGTTGCCTTTCCATATTGACCCCCGAGCAATTCTTGTAGTGGAATTGCCAACTTTGAGAAGTCGGAAATGAAATGTCGGTAGTAGCCTACGAGATCAAGGAACTGACAGACTTCCCATACGATAATTGGTGCTGTCCAGTCACAAATAACTGTTACCTTGTCTGGATCCGGGAGACACTCCTGACAACATACCCAGATACTGAACCTTGAGTTTCAGCAAATAGCACTTTGATGGCTTCACTTACACTCCAAACTTTGCTAGGGATTTGAAGACCTTGGCAAGATGTTGCAAATGTTCCTCATTGGTCTTGGAATAGCTGATTATGCCATCCAGGTAGAGGAGAGCTCTTTCAAAGTTGTATTTTGCCCTAAGCAGCACTCCATTCATCTTTGAAAAGTTCCTTGTGCGTTTTTACAGCCTGAATGGCATAAAGTTATACTCAAATAGTCCCATTGGTGTCGTGAAGGCTGTCTCCTCCTTGTCCGCATCAGCAACTGTAACCTGCCAATACCCACTAGTTAAATCCATGGTAGTAAAATACTAGCTTCTCTTAGAGCAGCCAGACACTCCTCAGTGATGGTACCTTTACACGCCGCTACAGAAGGTTGGATACAACCGGGTGTCGGAGACAAATGTATCTTGCACCATCAAATCAACCCGAGGTAGCGGCGTGTAAACTAGCTTGTTGCCACCTGTCACTTTCGGCACCTGTTTCAGAGCAGTGCTAAAACAGATTGGTTTCAACCCGATGGTAGCGGCGTCTAAAGGAGGAACAGGAAGGTTTTTTCAACACCTAGTTACATCCCTGGGGCGTGACAGATCCTCCGGGATCCCGGGCCCCATCAGCGATCATTGCTGGAAGCTCCTGCGTTACAATTGGTTGTCGCTGCATAGGGCGGCATATTTAAGGAGCTGACCAGTTACACTACACAATTGCAATAGCATCATGTATTAGCCAGAATTCCTGCGCTGGCTGGCCAATCATGATGCTACTGCATTGTCCAATCATCGTATGAGCGTCTCGTAATCCACAATTCTGGCACGCCTATGTGTTGTCCCTGCTGCGCCAGGTCCTCCCATATCACCTTCTGTAGCGGCGTGTAAATGAGGTAAGGTGCTCTACAGAAGGTAACTTGAGCACCCGTCGGTACATCCAGAGATAGATTAAACCTTCTGTAGAGCACCTTGTAGCGGCGTGTAAAGGTGGTATCGGGTACCGTTTGTAACCATTGCTACGTGCTCGTGCACGTGAAACACCCGGTTGTTTCCAACCTTCTGTAGCGGCGTGTAAAGGTACCATAAGGGGTAATTGATATGCATCTTTATGGGTTTAATTGTTAATTTTATGGTAATCTACACACATGTGGATGCTCAGATCCTGCTTTTTCTCCAAAGCCAAAGAGGCAGCTCAGGGACTATAACTTTCTCTCATTACTCTTGCCTGTTTCATCTCCCAAAACATATAATTTACCTGTTGATAATTTGCAGGGGTAATGGGTCTATGTTTTTCTTTTGTTAATTAGTTAGTCCCTGTGGGTATGTGATGTTGGAAGGAGCTTACTTTACCAAAGTCAGGGGGTGTTTGTTGAATACATGCCCATACTCTTGTACTACTCTCAGAACATCATCTTTGTCATGCTGACACGTATTGTCGGTACCAATGTGCAACTACTGACACCATTTTTGCAAGTACTCTGAATCACTGATATATTTGGGAGTTAGTGATTCAGTAGCACTGACTGCATTGGTGCCCATCCTATATCACCTGGCTAAGGTGAAGTACTGGAGCAGGCATACCTCCTCCTCCCCACAGTTTAATACTTGTACTGAGACTCTTCCCATGCGTATGTTTACTTCCTGGAGCGCTGCAAGGAGGATAAGTGTACTAATAGAATACACAGGTTCAAGTAGGGGATAATAATCTCTACCTCCTATACCTACAGCAGTTCTGCACCACAGCATTGTTTGGCTCATAGGGGGCTGAAATTCAGAGTTTGTTATTGCTAATCTCATACCTCTTATCTCTCCACCATATTGTTCAATCTGATGATGGTTCATTAGGATCTTAAGGTCCCGTTGCAGAGCTTGTTTCTCTCTATGTGGTACAGCATGCAAAGTGTCACTGATCACATCAACAATGTAATCTAGGCAGTATTCCATCACATTGGTGCCCAGGGTCATTGCAGTGGCACCATCACCTCTCTCACCATCTATGATCACTAGTCCCTGTTAAGGCAGCTTAACGTTTTCCACATGTATGGCAAAGTCCTTATAGCCCACTTGCATCACTGGTAACCCATTACTTGGCAATTAATATATCTCATCCTCAGGATTCCAGGTAAAGTCCTTGGTGGCCCAGTATTTTTCATACTTGGTTAAAAGCATAATTTGTTACCTATGACTTAGTGTGTACCAAGACCATCAAAGGAATGCCATCAATCAGGACTGGAATCACCGGGAGGCCACCAACATACTTACACTGCCGGTCTTACGGACCAACCTTGCCTTACTCCTGTGGGTTGTTCTGCTGCCCCAGGACCATAGGACCTTCCCATTTAAAGGACAACTTCTCTCAATGTGATTTATTTTGTCATGTTGTCTGCAGATAGGTTGGCCAATAGCCCCTTATTGTCTCTTGAGGATTTTGTTTGCAGCTTAAAAATTGCATTTTAAGTTCTGCTGTAGTTCGGGTATCAAATGTATCTTTTAGCTTAGTGATCAAAGCTTCTACAGTTTGTTTAGCAGTGTCAGGCCAGGACCTGACCTCCCTTTTTGCAGCATCGGTGAGCTGACTGATTAAAATAGTCACTTTTTGTGCCTCTGTCATAGGGTATAGGTGATACAAATGTTGCAATTTATCTTTATAGTCTTGCAGAGCGTGGGGCTCACCACTAAACTGTGGTAGCCAAAGGACACTAGGGTTATATGGCATTGTGAAAGGCAAGATGGAAGCAATGGTATTGCTGCCATGGAAACTAGACGCTCCAGCTAGGGAATTATCAATATGTGGTTATCACCTTTTTTTTACAACCAACTCGGGGTTAATATTACTTACTGTCTTGTTGCTGTCTGTGTTAAAATTTCTGAGACAATTCTTTTTAGGCAGATGGCACTGCAGGCTGCGATCGTGTTCGTGACACCAGTTTTTCTGTCTAAGTTGGGCACAACTGAGCTGGGGTGTAAGGGCGGCTAACTGTCATGGTGGTGTCTCCGGCTGGCAGGCCGTCCTTAGCAGAATAAGAAAGGGTTCAAATTATGGATGGTGGTGAAGGATCAGCCACTCAATAAATCATGTCCATGTGATGCCTAATTCTGCAGGTCACCACATATGGTCTTAAGCTGGGTCTGCATGCTGCGATGTCCCAGCGATCCGACCAACGTTCGAGATTGCTGGGACATCGCTATCTGATAGCTGGTGAGCTGTCACGCAGGCAGACTCACCACAGCCACCCATATAACAACCTCGACATCAGGGAAAAGAATATAAAATATTCTTTTCCACTAAGTCGAAGTCCTGCTACGCTAGGGTAAGCGGGAGAATGCTGGTAACCAGGATAAACATCGGGTTGCTAAGTGCAGCACACTGCTTAGTAATCCGATATTTATCCAGGTTACCGAGCACAGCACGCTGGTATCCAAAGTACACATCGGGTAACTAAGCAGAGCGCTGCGCTTAGTAACCCAATGTTTATCCTGGTTACCGGCGGGGAGTTCATTGATCGTTGGCCTCCCGCTGTCACACACGCCGATGCTGGCCACCCAGCGGGAGACCAATGATCGGAAAACGGCCCTGGCCATTCCGCAACGATCAGCGATCAGCAATGTTAGCAATGTCGACGCGTGTAAAACAGCCCTGAAAGATCCTCAAGGCTGCATGCAGGGGGTGACCTCTGTCAGCAAAAGATAGGAAACCAAATGGAGATAGCATGATTCTGAGGTGTTGATCGAGGCACAACAAAGGAGATATCATTAGACCAACCATTCATTAAAGTGGCCCCTGGGTCAGAAGGGTCCGTGGATGGAACTCTGACAGCAGGACCCCAAGCCTAAAAGGTAACAAGTCATAATAATGGACTGGTACATGAACCTACTTGATTTTCACGTGTGGAGTTTCCGCACGCTGAGAGCACAAGGCTCTCCTCTGACACTATTGCAAACCCCCTTGTTTTGGTGTGAGATGGTGTGCTGGGTATCATCTTGTCTGAGTTTATATTTACACTAATTTTCTGTATCAGTCTATGTATTCCCCCCCATCCTGTCTAGTCATAATTACATTTAGGACTGCCACTAGGAATTCCAGGGCCCATCACAGGCAATATTTTGGGGTCCCCCCTGAGATTCCTCCCCAGCTCTGCCTTCACCCCAGCTCTGCCTCCACCCCTTGAATCTCCCACAGCTCCACCACCCATTATTGGAAAAACTCCACTTCTCTACCACATCCTCACCAATCGCACATTAACAGTTCCCATCAAACATCAGATCAAATACAAACATAGCTATCAGATTTTGTTTGGACAAAAGATTTTTTTAAGCCTGACTCCCTGACAAAGAAGACTCTTCTGGCAAGGTCCTACTCTACTCTAACTTTTTTTTCACTCCTTGATTAGAGTGCATATTGCCACCACATAGTGACCTAATAATACCACATACAAGGAGAAATACCGCCACACCATGATCAGAGAGTACATTAAAACATAATGACTGAATAATACCACATACAAGGAGAAATACCTGGTCCTGGTAGTACATATGTCCCCCAACCTGCTATTATATATGTACCCTGTCCTGGTACTACATATGTCCTCCATCCTGGAGTTACATATGTCCCTCATCCTGGTATTATACAGTATATGTCCCCATCCTGCTATAATATATGCCTCCATCCTGCTATAATATACATCCCCATCCTGGTATAATATATGTCCCCCAACCTGGTAGCCTATATGTTCCCATCCCAGTAGTATATGTGGTTCCCATCCTGGTAATATATGTGTCCCCCATCCTGATAGTATATATGTATCCCTTCCTGGTAGTATATATATCACCCATCCTGGTAGTACATATGTCCCCATTATGGTATAATATATGTTCCATATCCTGCTATTGTCACATGTCACGTATTGACTACCTGCATTCAATAGGTGCTGCTGCTGCTGTAGTTTAAACTAAGAGGTGTCCTCCTTCCTGGTGCATGTAATCTCCCACTGAGCCGCAGACAGAAAATGAAAATAAATGATTATGCTTACCTTCCTTCCCTCGCCATCCCCGGGCCCGTGTCCTCCTCAAATGCTGTCCCTGCTGCATCTGTGCTTCTCCTTTTTTTGTAAACAATACATTTTTTATTCTAATAAACCTTTTAACAACATATATGTGAGGCGCCCCTGCGGATCCAGTCACCACAGAGGTACGGCACCCCTGTTAGGGTGTAGCATCCCACTCTCGGGTAAGAGGGGCACAGACCGGTGCTGGGATACCCCGGCCATGTGTCGAGCCCCAGGCCCTGGGGTACTGGGGTATCAGGCTCAGTGGGTGCTTCACGGGAATATCACGGGTGGCAGCACCTGAGCCCATGGCCTGGGTGACACGTCAATAAGGGGTTATGTACAGGGGATAAGAGTTTGTTGTTGTTACGTGACGCTACCTGTAGTACCTGGTGATTGGTCACCAGCACCGCCACAGTCTTTCGGAGGGCGAAGGTAATGCGGCTGAGATGGCAAGGCTCCCTACATGTGGAGCTGGTCCTCCGGGGCAGCGTTACTGTAAGTAAACAGGTTGATGAAGATAAAGACACAAAGACAAAGTCACTTTCTCCCGGGTACTTTACTGTAAACGGTCAGCAGCAAAATACAGAGCACACAGTTCAGCAAGATGTTACTCAAAGAGGTAGTCCTACGGGTGGCTGCAAGTGGATGCCAAGTGGTATGGTGGTACCCGTGGTATACCTTAGTTGACGAACCCGTGTCCTTTCTTCCCCGCTTAGTATGAGTTTACAATGGCTTCTTGAAGGTAGACTTGGTGCTTCCCTCCCTCGTGGTGAGGAAGCAGGCAGACCGCTCCGTCTGGCAGGGTGCCGCTGCCGGTGAACAGACTGCAGCAGCCGGTTGATGACGACAAAGATAGACTTTGGCCATTTCCTCGGGTCCGGCTTTCCCGTGGTGGACTGCGGAAATCCCTAGAGTATGGTCGCTCTACACTGGGGTTCCCCCTTTCTCTCTAGGGCCCAGACTGCCTCGTCAGGCGCCCTCTCTCAGAATCCCCTCAGGATCCTCTCTCATCTTCCCTCCGGATCAGCCTGGAGCTGTCTGGGTTAACCTTCCGCCTCGCTCCACACTCCTCCTCGACTCCTCTCCAACTCTCTAACTCCTCACTCTCCTAAGAGGTGCTACCTCCCTCCCGGGTAACCTCCCACCACTAGTCTAATGTGGGAGTGCAGGAATGGGTCCCACCCACCAACCTAGGATCCACTTGAAGCTGGGGAAGATTACACCTCTTTTATGGGTGCACAACCCCACTGTGTCACCTGAAAATGTGGGGCGCCACACATGCACTACACTAGGTCCAGATCAGGGATAGGGTGAGATTGCTCCTATGGGAGAGCAGAGTCCCTGATCCTGTTTGGAAGGAGGAACCAGGGTAGTGGGGATGTGTGGAGAGGAAGTAGTTAGAGGGAGCACCTGGGAGGAGGGAAGTTAGGAAGCACACACTTAGATGACCTGAGACACGTGACAGAGGGTATAAATAGAATGGGAAAGATGCAGAAAGGGTAGAGACAGTTGAACAGCAGAAGAGAGAGCATTGAACAGCGAGAGTCGAGTTGGAGGGAAGCTAGAGGAAGAAAGCCTGTCAGAGAGAGAGGAAATAACTTGAGAGAAGTGTCCAGAGGACTGGAGCTAGTGGGATCTCATCCTGAGGCCTGACTGAAGAGCAGAGAAAGAGAACTAGGTGGCTCCAGGAGGAATAGAGGGTCCCAGTGGCACGGGCAGTGAGCAATCCACCCGTGGGGTTCGTATCCATTGTCAGGCGCAGGCAAGTGGAGGGACCAGGCTGCAGAAAAGGGGCACCGGGACCGAAAGACTAGTGAAGACAGACCAGGCTCAGCTAGCAACCTGGAGGCTGTAGTACTTCCATTGTGACACAGTTGACAACCGCAAACATCTGCTGAAAAGGTTGCAAAGAGAGGGTTAAGGGGTGATACTGCAGATTGACCGTAAGAAAAACCTACTACACTATTGCAATGGCATCATATATTAGCCAGCCTTCCTGCGCAGGCTGGCCAATCATGACGCTATTGCATTGTCTAATCAGCGTGTTTGGGGCGCGGAATACACAAGTCTGTCACGCCTATGTGCTTGCAGTGCTGAACATGTACGCCCACATTCCTTTGGGGATTGCGGCGTGTGAAGCGGCGTCGGGAGTCAACCGGATGTTTCCCACTGTTGGTGTGGGAACTTCCAGGACGACACATCGCCTTAGGTTGAGAGCGAAATTGCGGCGTGTAAAAGCGCCTTCGGCGTTCGGAGGCAACCATGACAAATGTGCACGCGCACGTTAGGTTGGCTCCAATCGCCGCCAAAAGTTGCGGTGTGTAAAGGTACCCTTATAGTATATATTCCTGGGTATGATAAATGACTCTCCTTTAGGGGTGCGTGCTCACGGTCAGTATTCGCAGCATTGTGGACGCAGCATCTTGCCGCTGCATCCAAAACGCTGCATAGTACAGTATAAGCATAGTGGATGGGATTTCAAGAAATCACATCCTCACTATGCTTAACCCGCCCGCAGTGTGTTTGGAGCTGCGGTGCGGATTGCCGGCAGTCTGCTCCTCCACAGCATGTTTATTTCATGCTGCGGAGTCGGAAGCGGCTGCCATTAGGTGACTGCAGGGAGAAGCCGCCCCGCACCCACCGCACACGGTGAGTACAGGGTGGCTGCGGTCTCCCTGCAGCCACCGGTGGCTTCACTCAGGTCCGGAGGAGCTGCATCCAACATGCAGCTCCTCCGGACCGTGAGCACACACCCTAGGGGTTTCTTATTTCTTGACCTAGTGACTAAATAAATATATCCTTATTTATTATTGATCTATATGCAAAGGAAAAATAAGGTTTACCTATCTGTATGCAAACCATTTCTGATGGAGAGATAAGGTTTTTTTGGTGTCAATTATCTATATGGTAAATTGATATTTATCTTACATATGCATTTTTTATGATCATCAACCCATTTATACCCAGCTTTGTACCTATTTCCCCAACATTGAAAAAAGAAAAAATCTGAAAAGACTGAAACGTGTATATTTGCCTACTACGTATACTGTATATTTTTGTTGTATACCCTGCAGGGCCGGCTCCAGATTTTTGTGGGCCTCAGGCGAAAGAGGCTCAGTGGGCCCCTTTAACACTCACACAGAGCACTGCTACATGCCCCATACATGCACATACAGACAGACAAAGCTCTGCTACATGGACACTACATACCCAGCTCTGTTACATGTACAATACATGCACATACAAACACACACAAAACTGTGTTTCATGCACATACAAACACACAGCTCTGCAAATGTGTACAATACATGCACATACAAACACACACAGCTCTGCCTCATGCAAATACAAACACACACAGCTGTTACATGCACATACAGATACACACACAGCTCTGCTACATGGACACTATATGCTCAGCTCTGCTACATGTACAATACATGCACATACAAACACACACAGCTCTGTTACATGCACAGTACATGCACATACAGATACACATACAGATATACACATAGACATACGCACACAGATATACACACACATACAGATAGACACACATATACAGATATACACACACAGACATACACGCATACAGATATACACAAATGCAGATATACACACAGAGACACACACATTCAGATATACACACACATTCAGATATACACAAATACAGATATAGAGACACATACAGATATACAGACACGCATACAGATATACACACAGACACACACATACAGACACACAGCTATGACACACAGATCTACACACACATACAGATATACACAGACCCACACACATACAGACACACAGATATGACACACAGATATACACACACACACACACAGATATACAAACACAGACACACATATAGACAACATACATACACATACATGGACATATACAGATACACACACATATATTACCTCATCCAGCTTTTCTTGATCGGTGCCTGGCAGTAGAGAGGAGCCACTGGGATCTGCACGGAGACTTCAGAAGTGATGAAGGTTTTTCTAGGACCTTGATTTCAGTCATGTGATGAGTCATATGACTTTAACTGGCAGGTCCTTCAGCCTCAGTTCAGCTCCCGGGGGTTTCTCTCCTGCTATGTACTGATCACATAGATCGTTGCAGAGCAGGAGAAAGGGAGAGAGGGCAGCTGTCTGTTAGTGGGTCTCCTCTGCTTCTGCTGACAGACAGCTGTGGGCCCTCTCACTTCTTCTGGGTCCTGGCACCTGCTCGGGTATGCCGGGTGCTGGCACCGGGCCTGATACCCTGGAGATTTGTCAATCATCTGTTTACCTAGATCAGACAAGCAGGAGGGGTTACCTGCTAATATATCATTATTAGAGGTTAAATATGGCAAATTGTGGCCAATTTTAAATGTTTTCAACCGTTAGTGGACTTATCTGTGTTTTGTTGCTTTTCTAAATAAAATTGATACATGTTTTTGGAAAAACGCTTAGAGGTTGTATCGCTATTAATAACTTCTTCTTTCCTCTTCCAGGTACTGGTCATCCTCCTACTCTGGAGGAGCTGGATCCCTGCCTCCATGAACCCAGTGTTCAGCAGGCTGTTGCACAGTGACTGTGAGTAAAAGATCTGAAGACTGCAACCCGCTGTGTCTGTGAACTCTCTTGATGCGTTGTGAGCACCAGAAACATAACTACCAACTCACTCAGGTACCTTCTGCGGCCCTGGGGGTCAGCCCTACCCGTAGAGGGCTTAACAATACTGCCGCTTCCGTACCATCGTCCCCCAGAGGAACTGTCGTGCAGCAGTGGCTGGCGATAGCCACAACCTGCGGATGGCGTCACATAAAACAGTTATCCCCAGGTCCGATCATCCCTTCTCTAAAGAACCCTCCTAGCCTCATGACCTTCTACAGAGAAGAGAGACACCTGCACCAAACCTTTAATGACACCGCCAGGGTCACGGAGCCTGGTCTCAACCCCTGTGACTCTCGTGAAGCCTCTAAGCCCAGTTCCGAGTATCTTAAGGCCATGGAGGGATGTGTCAACTTGGCGTCATGAACAGGATCCACCTGCCTGGTAAAAAGGGCCTTGTGTGCCTTACTAACGGTGTTCGAGAACTTTGAACTGTGCCATGTTAAAAGAACAACATCCTTGACTATCAAGGAGGGAGTGGTGCGGCCTTCCTCCATGGGCCAAACGGTGGGCACAGTCCCGTCCACCATCACCAGCCCCGGAGGAAGACGAGGGAGCTGATGCCAAGGAACCACCAATGGCTGAAGGTACCGATCCTTCCCCAGTAGTGGACGAGACCCTGGTGGGGCCCCTAGACATCCGGACAGCACTTGCACCAGGCCAGGGGAACAAAGACTTATCCTGGGACCGCTCTGTACCGTTTGAGCGGTTAGCGGTTCCCCTCACCCCAGAGCCGGTGTCTGAAGAGCGCACTATAGAGAAGGTGGTGTTTAGGTGGGACAGCCAGGGTGACCAGTTAATGGGGTTCCTAGGCAAGGCCTGGGACAGAGAGATCCCAGTAGAGAAAGTGAGCTGGCAGGACTACTGTAGCCAGCAGGAGGCCCAACGGGAAACCAAAGAGCAGGAAAGGTGAGCTAAATGGCAGGCGATGGAGGAAAGGAACCTACAAGCTAAGCAGTGGGTCCACCTATCTAGAGCAGCAGAGCGGGGCCCAATCTGTGCTGGTACTGTGGTGTGGTTCAACCTAGACAAAGGCTGGGGATTTTTCAGTGAGCGAGGGAGCAAAAGAGAACTTTTTGTGACCCGGAGGGATGTTGAATATCACTTGCTGGACGCTCATCCTGGCCGCGATCTGCATCCCGGTGATAAAGTCACCTTTATCCGGCACTTTGGTGAGTGGGGGTGGTATACCCTTGATATGTACCACGTGAGGGATAGGCCGCCCGCTTGTCCAACAGAACCCCAGGTGTCGCAGCCAGAAGCAGTGCCTGAGCCCTGAGAACAGCCACAAAAGCCCGCACTCGTGAGGGAGCCAAGTCCGGAGGCTGTCCAGAGAGCTGTGCCCAGTAACCGGGATGCAGCTACACAGACCTTGTTGACTGGGTCGGCCGGGATGGTTAAAAGAACTATTCTCTTTCCTCACCATTCCTCCACTTCACCCCTCTGCAAATCCCTCCACTGGCTCCCACTTCACCAACGTATCCAATTCAAACTACTAACACTGACTTTAGGCCAGGGCCACACTTGCATCTGCAATCCTGCTACTGGATCCATTTTTGACATGTGGAAATGTGTAAAAATGCATCCGTAAACGCACCCATAGACTTCAATGCAAAGACGCATTGCAAAAGTGCATTGCGTTTTTGAGAAATCCATTTTTAATAGGGTCTGCAACGTTTTTTGATGTTTTGTGAAAAACGCATAACTTTCATTAACATGAGGCCCTATGGGAAATGCATCCATTAACGCATGGTACATACAGTCATATTAAAAAGTTTAGGCACCCCTCTTAATCTTTACTCTTTTTTTTTTGTTTAAAATTGTTTTTGCAACAGCTATTTCAGTGTGATATATGTAATAACTGATGGACACAGTAATATTTGAGGATTGAAATGAGGTTTATTGCACTAACCAAAAATGTGAAATATGCATTATTTCAAAATTTGACAGGTGCAAAAGTATGGGCAGCCTTCTGATTTTCATGATTTGAATACTCCTAACTACTTTTTACTGACTTACTGAAGCACTAAATTGGTTTGGTAACCTCATTGAGCTTTGTACTTCATAGCCCGGTGTATCCAATCATGAGATTCTCTTTTTTTTCTCTTTTTCAATCATGAGAAAAGCTATTTCAGGTGTCCACTTGCAAGTTGTTCTCCTATTTGCATCTTCTCTGAGGAGTGGCATCAGGGGCTCCTCAAAACAGCTCTCAAATGATCTGAAAAAAAAAAGATTGTTCAACATACCGGTAGTTGTTCAGGGGAAGGATACAAAAATTTGTCTCAGAGATTTAACTTGTCATTTTCCACTGTGAGGAACATAGTAAGGAAATGGAAGACCACAGGGACAGTTCTTGTAAAGACTAGAAGTGGCAGGCCAACAAAAATATGAGAAAAGCAGAAAAGAAGAATGGTGAGAACAGTCAAGAACAATCCACAGACCACCTCCAAAGACCTGCAGCATCATCTTGCTGCAGATGGTGTCACTGTGCATCGATCAACAATACAGTGCACACTGCACAAGAAGAAGCTGTATGGGAGAGTGATGTGAAAGAAGCCATTTCTGCATGCACGCCACAAACAGAGTCACCTGAGGTATGCAAAAGCATATTTGGACAAGCCAGTTTCATTTTGGAAGAAGGTCCTGTGGACTGATGAAACAAAGATTGAGTTGTTTGGTCATACAACAAGGGGTTATGCAGGGGCGTAACTACAATAGGTGCAGGGGTTGCGATCGCACCCGGGCCCTGCAGCCTAGGGGGGCCCCAAAAGTCCCTTTGGCCTATAGAAAAAGACTAATACTATTAAAGATTTGCAATAATTGGGGGCCCCCGTTGGAGCTTTCGCATCGGGGCCCCTGGGTCTGAAGTTACGCCACTGGGGTTATGCATGGCGCCACAAAAACACAGCATTCCAAGAAAAACACTTGCTACCCACTGTCAAATTTGGGGGAGGGTCCATCATGCTTTGGGGCTGTGTGGCCAATAACGGCATCGGGAATCTTGTTAAAGTTGAGGGTCGCATGGATTCCACTCAGTATCAGCAGATTCTTGAGAATAATGTTCAAGAATCAGTGTCAAAGTTGAAGTTACGCCGGGGGGATCTTTCAGCAAGACAATGATCCAAAACACCGCTCCAAATCTACTCAGGCATTCATGCAGAGGAACAATTACAATGTTCTGGAATGGCCATCCCAGTCCCCAGACCTGAATATCATTGAACATCTGTGGGATGTTTTGAAGCGGGCTGTCCATGCTCGGCGACCATCAAACTTAACTGAACTGGAATTGTTTTGTAAAGAGGAATGGTCAAAAATACCTTCATCCAGGATCCAGGAACTCATTAAGGGTACCTTTACACGCCGCCACAGGAAGGCAGCAACTGCCGGGCACTGGGGACAATTGTGCCTGTTGCCATGAAATCACTATGAAATGGCAGCGTGTAAATAGGGAAATTCCTCCCTGTGCCCTGCAGTTCCTTCGAATACCTGTTGCTGAGCCGTGCTCAAAAACAGGAAGGCACAATTGCTATGGTGGTGGCATGTAATCGGGGCACAGGCAAGGTATTTGCGTGGCCTACAAATTCCAAGGGGCGTGCCACGGTGTCATGGATACCACGCCCCATCAGCGATCATTGGTGGAGGCTCCTGCGTTATGATTGGTTGTCCCTACACAGGGCGCCATATTTAAAGAGCTATCCATTCAGAGTCCTCAATTGCAATGGCGTCATGTATTAGCCAGCCTTCCTGCGTAGGCTGGTCAATCATGACTCTATTGCGTTGTTCAATCAACGCTTGTGCATCACGGAACACACAACTCTGTCACGCCTATGTACTTTCGGCGCGAAATATGTACGCCCATATTCCTTTGTGGTAGCGGCGTGTGAATTAGCGAAGGTATTCCACAGAAAGTAAGCCGCGCACCCGTCGGCACTTCCGGGGAACAAAGATGCCTTCAGTGAAGCCCGCAGTGGCGGCGTGTATATGCGGCATCGGCGATCGGTATCCACCGGGAAAAACGTGCGCGTGCACGTGCGGTTGATACTTGTTGCTAGGCACAGTGGCAGCGTGTAAAGGTACCATAACTGCTACAGGATGCGACTAGAGGCTGTTATTTTTGCAAAAGGTGGATCTACTAAATATTAATGTCACTTTTCTGTTGAGGTGCCCATACTTTTGCACCTGTCAAATTTTGAAATAATGCATATTTCACATTTTCGGTTAGTGCAATAAACCTCATTTCAATCCTCAAATATTACTGTGTTCATCAGTTATTACATATATCACACTGAAATAGCTGTTGCAAAAACCCAATTTTAAACAAAAAAATGAGTAAGATTAAGAGGGGTGCCCAAACTTTTTCATATGACTGTATAAGGTACCAAGATGTAAATGATTATTTGTGATAATGACTAATTCTCATCAGTGTTGTGGTTCCTGTATGCTTTTATTGATGGCTGATGACAACTCCCAGCATCTCCTTACTGTTGTTAAGGATGTAGTAGGAGTTGTAGGTTCATGTAGTACAAATGTGTATGGGTCTGACCTGATATTAAAATTGTTTTACCATGGTGGCTATGATGATTAATTTTTTTACAGATGAGGGTTGTAATTTCCGTACTGATGGGGGTTATATGGATGTATTTCTGTACTTCTGGTAGGTCTGGTGATATATTTCTGTATTGATGAAGATTTTGACTTTGTATTTCTGTTCTGATGGGGATTATATGGATGTATTTCAGTACCTCTAGTGGGTGTGTTGATATATTTCTGTTCTGATGTGGATTATATGGATGTATTCCTCTAGTGGGTCTGGTGATGTAGTTTTGTGTTAATTATTCTGATACTGTACACATCTAACAATCCATAACTTGTAAGCTTTCTTGATACATGGCTATGTTAACAAAGTGTTATGCATTCTAACAAGTTAAGGGTTCTATGTATTTATTTGTTAGAAGCATTAAAGGGGTTGTCCCAGGCTTGTTATGAGTCTGCAGTCACTCTATGGCCCCTTTCACATCTCTGCGTTTGCTGCGTTTTGCTGCGTTTTGCGTCATTTGCGTTTTTTCCGCGTTTTTACCGCAAAAAACGCATGAAAACGCATGCGTTTTTGTCCCCATTGATTTTAATGGGAACGCATGAAAAACGCATGCAAAAACGCATGTCAAAACGCATGTGCGTTTGGTAAAACGTAAAACGCATGCGTTTTTGCAAACGCAGCTCAAAACGTGGCAAACAACGTTTTGGGCTGCGTTTGCAAAAACGCATGCGTTTTGCGTTTTTGCAAACGCACATGCGTTTTGACATGCGTTTTTGCATGCGTTTTTCATGCGTTCCCATTAAAATCAATGGGGACAAAAACGCATGCGTTTTCATGCGTTTTTTGCGGTACAAACGCGGAAAAAACGCAAATGAAGCAAAACGCAGCAAAACGCAGCAAACGCAGAGATGTGAAAGGGGCCTATGTGTCTCTATGTGACTGCAGACTTCTGAATTCTTACAGAGCGCACACTGCCTGCTGTCAGGATTGTCTGGTGGCGGCGGTGAGAGTGGAAGGTCACGTAACCATAGGTATGCAATTTACATACATGTGCTGACTACATGCGAGGCTTTGATCGAGGCCGGACACGTCTAGTCAGAATGTAGCCAGAAGTATATATATCGCATACTTGTGTTCACATGACTGTCCAATCTTATCATTGACATGGGAGAATCCTGAAAGTGTGCAGTGCACGCGCCATGAGAATCTACATAACTTGCCGGCGTTTATGATGCTCTATCCCTACGATGCAGGAAGTTATGCAGCACACAGCAGGCCAGCACTACCGCGTCAATAGATTCCAGTTGCATATGCAGAGGCGTATAAAAAACCCGGAATATATTCGCCATGATCCCGAACGCATTTTCAACCACACGGTGGGCCCGGGATAGCCGGTAATTGAAAATGTGCTGCTCAGAAGTAATGGTCCTTTGGGGATATGGCCGCAGTAGGTGTGCCTGAAGTGGGAACACTTCATCCACCACAAACGCAAAGTTGAGATGATGGCTTGTCTCTTCATTTGAGGGTAAGTTCAGCCCATCTGTCCTTAGTTCTTATGCCAAGTCACAGTGGGCGAACACACCCCCATCTGAGATGCGCCCGTTCATTCCAATGTCCACGTAGAGGAACTCATAGTTCGCATCCACCAGGGCCATGAGGACTATACTAAAATACCCTTTGTAATTATAATACAAAGAGCCCGAGTTGGGGGGTTTAGTAATCCTCATGTGCTTACCATCCAAAGCGCCACCGCAAATTGGGAAGTTCCACTGGCTTTCAAAGCCTCGGGCAACTTGCATCCATTCTGCGGGTGTTTGTGGCAACTTCAGGTAGGATGGCAGCAGAGCACTCCAGATGGACTCACACATCTTGGGGATCAGGCGGCTCAGCAGGGACAGTGATACACGTGACGTGTATGTGAGGTCGGTCCTTGACCGCCCTGTAGCCAGGAACCGCAAAGTAATGGCCAACCGCTCTTCAGCTGATACAGATCGATGCATGACAGTGCCCTGACGGGCTATCAGTGGCCCCACGCACTCCAAAAGGAAGTTGAAAGAGTCCTCGGCCATATGGAGGTAGTTTTGGTAATCATGCGGATTGTTATCCTCCAGCTCACGCAACAGCTGCATGTGGCCCTGGGTCTCCTGGCGTCGAAGCCAATCCCGGCTCCACACACGCCGCATCAACCTTTCATATCTCTCCTCCATCCACAGTTGCTCTTCCACCAATGCAAGAGCCACGATAACATGTCGATCACGTTGATTCTGCATCTTGTGTATCAGCACCTGTATATGATAAACAAAAATCTCAGTACATACAGCAAAATGGTGACATGTTTGCATCTAAAGTAAGCCGCACAATACTTAGACTAGACACTAGGGAAAAGCAAATTTAATCGCTCGTGTGTGCACAGCACACATCCTTTGGAACATTGCAAGGCCAACACCCACAAGTGGGCGCTAAACAAACAAAACATGCTCACTGATCAGGCCCGTCCATCCTTCCACACTTTGTTGCGTTGATCAAAGTAACACATCTGGACATTTCTGTGTTAAAAAGGGACATGTGTCACCACAAAGAACGGCTATAAATGTCACACAAACAATGTAGGATACCATATATTTACACTTCTACAGTCTGTAAGTATCAACGTACCACAGCCTTTCAGGGTGAGTAAGCCCAGATGACACGAAGCAGATTCTACATCACTCATCCTGTAGTGATGCAGGGCCACATGTGTTTGCAAGGGGGAGCTCCACATCTAAACATTCTCTGCTGCCTCACGCCTCAAATCCATGTCTGATCCTAGCCATGTTGGTCCCAGTGTGTGTTCACCCCAAGCAGTATGATATTTTCTTTTCATTGCCCATCTGTACGACATTACACTCTAGATTCCTGCAGCCATGATCCTGTATGGCGAATGGAAACAAACACAATACTTTTGTAACTACAATATGGGAATGTATGGGCAACACATGTGAAAAATACACCAGCGTGCTACACTATTGTAGTGACCAAACTGACATCACATGTGCGTCCGATACAGTATCCTATTGCGTTAGCAAAGCCAATCATGCGCATTACTCCGCCACGCTGCTACATCCATGTCTGCACACAAATACTTACTTAATGACTCTGGGAAGCAAGTGTGATGCCCATCCGGCCTGAGCTGCTTTTCAATGAGCACAAACCAATCACGGCGCTTGGACAACACCTACTCAGCTGACGCTATGTGTGTTCACAGGTGTTGCCTGGTAAGGTGCCGAATTGGTGTGTGCTGATTGGTGTGGGTCAGTATAAATTTCCTGCCATGTCGACCAGCCCCTGTCCAGACGTCCATGTGCATTGAGCTAGTGGTGTCCAGTAATCCGTTCTCTGTTGCTCCGACGGTAAGTGTACTCAGATGCTTTTTCATCGCCATGCTACTGGTTTTCAGGTAACGCTGATGCGTCTGCTACATGCAGCTTATGCACTTTGTCAGACAGCAGGGAGCACCATGTACTAATGTATTTAGTGTGTTATTAATACTGTTAACGGAAGGAAGTACTGTGTATGAACCAACTGGGATCAGGCCAAAATATCAGTGAAAAATATAATCAGTTTATTGATAATACCATTACAGACAAGTGTATACAAATTTCATTAAAATCAATTAAAATTGTGCAATCACAAGAGTTACAGACCAACCATAGCCAATTTTACAAATGAGGTAGTGAAGTATCACATATCAAATACTATGCAGCGTGGACTATAGAGCTAGTTTGTAGGGTATTAGGGCAATCCAGTTCAAAGCAGAACAGTAAAAAGTTGCAGCAATAAATCAATTATAGAAATAAGCTGTCTGGTTCCCCTATCCCCATCAAAGCTCTCAATATATATGCCAAACCACGAAGTGGACCACCAATAAAACAGGAGTGTAGATCAAGTCCTAGAGGGTCAATATCGACAGGCTTAAACCTCAATGAAATTACCAACCTAGCCAGTCAGAACTGTTGAGCCTAATAAGAGTTCTCACTATCTCCCTAGATGGAGAGAAAGGGCACGGGTGATTGGAAAAAATCCCCTAATAGCCTGAGAAACATGGTATAAACAAGGCATAGGCAACAAAGGAACAGTCTGACCTGTAGGAGTAAAGAGATAAAGGAAGCAATTAGTACAACCTGTATTGGCAGATCCAATCGTGGACTGTAAGTGAATATCCACCTGCTATGGCTATGGAATGAGAAGCCCGTGTCACCCGACGCGTGTCGCCGTCCTCATGGCGGCTTCATCAAAGGGGCAGGAGCGCATTGAGCTGCTGCTGCTGCAGCCTTAAATATACACCGGGCTGTAATGGAGCCGGCATTCTCACCGGAACAAGAGAGGCGTTACCGGAAGTGACGTTCCGGGCGCCTCTCCAGCTGGCGGTAGTGAGGTTATGGTGGGCACCATTTGTTATTGTTGTTGCTAGGACACCCAGCTACAACATTTAACGACCAGTGGGGGGACATTAGGGGTCTGCTAAGAAAGAATTGGTCAGTGCTGACCATGGACCCTAAAACTGCAGAATTTTTACCATCCAATCCACGTCTTGTTATTAGACGGGCCAAAAATCTACGTGATTCGCTGTCTAACAGCCACTTTATGAGACCCACGATCCCATTGAGGAGAGGCTTCAGATTGATTGCCACCTATCCATGCGGGAATTGCAATGTTTGCCCCCACATGGTGGCGTCTGATCATGTGGAGCTCCCGATTTTTCCGGGACGTATTGAGACCAAACTCTATGCCAACTGCCGCACAAAAAACGTGATATACGTGCTGATTTGTGATTGCCCCAAACTTTATGTGGGGGAAACCACACAGGAGGCAAGGAAACACCTCCAGGGACACTTCTCAAACATCGCTTGTGCTGAAGTACATCGAGAAGCAAACAAACCTTTGACTTCAGTTGCCCGTCACTATTTGGAGGTGCACAATTCCTCTTTGAGGGGTACAAGAGTCATTATAGTTGATAAAGCCAATCTTTCAGTGAGAGGGGGTAAAGTAACCAACGAACTCCTCAGGAAGGAGACTCGGTGGATCTTCAACTTGAGGAGCATTTCTCCCGAGGGCTTTAATGAAGAATTCCACTTCAAAGGCTTTTATAAATCGAGATAAATGAATCTCTCTTATTGAAGGTGTGTGTTCCTCTTTTTCTCCTTTTTTCTCCTTAGACATGCAATTTATGGTTACCCCTGTCACTGTGGTCCATCATAAGAAGACTAACTGGATACCAACATTGGAACTGGACCTTCCCTCTCGAAGAATCCTCCCTTAAAGGACTACTCTACCTGTCAATCTATGACCCTGAGAACCAGAATCCGAACGTGGGGTTGTTAATAAAGCGAGTAAAGGACAATGAAAGAGGAGAAAGAAGAAAGAAAAAAACAAAAAAGATGAGGCTGTGTCTTGGAATCCCTGTGTTGGGGCTCATGTCTCATCTATGCACAAACCTTCCTCCCCCCCCTCCTTTTCCCTCCCTCTTCCCCCTTTTCTTTCCGCCCCCTTCCCCCCCTTTTTTCCCCCTCCCCCCCTTCCTTTTTTGACCCTTGGCTTTCACAGCTAAAATGTCCATACATGTCATTTCTTTAATTGTTCATAACTAACCCCTTATTCTGCCTTTTTCTTCTATACAGGAATGCCTCTTTGACCCCCTTGCCAAATCGTTAAACTAGTTGCGGGCACACTTTAGGTGACTGTGCTTTGTTAGCACAGTGTACATCTAGATTGGCCGGTCTCGCGCATGCTTGTTGTTGAGCTGGGTGTCCTAGCAACAACAATAACAAATGGTGCCCACCATAACCTCACTACCGCCAGCTGGAGAGGTGCCCGGAACGTCACTTCCGGGAACGCCTTCCCTGCTGACTGCGCCGCAACGGTATCTGCGCCCGCTGAATACCCGGAACGTCACTTCCGGTAACGCCTCTCTTGTTCCGGTGAGAATGCCGGCTCCATTACAGCCCAGTGTATATTTAAGGCTGCAGCAGCAGCAGCTCAATGCGCTCCTGCCCCTTTGATGAAGCCGCCATGAGGACGGCGACACGCGTCGGGTGACACGGGCTTCTCATTCCATAGCCATAGCAGGTGGATATTCACTTACAGTCCACGATTGGATCTGCCAATACAGGTTGTACTAATTGCTTCCTTTATCTCTTTACTCCTACAGGTCAGACTGTTCCTTTGTTGCCTCTGCCTTGTTTATACCATGTTTCTCAGGCTATTAGGGGATTTTTTCCAATCACCCGTGCCCTTTCTCTCCATCTAGGGAGATAGTAAGAACTCTTATTAGGCACAACAGTTCTGACTGGCTAGGTTGGTAATTTCATTGAGGTTTAAGCCTGTCGATATTGACCCTCTAGGACTTGATCTACACTCCTGTTTTATTGGTGGTCCACTTTGTGGTTTGGCATATATATTGAGAGCTTTGATGGGGATAGGGGAACCAGACAGCTTATTTCTATAATTGATTTATTGCTGCCACGTTTTACTGTTCTGCTTCGAACTGGGTTGCCGTAATACCCTACAAACTAGCTCTATAGTCCACGCTGCATAGTATTTGATATGTGATACTTCACTACCTCATTTGTAAAATTGGCTATGGTTGGTCTGTAACTCTTGTGATTGCACAATTTTAATTGATTTTAATGAAATTTGTATACACTTGTCTGTAATGGTATTATCAATAAACTGATTATATTTTTCACTGATATTTGGCCTGATCCCAGTTGGTTCATACACAGTACTTCCTTCCGTTTACATATTTAACTTGCTTGTGTAACTGGTGATCCCACCATGGTGACACCCATACCTAAAATTTTATTAATACTGTTGAGCATTGCTACCTATAGGCAGTAGGCATTGACTATTAGTTTAGTAGCCATGTTGGTTATATATTTCATACGTTGTAGTGTTGTTGTTACGGCAGGGATCAGGGTCTGGCTGGCCACTCAAAGTCTGGGTAGCATTTTTGGTCCACTAGCCCTTTAAGGGAGGGCCGAGGTAGGGGGGGCTGTCATAGTTGTGGGGGCCCGGGGTGGAAGGGGAGGGGAGGTTGCTGTTGGTGGGCGCAAGGCTCTGCGTCTGCTGTTGTTTCACACCGCCAGACACAACTGGCCGCTGGCCAGAACTTTTATATGGGCCCACGGACCTAGATGAGGGCTATACCACCAGGCCAGGGGGCACTTGCCGCCCTGCCACCGTGGCCCCTCTACCCCTGGCTGTTTTTTTGTATTTTTTTTTTTTTTTATAAATCATCGTGCCCCTTTACCCTTTGTGATCATGTGGACTCCAAAATATCCTTACATACATGGCAACCATAGCTTTTTGAGGGCTCCTGTATAAAGGGTGTCCCACATGCAAACATACTTGTTCAACACATGTTTTCAGGTCAAAAAACACCTGCATATATACACTCAATATAGTGTGTAGTAGCCAGGCATGCCTTCTTTTGGCCCTGCTTGGTCTGATGTTTTTTTTTTAAACACAGATGCCCGCTGGGTATGTGGAATTTGTGACCCAACTCCTTGCCCTGTATCAGGAACAAGAGTGCCTGTGGCGGACGGCGCTGCCCACATACCACAATGCGGCAGCGCGGGCGGAGACCTACAAGCCTCTAGTAGCGTTGGCCAAACGGCTTCAGCCCCAGAAAAGGTGGAACACGGGGGTCATTTACGAGAAAATCAAAAGCCTGAGCTTCACGTTCACGCGACCTCAGAACAAATACACCAATCGACGGTCCTGGGCTGGAGGTGAGGAGGTTCCAAAGCCAAAGTTGTGGTATTATGAGCTCCTCACCTTCACCCTCGGACAAGAGAGCTTGCGTGGATCGCGGAGCAGCCTGCGCATCCCCTGTAGGCCCCACCCAAGCAACATCCCCGCCGCAGGAGGTGGGTAATTGTGTTTGGGTGGTGGGCCACCATGTTTGCTCCACAGGTGTGATTGTCTGCATGCATTTCCATACCACACTTCTCTATTGTTTAGTGTTTCTTTTTTAAACATGTTATTATTGGGTATGTGGCCTTAGGGGCATTGCTCTGGATTTTCACACACACCTACAACAGAGTTTCTCCCTGTCCTTAACTTTAAACAACCAGGGGTGATATAATTTTTGGGTGTAACAATATCTCCAATGCAGATTTGTTGCCGTTTATCTTTGCCCCAAGCACAGATATTAACAATGGAACACAGACATGTGTCTTGCCTTTGCCCCATGGAGTGTATGTTGAAATCATGAACAACAGCCTTTGAATTTTTTATGAAGGTAAGGCTGAGGCACATGGGCTATCATCTGCTTTCAATCTGCTTAAATCTCCTGTGGTCACATACCCATTTTTTGGTGAACTGTAGCTTTTAAAACCTATCTCTGTTTGTTGCAATCCAGTTTGATGCCGCAGGTGAGTATACATCAGACGTGCATTTGTTAGCCATTAGAACCTTGATCCTTTTATTTCTCTGTTGGGTGGTTGGGAGCTGGTGTGTTGTGTTGTGTAGTGGATGGGGTTGCCCTTTGAGCACTTGACATCAATGATGCTGCTTTGTGGTATTGATTATTATTTTTTTCTTTCCACAGGCCCCTGAGCTGCCTGGCTCCATTGAGGACGAGGCAGAAGCTGGTGAGGCTTACCCAACCACATCTGCGGGCGAGCCAGTGGCCGGAACTAGTGGTGTGGCCCCGGGCGCAGGGCCCAGCTCTGCCATTCGTCGCAGAAGAATGGCGGCCCCACCTAACACCGAGCTGGGTACCTGGGCAAAAAGGGTCCTTTTGGATGAGGAAAGGACACCCACCTCTAGTTTCGGCCACCACACCAGCGACATGCTCGCCCAGATGGAGCCAGAGCAGAGGACCATCGCTCAGCGGGCCATCTCTCGTGTCCTGGAGGTGGGCGTAGGTGTGTCCCTGCGATGGGGGTGCATGATCCCCGTCCCCCACAAGACGACCCCTTGGCCCACTGCGCCCGCCCAACACAGGGTGAGGAGACCCCCACGTCCAGATACCCAACCTTCCCCAAGACGAAATGGACGAAGACCAGCACCCTCTCAGGGAGGGTGAGTCTACCAGGAAAGGGTGGGGAAGGAGGCATCGTCGGATCCAGCAGAGGATGATGAGGATAATGGACACTACTAGCCAATGCACTAAATTGGCCTTATGGACTGGCACCATTTTCTTTTTTTTTTTTATTTATAACTTTGGTGCCGAAATGTAGCCCACATTGTGGCCATTTTGGCCGGGAGCATTTGATTTGTGTTTTTTAGCGTTGAACCTTTAGAAATTAAGTAAAAAATTATATTAAACCACGGAGCTACATAATTTGACTTTTTCCAACACAACTGGGTTGAGTGGGTGTATGATTGTGGGCAACATATAGGGCACATTAACCACACATTCAGGTTAATGGCGGGAGTGCTGGTACACGATGTGGACTGGTGACCTCTATTAATACATCAAAGAGGTCTCCAAATCTATGTTACACAATTAGCCACTTTTGATGATTGTCAGGCCAACATGTGTGTGTTGCCATCAAGGAACACAAAGAAAGATTCCTTAAATATTTTATTTGGAAAAAACATGTGTGGCAGACAGTGGCCACAAAGGACACAATGCTGGTTGAGTGAGGAGTAGCCACAACACACTCCCCACGGTCCCAATGTGGGACACTATAAGAAAAGAGGCCAACGGGGCCTAACAAAAAAAAACAAATATCAACATGGTAACAGGGATGATTTAAAGTCCAACATGGACAACAGTTCTTCGGGGCAGGTTTGCCCATTAATGTGTCTGGGTGCATTGGGTTCAGGGGAGGCCTCCATGTGCTCGCTGGAGGGCAGCAAGCATGGCACCCAACCGGGCCAGTTCTTGCTGCCCGCGTTGGTGTGCCCTGTGCAAGCTTTGGGAGACCTCATGGTGGGCCCGGATCATGTCCTCCATAGTAAGGACATCTGTATTGGGAATTAAATCACATTTAGTTTCCAACAGTCCATGGGGAGGTTTAGGTAGTTAACACAAAAATATGCTCCTTACCCTTTGCCTCGACATCATCCGGACTATCAGGGGGTGATGGGGATGGGCTCAGACTCTAGCCGGCAGCCCCAGCACGTTCTCCATCTGCACAAAGAGTAGAACAAAACTTAAAACAAACACTGAGACAATAATGAGGGAGGAAAAAACACAACACTGATTACAATGTGCATGGCGTATGGCCCAAAAATACACACTTATCATCAATGGCTGGCTCAATAGCAGGATCTGGGGACATGGCCACCCCTGGGCTCACCACTGAGCTGGACACAGTGGGAGGTGGGGTCACTCCAGGGCTGGGGCTCTGTGGCCAGATGATGTGGTTGTGTGGCAAAAGGGGGCCTGGGCTCGAGGGCGCACCATCCTCCGGCCCAGCAGGTGCTGCCAGCTCCTCGGCCTCCTGTGGCCATGGTGGTGATGGGAGGTTGTCAGCCTCCTCCATCCATCCATGTGATGACAGGTCGTCTGAGTCCTCCGTCCCTGCATGTGATGCCAGGTTCTCTGGGTCCTCCGTCCCTGCAGGCGAAGGCAGGTCCTCTGGGTCCTCCGGCCTTGCAGCTGATGGGAGGTCCTCATTATCAGGCCCTGGGGACCGTGGATTCCTAGGGGGCGAGGGTGTCACTGCAGCCTGATGTGGCGGTGGTGTCGCTGGGCCACCTGCGGGTGGACCATGGTGCCCATCTTCGGAGGAAGAATCCTCCCCAATGTATTTGAAAGCACAATCACAGAGCTTTGAGGAGAAAGGTTAAACACATTGTTGTCAAACATTTAGATTGTGTGCCTATGTAGTTCCAGCATTACCAATAGGGTAGAAGGTCATGTTGGATGCATATACTCATGTAGTATGCATGTACTGTGGGTAGGACACAGTATGTTTACTGACAGGAGGGCCACTACAAGATATGTTTGATTGTGGGCAAACACACCTACATATGGTAGGTGTATGTGTGTTTTATTTTATGAAGGGCTAGAAGCCACTGGTGTTTGTCCCATGGCTGCTTACACCTATTGTTTAGGTACTATTGTTAGTTCACTTCTAACATCATGGTGTGTCTATATTGTCCCCTGTGTATGGGGCAACATCTGTGGGGCAGTGTGTCATGTGTGTGTTGAAGATGGTACTGATTTTTTGAAGAACACATTTACAATGTGGAGTCAGGTTAGGCACAAATATAGTGAGGTTACGGCTGAGTGTAGGCGACAGCATTTGTGCTGCACATGACTGCTTTGCCCATATTCCTGTTTGGGTGTCAACAACCAGCCAATGCACATTGTTGACGCATCCAATTGGTGGGTGAATACACATTTGTAAAATGTTGGGCAATTAACATACATTTGTGTTATTGTTCCTTAGAAAACTGAGCGTCAATCATCAGTCGGCATCTTTACTTTTATTAAAGGCAGGTTACAGGCAGCATGGCAAGGGGAGGGAGTGTTCAGTCACCTGTACTCCACAGTCCCTCCCCTTGCCATGCTGCCTGTAACCTGCCTTTAATAAAATTAAAGACTGATGATTGACGCTCAGTTTTCTACTGATTAAACTCTTTAATAATGAAGTGTTTTAGGTTGCACCACCAGGCCAAAGTGTAGGCACCCCCTCCAAATTAGGCTGAATATATGTTACCACATTGCAGTGGCCACGCCGTGGCCCACACTCTCCTTCTAATATGTTTTTAGAGATTGCTGTGTAGTTTGGTACATGTACATGTGCAGGTGTGTGTTTGGGGCCAACAATTACTCACCACGCAACCTGGCAATCCTGACACGGATGTCCACTATGCGGCCTGGGCACTTCTGCTTCAGATCCGCAATCTTCTTCTGGATCTGCTTTGTGCTCCTCTGAACCCCCAGTTTGTGGAGCAGGGCCCGCTGGATCCGCATCAGGGTGCTGTGATTGCGCAGCCTGGGGTGCCGGTGGTGATGGTGGCCCCAGTAGTCATAGCGGTCACAATGATCTATGAGGATCAGAAGCTCGCTGTGTGGCGGCCATGACTATGCGGCTATGTGCAGGGGAGGGACAGGCACCTTGCAGGCAGAGTGAAACTGAAACAAGCGTCATGACGTCAGAACAGCGAGCTTGAGAAAGGTTCTGTTTGAACTGAATCATCGCGGTCGCTGGGCCAATAAAGAAGAACATTTAGTAATTTTGGAGTGCTCCCTGTCTTTTGTATTATTCTGTATATATACACTGAACAGTACCAATTCTCCTGTCCTGTATGCTGGGTGTAATCCTCAGTATCTGTATTATTCTGTATATATACACTGCACAGTAGCACTTCTTTCCTGTATGCTGGGTGTAGTCCTCAGTATCTGTGGGTGAGTTTACACACTGCGTATTTGCTGTGTATTTTTACACGAGTGGCATTGCAGTTTTTGTAGCCAAAACTAGGAGTGGAACAATCAGAGGAAAAGACTAATAGAAACAAGTGCTCCACTTCTGTATTTAATCACCCACAGCTGGTTTTAATCAGCCATTCCTGGTTTTGGCTACAAAAACTGCAAGAGCACTCTCGTAAAAATATGCAGCAAATAAGCAATGTGTGAATACACCCTTATTGTGTATATATACACTGCACAGTACCACTTCTCCTGTCCTGTATGCTGGATGTAATTCTCAGTATCTGTATTATTCGTTATATATATACACTGCACAGTACCACTTCTGTCCTCTATGCTGGGTGTAATCCTCGATATCTATATTATTTGGTGTATATACTCTGCGCAGTACCACTTCTCCTGTCCTGTATACGGGTGTAATCCTCAGAAGTTATTAAGAAATTTTTTTTTTCAGCTCACCTGACAACAGTCTGCCCCGTCCTCCTTCCTTGTAGGTCCGGTACTCGGATTCACCTCCCCGTCTGGGAGAGACTCATTCACAGGAAAAACTTTGTAATGGTTCCAGCATCACAGTTTAGTTGATATATCAACTAAACTGTGATACTGGAACCATTAAAAAGTTTTTCCTGGGTGTAATCCTCAGTATCTGTATTATTCTGTATATACACACTGCACAGTACCACTTCTCCTGTCCTGTATGCTAGGTGTAATTCTCAGTATCTGTATTATTCTGTATATATACACTGCACAGTACCACTTTTTCTGTCCTGTATACTGGGTGTAATCCTCAGTATCTGTATTATTCTGTATGTATACACTGCACAGTACCACTTCTCCTGTCCTGTATGCTGGGTGTAATTCTCGGTATCTGTATTATTCTGTATTAGGGATGAGCGAGTCTACTCGCTAGGACTCGTTACTCGGCGATTCTTAAGGGACTCGCTGGACTCGGTAATCGGCGAGTCTTTTAGCGAATACTCGCTCAGTAACGAGTCCAATGCAAGTCAATGTTTTGTCAGAGTTTATTTTATCTCACTCGCTAGACTCGCTAGACTCGCTCTATCACATCGCTATATAGCTTGAATCTCCCCAAACAGCAGCGAGTCTGAGCGAGTCTACGAGTCCGAATCCTAGCGAGTCTGCGATTCCGAGTCCTGTATTCTCTATTCGGGACTCGCGAATCCAGAATCTTTTATGTTACTAGTCAGCATTGCGTGTTAGGTCAGAAAACTTGTGAAGAAGGACAAGCATCTTAGCCAATCATAGTCAGTAATGCCATAGCAGCTTTGGTTGTGTCAGGACTATGATTGGCTGCTGTCCATCGTGATGCCTATGTCATCTATGACAAGGCAAGGCAGTATATAAGGCTTGCCCCCGCCATTTTGGGCACATTCCTGAGAAGAGCTGACCTAGTGCAGGGAGACTTGGAGCAGATCTAGGGACAGTTAGGCAGTGTAGGAGTCACATATAACCCAAAAGTTCTTTTCAGAACTACCAGGACGGAGGATTGCTGTACAGGACTGTAAGGAAGGGGAGATAGGAGCAGCCTTACAGTGAATCCAGCACCATCCTCAGAGCTTAGTTCACCCAGCTTTCCGCAGAGCTGTAATCCTAAGCTTTTTCTTATTTTTGGCACTAGTCTACCAAATAATTTTGGTGCCATTTTTCCACAAAAAATTTCCTGTGCCAGTGCGTTGCTGTACGGTGTCCTGCCTGCAGCTCGCACGGTACTTGTAAACTTGCACGCAGCCAGCACCGCAGCCTAACAGTGCCTGGTTCTGCGTACTAAACAATTTTTTCCTGTGCCAGTGCATTGCTGTACGGTGTCCTGCCTGCAGCTCGCACGGTACTTGTAAACTTGCACGCAGCCAGCACCGCAGCCTAACAGTGCCTGGTTCTGCGTACTAAACAATTTTTCCCTGTGCCAGTGCGTTGCTGTACGGTGTCCTGCCTGCAGCTCGCACGGTACTTGTAAACTTGCACGCAGCCAGCACCGCAGCCTAACAGTGCCTGGTTCTGCGTACGAAACAATTTTTTCCTGTGCCAGTGCGTTGCTGTACGGTGTCCTGCCTGCAGCTCGCACGGTACTTGTAAACTTGCACGCAGCCAGCACCGCAGCCTAACAGTGCCTGGTTCTGCGTACTAAACAATTTTTCCCTGTGCCAGTGCGTTGCTGTACGGTGTCCTGCCTGCAGCTCGCACGGTACTTGTAAACTTGCACGCAGCCAGCACCGCAGCCTAACAGTGCCTGGTTCTGCGTACTAAACAATTTTTCCCTGTGCCAGTGCGTTGCTGTACGGTGTCCTGCCTGCAGCTCGCACGGTACTTGTAAACTTGCACGCAGCCAGCACCGCAGCCTAACAGTGCCTGGTTCTGCGTACGAAACAATTTTTTCCTGTGCCAGTGCGTTGCTGTACGGTGTCCTGCCTGCAGCTCGCACGGTACTTGTAAACTTGCACGCAGCCAGCACCGCAGCCTAACAGTGCCTGGTTCTGCGTACTAAACAATTTTTCCCTGTGCCAGTGCGTTGCTGTACGGTGTCCTGCCTGCAGCTCGCACGGTACTTGTAAACTTGCACGCAGCCAGCACCGCAGCCTAACAGTGCCTGGTTCTGCGTACTAAACAATTTTTCCCTGTGCCAGTGCGTTGCTGTACGGTGTCCTGCCTGCAGCTCGCACGGTACTTGTAAACTTGCACGCAGCCAGCACCGCAGCCTAACAGTGCCTGGTTCTGCGTACGAAACAATTTTTTCCTGTGCCAGTGCGTTGCTGTACGGTGTCCTGCCTGCAGCTCGCACGGTACTTGTAAACTTGCACGCAGCCAGCACCGCAGCCTAACAGTGCCTGGTTCTGCGTACTAAACAATTTTTCCCTGTGCCAGTGCGTTGCTGTACGGTGTCCTGCCTGCAGCTCGCACGGTACTTGTAAACTTGCACGCAGCCAGCACCGCAGCCTAACAGTGCCTGGTTCTGCGTACGAAACAATTTTTTCCTGTGCCAGTGCGTTGCTGTACGGTGTCCTGCCTGCAGCTCGCACGGTACTTGTAAACTTGCACGCAGCCAGCACCGCAGCCTAACAGTGCCTGGTTCTGCGTACTAAACAATTTTTCCCTGTGCCAGTGCGTTGCTGTACGGTGTCCTGCCTGCAGCTCGCACGGTACCTTCCATCTCTCTTAAAATATCTTAGCCTCTAGTGTGTACCTTTCACGAAATAGTACCTGCTACTTGTTTTACAAGCCCCCAGAAAGCCTCCAGAAAATATAAAATGTCACACAAAAAACCAAATCCCAAAAAAAGTCTTGCTAAGGGACAGGGACGAGGTACAGGCATTGGTAGTCGTGGCCAACTATCCACCAGTTCGGGCAGACAGACGAGGATTGATCGATCGTTCCTCCTGTCTAACTTTCCCCGTCAGGAAAGTAAACGAGTAGTGAGGCCGGAAGACGAACAGCATCTAACGTCTTGGCTGGCAGACAAGTCCTCAACAACAGGTTCTTGCAGCACTCAAGGTACCTTGAGCACTGTGTCTACTGTTGGTACATACCATGCTGGGTCATCTAATCCACAACCTCTTCACAGTTCCTCAGACCAACAGCAGCCCCATGAAAATGTTGACACAGACATGGGTCACTCAGATGACTTATTTGGTACATATAATCCTTTACATGAATCCGGTTTGCCAGACTCCATAGTAGATGAAATACTTGATGAAGAATTGTCCAATCATGGACAAGTTTTAGAGACACCCCGGCCACATGAACGTGTCTTTCAGCAAAGTCTTAGACCGTCTCAGGAGTTGGAGGATGATGATGATGAGACAGTGACACACTTGTCATCTGGGGAGCAAAATCTATCTTGTTATCGGGAAGATTTAGAAGAGGAAGGGGTTGATGATGAGACAACTGATCCCACGTGGAATGTTGCGATGCAGAGCCAGCAGAGCAGCACGGAGGAAGAAAGTGTGTATGTCCCACCAACAAAGGCACCAAGGCCGACTCCTCCCACCAGAACTGAAAGAGTCACCACTGTTGCCCCAAATGTGTCCACTGTGGCTCTAAATTTGTCAACTGTTGGACAAAATGTCTCAAATGTGGGCCTCAGTAATCCCTCAGGGAGTACAGTCAAGCCTAGAGGTCGGTCAGCCACTGTGTGGAAATTTTTTAAAGATGGGCCTTCTCAAGAAAATGTGGTCATCTGTACCATCTGCCATGCAAGGCTAAGCAGAGGCCACGGGAAAGGAAACCAGAGCACCAGCAGTATGCGGAAGCACATGGCTGGTCAGCACCCTATTCAGTGGTCAAAAGTGCAGCCTTCCACAACAGTGTCATCTGACCCAAAGACTGCGACGGTAACTCAGATACGTCCGTCACAATCAAGTGTTGCTGAAGCTGGTCCAGCTCATATGTACTCATCACAAGCAGCGGTTGCAGAGAGACTGAACACGAGTGCAGACAGTTCTCGGTCAGCAACATCCTTACAGTTATCAGTGACACAGCTGTACGAAAGGAAGCAGAAATACCACTCTTCCCACCCATTAGCCAAAAAAATAAATGCCCAGATAGCTAAGTTGTTAGCAGTCGAGATGTTGCCGTTTAGGCTTGTGGGTACAGACTCTTTCCGTGAGCTTTTGGCTGTGGCAGTACCACGCTACTCGGTTCCAAGCCGCCACTACTTTTCACGTTGTGCCGTCCCCGCGTTACATGAGCATGTCATTAACAACCTCAAGCGTGCCCTCACCAACGCTGTAACCGGGAAAGTACACCTTACTACGGACACGTGGACAAGCAGTTCAGGACAGGGCCGGTACATCTCGCTCACCGCGCATTGGATCAACATTGTGGAGAGTGTGCCAAACGATGTTAGTGTTACATCAAACATCCTACCCACGCCACGGATAGCTGGCACAACCTCATTCAGGGTCTCTGCATCATCCTATATGTCCACTACCCCATCTTCCGCTTCCTCGACCAATCCTCAATTGCCCTCAACATCACGGCCAAGTTGGGAGGTTTGCTGCAGTGCTTCAGCAAGACGCCAACAGGCTCTGCTGAAGCTGATCTGTTTAGGTCACACACCGCACACTGCAGTAGAGCTGTTGAAAGGTCTGAAGGAACAGACAGATGAGTGGCTATCCCCACTCCAACTCCAGACCGGTCTCGTGGTGAGCGACAATGGTCGTAACCTAGTGGCTGCACTAAAGCTCGGACACCTTGTGCACGTGCCTTGCATGGCTCACGTGCTGAATCTAGTAGTGCAGAAATTCCTGCGTACATACCCAGAGCTATGTGACCTACTGGAGAAGGTGCGTCGAGTTTGTGCACATTTTCGTCATTCGTCAACAGCGGTTGGAAAACTTTCATTGCTTCAAAAGCAATTGAATTTGCCCAACCACAGACTCATTTGTGACATGCCGACACGATGGAACTCTACATTCCATATGTTATCGAGGATCAATGAGCAGCAGAGGGCAATATCCGAGTATCAGTTGCAACATGCCCGTCAGACCGGCAGTCAGCCACGACATATTAGTACAATGGAGTGGGTGTGGATCGCTGACACATCTGAGGTTCTTGATAATTTTGACTACTGCACAAAACTGGTGAGCGGTGATCAGTCCATCATCAGTGTCACTATACCCATGCTGTGTCTGCTGAAAGAATCCTCATTAATCAGAAAAATGAAGCATTGAGAGCCCAGCAGATGGCTATGGAGCCAGATTTAAACAGCGCAGTACCTAGCCAGCAAAGCCAGTATGACCAGGCAACAATGGCTCCTGAGGAGGAACAGGAGCAAGACGATGAAGAGGATTTATTTTTTGTTGGTGCCGATGTCAACCCAGATGGTACTCACAACCCCAGCTTTGTGTCTGTCCACCATGGGTGGCCTGGAGAGGAGGAGGCGGAGACAGACTTTGCGGATAGAATGGGTATTGAACATCGTTCTGAGGACACTGAAGACATGACTCTATGCAGCTTAGGACACATGGCTGACTTCATGTTGACTTGTCTGCTAGAAGACCCACGAGTGATTAATATATTGCACAACGACCTCTACTGGTTGGCCACCTTTCTGGACCCACGTTATAAAGATAAATTCACCTCGCTGCTGTTTCAGTCACCACGTGGCTTGACAATTGACTATTTCAAGAGGGTTCTTGTGGATAATATGCTTCGAATATCACCGTCAGACAACACTCTGCCCATAGTTAGCAACTCTGTGCAACAGCAGCCTTTGGTCGGGGCACAATCATCCACGCTGTCCAGAAGAGATGCTGGAAAGATGTCCGCAAAGTGGGCTATGTTCAATAAGCCATCGAACCTGCAGCGCCATGTTGCTCCAGTAACCATCTCTCGGAGACAGAAACTTACCAACATGGTACAAGAATACTTAAGTGACAGTACCTGCTTCCTGACTGATGCCGCAGTCCCGTTTAATTACTGGGTCTCCAAGCTCCACACTTGGACAGAGCTCTCGTTGTATGCCTTGGAGGTGCTGGCATGCCCTGCAGCAAGTGTGACATCAGAGCGGGTTTTCAGTGCCGCTGGGGGTATCATAACTGATACCAGGACACGTCTTACTCCAGAGAATGCAGACAGGCTTACTCTAATTAAGTTTAATAGGAACTGGATTTCACAAGACTTCTCGAGCCCTGAAGACGACAGTACTCAGAGCTGAAGTGCCACGTTCAACATCAATATGATATAATTAATCATTGTATTATATTGTGTCTTTTTGGTACAAGCAGTATGTACAAGACCAGTAACGATTTGCGTAACCATGTTCCTGCAACCTGGTAATGAGGCTGCTTCATCTTAAACCAACACTACACCTTAACTTCGGTTTCATTAACCATCACAACACCTTTTCACAAGGAATCAACCTTTATTTTCTGTTAGCAAACATTTAAAAGCCCCTTGGGCTAATTTTTTGAGCCACCCTGGATAACAAGCGGATCATGGCCCTTAGGCCTGCATTTATACCCAAAATGCAAAACAGCCCCTTGGGCTAATTTTTGGAAACACCCAGCCTAAGAGGCTTATCATGGCCCTTAGGCCTGCACTTATACCCAAATTGCCAAACAGCCCCTTGGGCAAATTTTTAGAGCCACCATGGCTAACAAGCTGATCATGGCCCTTAGGCCTGCATTTATACCCAAAATGCAAAACAGCCCCTTGGGCTAATTTTTGGAAACACCCAGCCTAAGAGGCTTATCATGGCCCTTAGGCCTGCATTGACACTAAAAATGCCAAACAGCCCCTTGGGCTAATTTTTGGAGCCACCATGGCTAACAAGCTGATCATGGCCCTTAGGCCTGCATTTATACCCAAAATGCAAAACAGCCCCTTGGGCTAATTTTTGGAAACACCCAGCCTAAGAGGCTTATCATGGCCCTTAGGCCTGCATTGACACTAAAAATGCCAAACAGCCCCTTGGGCTAATTTTTGGAGCCACCATGGCTAACAAGCTGATCATGGCCCTTAGGCCTGCATTTATACCCAAAATGCAAAACAGCCCCTTGGGCTAATTTTTGGAAACACCCAGCCTAAGAGGCTTATCATGGCCCTTAGGCCTGCATTGACACTAAAAATGCCAAACAGCCCCTTGGGCTAATTTTTGGAGCCACCATGGCTAACAAGCTGATCATGGCCCTTAGGCCTGCATTTATACCCAAAATGCAAAACAGCCCCTTGGGCTAATTTTTGGAAACACCCAGCCTAAGAGGCTTATCATGGCCCTTAGGCCTGCACTTATACCCAAATTGCCAAACAGCCCTTTGGGCAAATCTTTTGAGCCACCATGGCTAACAAGCTGATCATGGCCCTTAGGCCTGCATTTATACCCAAAATGCCAAACAGCCCCTTGGGCAAATTTTTTGAGCCACCCTGGCTAACAAGCTGATCATAGCCCTTAGGCCTGCATTTATACCCAAAATGGCAAACAGCCCCTTGGGCTAATTTTTCCAGGCACCAAGCCTATGCCTCCATCGTGGGCATTGCATGTACTATGCTCCTAGTACAAGCAATTCTATTGTATGGGCCAAGCACCCTGCTTTCTGAAAAAAATGTATATGAAGCCCCTTGAGCTAATTTTATTTAGGCAACAAGCCTATGCTTGCATCGTGGGCATTGCTTGGACTATCATCCTGCTGGAGCCTGGAGAAAGGTCCCACTGTACGCTCTGTAGAAAACGCGTAGACGCGATGTGTAGCAGGTAGATGTCCCAGCCTCTCACATGTGTGTTCATAGTCTTGTTGCCATAGCGAGGCATTAAGTAACCCCCCAAACACAGGCACTGTTTATTTGTCAGCAACATTTGTCTGTGGAGTCATGATTTTACACTTAGTAACCAAGGTGACTTCATGCTCCATGCGGTCCGTAAAGTACTTGCTAATGATGCTCTCTCTCCCCTGTCCTCCACGCCAAATGTCTCGGGGTAATCCTTGACTCATCCCTCTCCTTCAAGCCCCACCTCTAGTTCCTAACCAAGTCCCTGTCACTCCAACTCAAAAATATTTCAAGAATTTGCTCGTTACTCAACCCTGACACAGCTACAACACTCATTAATGCCCTCATCATCTCCCGCCTTGACTACTGGAACCTCCTTCGCACAGGCCTCCCTGCCAACTCTCTTGCACCTCTCCAATCTATACTAAACTCTGCTGCCCGACTAATCCATCTGTCCTCACGCTACTCACCTGTCTACACCCTCTGCCAAGCCCTTCACTGGGTCCCCGCCCCACAGAGAGCTCACTTTAAAACACTGATCATGACATTCAAAGCCTTACACAACCTATCCCCACCATACATCTCCGACATGATCTCCCGATACCATCCCTCACGCTACCTGCGTTCATCCAAAGAACTTCTCCGACACTCCCCCCTCATCTCCTCTTCCCACAACCGCATACAGGATTTCTCCCGGGCATCAACCATGCTCTGTAACTCGCTGCCCCACCTCATCACTCACTCGCCTACCCTGGGAACCTTCAAGAAACACCTAAAGACTCACCTCTTCCGACAGGCCTACAACCTGCCATGACACCCCGCTACACGCCCCACGACCGACACCTTCCCCACCCTATTGTATCCCCACCCACCCCTCGTTGAATGTGAGCCCACGCGTACAGGGTCCTCTCCTGTTGTACCTCTATGACCTTATTGTCTATGTTTATTGTACTTCTCCTTGTGTACCTTATCCTCATGTAAAGCGCCATGGAACCTATCGGTGCTATATAAATAAATAATAATTATAATGATGATGACTTTAAGCCCACCCACAAAACAACCTACACATCCATTCCCTGAAAAAAGACAGACACAAAGCAGTTTTTGTAAACTGGGTATTATTCCGCCATAATGGTAAAAATGTCAGAATTTTTTTTTTTTTTTTTTTTTTTTTTTGGTACAACTTTGTAAACAGTAGGAAAATATAAGAAATAATAACATAAAGAAATTGTGCAATGCACATGAACACAAAATAAAAAACAAAAAAATAAGGGGTCTACAGCTGCTGGTAGGTTGCCGCATCCTCCGGCCTTGCCAGTAAAGTGACACCATCACCCTGGTCCTGCAAGAGGTCAAGGGCCCCATGAATGGCCTCCGGCAACCCTTGAGGGTGGATCCTCTGGGCAGGTGTGGGGAAAAATGGTAGGTCCCTGTTAGGTGGCCATTGTGGAAAGGTAGGTACAGGCCTCTGGGGTGGCACATGGCTGTCCCGGGGTGTGGGCCTGTCTTGTAGGTTGGAGTGTCTGAGTTGCCACCCCTCCAAATAATTGAAAACCTCACCTGGGTGGTTTGGTGGGCGACTGGCGTCAAGCACAATCTGTAATGCTGACCTTGCCCGCAGTAGCCTGTGAAATGGAATTTCATCCAGGAATGGTATCAGACTGTGGGCAAAGTCAGCATTACTTTGTGCACGCCGTCTATTAGGTGACCCCGGGATCAGACCATGGCTGCTGTGAGGTGGGCATCCAGGTTCCTCCTCTTGCGGCCGGACATGCCCCAAAGCTGGGGTTGGTGCTGGTGGCGGCGGTTGTGGTGTTGGTGCTGGTGGCGGCGGTGGTGGTGTTGCTGGTGCTGGTGGCGGCGGTGGTGGTGGTGCTGGTGCTGGTGGCGGCGGTGGTGGTGGTGTTGGTGCTGGTGGCGGCGGCGGTGGTGGTGGTGGTATTCCACCAGCTTGGCCTTGCTCCTCCACTAAAGGGGCTTCAGGGGCCTCCCTCGCCTGTTCAGGCAGCTGTGGTGGTGGACGGTTACCACGTCGCCTGCGGTAGTGAACCTCTCTGTGGGTAAAGGCCAAAAAAGTTTGGTGAATGCATTGCATTTGGAAACAAAAACATAGGTCAAACATTAAGTTGCACACTTTTTTGACTCTGTGTATCAGTGTATTCAGAATCAGAAATTTTTTATTATTATTAAAGAATAACTAACTGTACATAACATAAATGAATACATCACTTTGTTTGCTAATTCCCTAATAATACATAATTTTTCCCCCCTTATTAACCCCCACCCCCCCATCCCATCTAACCTAGACGAACAATAACACCAATGGTTCACATGAAAAAAAGTCCCCCTGACTTCACTGTTAACTTGACATACTTAATTTACCAAACTTTTAGGTTATATCATCTATGTAAACCAGTGAAGGGGTTCAAACGTATACAATATATATATATAATATAATATTTAATATAATACAATATATATAATAATGACTATTCAGCCACTATCTCCATCCACTTCTTTCTCAACCCTCGTCCATGGCTCCCATATCGGTGTATTCTGTGTTTTCATTGTTGACCTTAAGATTTAATTGCAGCCAATAAATTAGGACATTTCGGCTCATGGCTCAACCAATATTCTATGTGTGGGTAGTGTTGGTACTCGATGTTTTGACATTCCATTTGAAATTTAAGCATTTGTCTGCCCATTTACACTGTGCCCTGCCTTAGGCAGGACAGCTATTTAGGCACTTGAAGACACATTAGTGGCCACAAGTATAGCATTTATTTTTTGTTGTAACTTTATGTGGACAAAGCTATAGCCTCACACTTTGAGGCAAACACATTCTTCAGGGTTGTTTGCCATCAGATGGACACAAAAAGACGCAGTGTGGGCGACCTTGGTTTCAAAGCACATAACCCAGATCTATAGGGCAGGTGAGTAAGACAGGAAATGTAGTCATGCAGCATAGGTGACACATGAGCATTCGGCGTTAGTGCCCTACACTCCTTGTTGCTGCCATGTATGCTAATCAGGAATGTCTCGGTAAATAAAACCCACAAAACATATGGCTTGGATTTTGAAATGACTGTAATGGACATAGAGTATGGGGTTGTTTTTGATCAGCAGGTCACACATCGTTGTTGCCAAACAAGGTGGTATTCCCAGATGAACAGTTTTACAATTATTCCAACGGGGCCGAACACAAAGCCGGGAACAGCAAGGGCAAACTTCTTGTTCCCTAAAGTACCTTGGACATAAAAGCCTGTTGCACTGAAAATATGGCCCCTTTAAGTTTGATTTTATACAGCATTAATACACTATGTTTTTCGGAGGATTCTTAATGTGGCCATCAGTTAAAAACAAAACAATTAAATTCACATGTGGGCCCTAATATCTACACCATCACCTTGCAGGCCCAAATATACCCATGGGAAAACTGAACCACACATATTTGTAGTGATACAGAGTATGTCCTCTAATGTGTATGACTGTGTCAACAATTTGTGATGGTGTACAAACATTTTAGTGCAAAAGGGGTATATCCTTACAACGTTATTTACCCTAAAAACACCAACAATTACACGTGTAGGGATGTATGTGGCCCTTATGCAAGTGGAGGGAGGCCATTAGGAACTGTGAGGCACCGCCGGCATGATCCGCATGGCCGGGGTACATCACATGTAGGATCAGAGGATGATCCTGTGCACACTGGCCGGTTTTCCTGTGATGATAATACTGTGTGAACCAACCTGAACACAATGCGGTTTCATGAGCCTAATGAGCGGCAGTGAGAGTGGGATGAGATCGAGGAGTCCATGAGGAATAGGATGTAATGAGTGAGTGCTGACAACCCGGAACACAGGGAGTTAACCTGAGCTGTGTGACAGGCTGATTAACAGCAGCTGAGGGGGTGTGTCCATGTGGGAGTGGCTGGCACGATAAGAGCCGGCCACCTGAGTGATTGAGAGATTGATTCTGGAAGCTGAGATTGATTCAGATGGAAGCTGAGACCAGCCAAGTGCAGAGCAGTCTAGAGGCTCTGAGTACATGATGGGGGCATGCTAGCTCCATGCCGGTGCCGAGGTCCGGGGTCGTGTCCGCACCTGGAGGGGGAAGCCGTGGCTGAACCAGGTGGATACTGGTCCGGGCGTGGGGTGAAACACGCCCGGGAAAGGAGCCTGTGGGGATGCCTGGTGGAACCTGTGACACAGGTAGCGAGACCCGGATCCGTGCCCGGTAAGAAAGCAGTTCCCGAGCGATAGTGTGAACTGTGCACCTTGTGTGCGTAAATCATGTTAGGCGAGTATAGACCGCCCTTGGGACCGACTCAGTGGAGTCCGTTAAAGGTCCTGATGATCCGGAATGTATGTAGCCCTTGGAGGCAATTGTATGTAGTGTGCCAGGCGGGCATAGACCGCCTTTAGGTCCGAGTCAGAGTGCTCAGTTAAAGGACCTGATGAAACAATGTGTTTAACTATGTGTATGAGGGCTTAGGTAATGGCCCTGAATGAGAGATGATGACCTATGTAAGACCCATGTATAATCATGTGGAGAGACAGTGACCCAGCTGGTATGGATGATGTTGGAGGCGTTCCGTCCTTGGGACGAGAGGGAGGCTTGCCCTGCTGCATGCAGAGGGTACCTGATCCCTCAACCACGACCTCAAATGGTGTGGGTGTGCCTGTGGTGCCAGAGACAGGGGTAATAGGGCTCCTAGTAGGTATTGGATGTGGTTCCCGTGTACTATGGTTTGCCAATCCCTGTAATGGGCCATGGAGGGGCCACAGTCCATGGATGTGGGCTGTGAGCAGGTGTGTGATCCATGGACGTTTGAATGATGGATCACATACGGTGTGTAAGGTCCCGGTCAGGCAAGATTCCTGACTACGGGTGAATGTATATCATCATGCTGGGGTGACTAAAGCCAGGCGGCAGGTACCGCCATTGGGACCCACAGGGCCCGTTGAGGCGTATGTAACGAAGGTCAGAAGCAGGGGTTAGAAGGGCTCCCGTATTGGGTAACGCGTGGTTAGGCGGGAGGCCGCAGCCCCACGGGTTACTAGGGTTTGCCAATCCCTGTTATGAACCCGGAAGGGTCATCATCGTACTGTAACTTATGTATAGTGTAAGTAGGCCGGAGGCCGTAGCCACCATGGGAGCTGTTAGTAGAGCTCCAATGGGGACAGAGATGGTTACAGGTCCCGGGTTACTATAAAACGTTATGTGCAATATAAGTGTTATGTGATGTTAAATGTAAATGTATGGTGTATTTATGTAAAGTGTTGTTAATCAATGTGATATGTGTCAAACATGCTACCCGGGTTATGTGATTAATATGTGAAAATAAACGGGTAGACATTGCTTAACCTTATAAACACGTGTTCTTGTCGTTTTGCAAGCGGGTTCCCCGGTTGCTACCTCACAGAACACATACAAATGATGCTTACGACAGGCAAACCAGACAAGGCCACACACCTTAGAGACCATTGCAGGGAAGAACATGGCTTTGTTCCACAAACATGCCAACAATAATAGCTAATTGTGAGGTCACGGAACATTGTGTCTGCCCACCCTGCTTATTTGTCCCAACGTCAGAATGTGACTATAAATGTGTATGTCCTGGATCATTGCCAAAGGTAATAGAAATCTGTTGCACCATGGCAGAAACAAACCCCAGTGTGGGTATGTAAACCAGCACACTCATTATAGAGCTTCATACGTACACTGTGTGCCCTCGTGGACAGGGTCCTCTCCTCTTGTACCTGTACAACCTGATTGTCTTCCTTTACTGTTTTTTGTAGTTAACCATTATCCTCATGTAAAGTGCCATGGAACCTAATGGCGCTATATAAATAAATAATAATAATAGTAGACAACAGTGTTGCAGACACATACCTTGGCATACGGGCCACCGGTCCAAGGAAGGACAGCCGGTCGTAATGTTTGTAGATCAGCTCTGGAGCTGCTCCCGGGTCCCCCTCTGCGATCTGTCGATATTGTTTGCGATGTTGATCGCGGCAGCTCCTCCAACGCTTTTGAAGATGGTCAACTGTGAAATGATTTCAAACCGGGTTTAGACATGTGTAATATTTGAAACAACAAAAAGTATGGGTACAAATCAACAATAACATTTTATTCATGTTGTGTGTGTAATGTGTATACAAGTCACAGTGACACGACAGTGTGGAACATCATCAACAGCATTACGGACATTGAGCTCACGTGGACACTATCACAAATGAGGCAGGACACATGTCGACGCATCGAGAAGGTAATAGTGCGGGCACCAGACTCTGCTCATTAGTGGTATTAATATACACCCAACCCCCTGGCCGTAAGAGCCAGGAGCACCAGCCCTTAAACTAAGTGTAGTGTTGTGACCCCATCCAAATATAGGCAACTATGCGACGGCGCATGATAACACATTGAGGGTCCTGTATACCCTGCTATGGGGGCCTGTATACCCACGAGGGCCCTGTATACCCACTGCTGAGGGCCCTGTATACTCACTGCTGGGGGCCCTCTATACCCACTGCTGGGGGGGCTGTAGACCCACTGAGGGCCCTGTATACAGGGACTGACTGGCACCCTACAGTTTGGGTGCCAGCCCTCCCTCACCGGTCCGACACAGGTGAGGACGGGGGTGGGGGGGGTGATGACTGGCGGCCGCCTCACAGTCACCGCAGCTCCCGCAGTCTCCTAGGGCTCGCTCCCAGCCGCAGCCTCGCGCTCCTCACAGCCGCTCACTCCCAGCCGCAGCCGCGCGCTGATGACGTCATCGCGCGGCCAGGAGCTTGCGGTTCCGGCTGCTGCTTCGGGGTCATGCGGTGCTTCATGCTCCTGCAGCCGCATGACCCGTGCCCCTGCCTGTATACCATAATATGGGGGCATGTATACTCTGCAGGGGAAGCTGTATACTCTGCTGGGGGGCTGTCTACCAGTGATAGCCGCTGTATATGAGGATGGCGGTCAATATGTTTTCACAGTTTTTGGGGGCAAAAATAGGGGGGTCGGCTTATACACAGGTCGGCTTATACACGAGTATATATACAGTAAATCCAATATATTACGGGTGAACTCATTTAACTTACTCATATTGCTCTGTTCATCATGCCCACTCAGATGGAACGCAGGGAACATCACTTGGGCGATCTCTCTCCAGGCAGTAGTCCTCATGATGTTATCCCCATAGTCAGGGTCTGTTGGGAGCCATAGCAGTGGCCGAGCCTCCACCAGAGGAATCAATCGCAGCGTGTTCACAGTGACACGGCCGGCCATGATAGCTCTGGGGAATGGATTGCTCTGTGTGTGCGTCTCTCAGAGCGAGTCGTTTCCTGTTTGCTTTTACAGCATGGTGTGTGCCCGAGAATCGCTTCCCCCTCCCATCATCGGCTCCAAATAAGAGAAAAACCTGCGAGTTTGGACTCGCACACTTTCAGAGACACATCAGCGATTTGGAAATAGCATTATTCGTTATTACTCGGTTCCCTATTCATTAACATTGGACTCGCTAGACTCGCAACGAGTAGCGAGTCCTGGGCTCGGACTCGTGCGGGTCTAGCGATTCCGAGTAATTTAGGACTCGCTCATCCCTATTCTGTATATATACACTGCACAGTACCACTTCTCCTGTCCTGTATGCTGGGTGTAATCCTCAGTATCTGTGGGTGCGTTTACACACTGCGTATTTGCTGCGTATTTTTATGTGAGTGGTGTGGCAGTTTTTGTAGCCAAAACTAGGAGTGGAACAATCAGAGGAAAAGACTAATAGAAGCAAGTGCTCCACTTCTGTATTTAATCACCCACAGCTGGTTTTAATCAGCCACTCCTGGTTTTGGCTACAAAAACTGCAAGAGCACTTGTAAAAATATGCAGCAAATATGCAATGTGTGAATACACCCTTATTGTGTATATATACACTGCACAGTACCACTTCTCCTGTCCTGTATGCTGGATGTAATTCTCAGTATCTGCATTATTCGTTATATATATACACTGCACAGTACCACTTCTGTCCTGTATGCTGGGTGTAATCCTTGGTATCTACCGTATATACTCGTGTATAAGCCGACCCGTGTATAAGCCGACCCCCCTACTTTTGCCCCCAAAACCTGGGAAAATCTATTGACTCGCGTATAAGCCGAGGGTGGACTCCAGCACAGGTATACAACCCCCAGCAGTGAGGTATACAGCAGCCTCCCAGTGGTAGTATACAGCAGCCTCCCCAGTGGTAGTATACAGCAGCAGCCCCAGTGGTAGTATACAGCAGCCCCAGAGGTATATGCAGCCCCAGAGGTATATGCAGCCCCAGAGGTGTATACAGCAGCCCCAATATACAGCAGCCCCAGTGGTATTGCAGCCCCAGTGGTATTGCAGCCCCTATATACAGCAGCCCCAGTGGTATTGCAGCCCCTATATACAGCAGCCCCAGTGGTATTGCAGCCCCAGTAATGCAGGGCCCCTATATACAGCAACCCCAGTGGTATTGCAGCCCCTATATACAGCAGCCCCAGTGGTATTGCAGCCCCAGTGGTATTGCAGCCCTATATACAGCAGCCCCAGTGGTATTGCAGCCCCAGTGGTGTATACAGCAGCCCCTATATACAGCAGCCCCAGTGGTATTGCAGCCCCAGTGATACTGCAGCCCCTATATACAGCAGCCCCAGTGGTATTGCAGCCCCAGTGGTATTGCAGCCCCTATATACAGCAGCCCCAGTGGTATTGCAGCCCCAGTGGTGTATACAGCAGCCCCTATATACAGCAGCACCAGTGGTATTGCAGCCCCAGTGGTACTGCAGCCCCTATATACAGCAGCCCCAGTGGTATTGCAGCCCCAGTGGTATTGCAGCCCCTATATACAGCAGCCCCAGTGGTATTGCAGCCCCAGTGGTATTGCAGCCCCTATATACAGCAGCCCCAGTGGTATTGCAGCCCCTATATACAGCAGCCCAGTGGTATTGCAGCCCCAGTAATGCAGGGCCCCTATATACAGCAGCCCCAGTGGTATTGCAGCCCCAGTGGTATTGCAGCCCCTATATACAGCAGCCCCAGTGGTATTGCAGCCCCAGTAATGCAGGGCTCCTATATACAGCAGTCCCAGTGGTAGTATACAGGCAGCCTCAGTAATGCAGGGCCCCCCCCTCATGCTCCGGTCTCCTGTAAAGCAAGTTATACTTATCAGTGCCCGCTGCCGTCCGCGCCCGCCGCTGCCGACATCCCGATCCTCCGTCTTCATGCATCTTCTTCCTGTTTCCTGTGCGCGTCGCCGGTAATGACGTCACTGCCTGCGACGCGCACAGAGCAGGAAGAAGATGAATGAAGATGGAGGATCGCATGTCGGCAGCGGCGGGCGCGCGGACGGCAGCGGGCACTGATAAGTATGACTTGCTTTACAGGTGACCGGAGCATGAGGGGGGGGGCCCTGCATTACTGGGGATGCGGGGGCTGCTGTATACCGCTGTATACAGCAGCCCCCGCACTGACTCGCGTATAAGCCGAGGGGGGTACTTTTCAGCCCAATTTTTGGGCTGAAAAACTCGGCTTATACGCGAGTATATACGGTATATTATTTTGTGTATATACTCTGCACAGTACGACTTCTACTGTCCTGTATACTGTGACTTTGTTGATTTGTCTGTAGTCTACGCACATCCTCATACTACCATCTTTCTTTTTAACCATGACCAGTGGTGCTGCCCAGGGACTACAGCTATCCCTAATGACCCCTGCATTTTTCATGTCCTGAAGCATCTCTTTTGCTTTTTGGTAGTGTGTGGGTGGTATAGGCCTGTACCTTTCTTTGATAGGTTCATGGTTGCCTGTGGGGATATGGTGTTGTACCCCTTTAATCCTCCCAAAGTCAAGTGGGTGTTTGCTGAATACCTGTTCGTACTCCCGAACTAACCGGTATACTCCATTTTTCTGATGAGAGGGTTTGTTGTCAGTTCCTATGCTGAGCTCCTGACACCATTTCTCTAGCTGATCTTTGGAGTGAGGGGGTTCGTCAGTTACTGTTTGGGAAGAGGATTTCACATCAAGTATAGCATTGTTTTCAACCTGGTGCAATTTTGCGACAGTAGAATATCTTGGCAGTCTGACTTCGTCATCACCATAATTTAATATGCGTACGGGGACTCTCCCTTTTGTCACGTCAACCAACCCTCTGGCTGTCAAGAGCGTGGGACTACTATCAGACTTTACAGGTTCTACTACAGCTTGGTAGTCCTGCCCTCTGAGGCCTATGGCTGCTCGACACCAGATCATCATTTCACTCCTGGGTGGTACCACAATTGGAATGGGATCTGTTACCCGTACACTGCCAATTTCACCATTTGACATTTTTACCTGCTGTTGATATACCAGAGCTCGGATCTCTCTTTGGATAGCTCTCCTCTCTCTTGGTTTACCAGCATCAGCACTCTGTTGGAGTAAGAACAACACTTCATCGAGACATTTAACCATGACATTAGTACCCAGTATTACGTGTGGATCCCTCTCGTATGGTTTGTCCTGAGCCACTATGATACCCTGGTTCTTCAGCTGCACCCTCCCCACCTTTACTGTAGCTTCCCATTGTCCCTCTACTGTAACTAGCAAACCATTAGTTGCCTCAGATCAGGGTGTGGGGGTTCAGCTTAACATCTGGCCAGAACCGCTTGCAAAGGATACTCAGGATGGTTATCACCTGGGATCCAGTGTCTATCAACGCTGTGGTAGCGGTGCCATCGATGATGATTGACAAGTACGGACGGTCTTCCACGTACTTGTACTCCCAGTTGGTTGGGCTTGGACAGAGTACTCCTGGGGTTGGCCCTTCTCACCCAGGGGTTGCTCGTTTAAAGGACTGGATTGGTAGGTACATCCTTCTTTGTCTCTCTTTTGACTGACGCGGCGTCTGTCAGGGCTGTGGCAATCTGCAGGTTTTCCTCGCGGCAGCTGTGTCTTTCTCTTCATCCATGGGACGTTGTCGGGGCTGTCAGCGAGCTGAATCTTGTCCGATGACCCTACTTCTGTCTTGGGTCTTCTTTCACCTCGGAGCCTAGCCATGTCTTTCATTAGCTGCTGCACATTGGCGCACAGTTGTTCGAACCGGTCGGGGGTTATAGTCTGTGCCCTGGACTGAACCGTAGGGACTGGAGATGCTGTTGCCGGCACGGAAGGGGTGTTAGTATACTGCGGCTGTGAGTTTAGATCGGGCACTGTAGGGAACTGCTGTCCCCGCACTGTTAAGTCTCTTAAGGTATCAAACTCTGCGCCAGGATTCTGCAGGGACCACCAGCGTGCCTGTTTCTTATCATCAGGTAGTCTAAGTCCCACAACAAATTGTCCAATTAACGCTTTGTTTTCATCTTTAACACTATTTTTAACAGTCTCAGTGCTTCTTGTAAGCGCAGTGAATAGTCCAGGACACTCTCCTGTGCCCCTTGTTTACAATGGTAAAACAACAGTCTTAATTCCGCTTCGGTATGATGTTTAAAAACCCGGTTTAACTTAGCAAATATCTGCTCCACAGACTCCTGAGCTTCTATAGACCAGTGTCGGGTCTCCAGCTCTGCTGCGTCTGTTAATTGTCCCATTATAACTGAAGCTCTTTGCTTACCGGTCATGGCGTACATATCTTCCTTTGGAACGTATCCAGGGTACCGGGTTTACCGCTGTACTTTGGTAACCAGGCCGCATTCGGGACGTATGGCAGGGATATCGGCATTATCGGAGCGGGTTGCTGCAGCATGCCGCCGATGGGTGGCTGTCTGACCGGGGGTACGTTTGGTGGCCCCGATGGTGCAACCGGCTGGTTTACTGCGTCGCCGGACTCCAAGTCGCTCATCCTCGCACCCCCTTAGTTGAGCGCGACCAGTCCTTTCGATCACAACGGAAGTTGTCGGCCTGTAGTGAGGAGTGAGGCACCACGGGAGTTTCCGGTTCCTGCTGCGTTAGGCGGAAGTCGTCAGAGCGTGGGGCGGGGCCTATCTTCGCGCCCTTTGCACAGTAACGCCCCTTCTTTTCCTGTCTTCTGCGCAGCAATGGCGGTTCAAATGTACAGTTCAATAATCACAGTCATTAAATAGCACACAATACCCGTTGGGAAACGGGTCTGCTCGTATCCTGTTCGTGACGCCAAATTCTGACTCACCGTAGCCGGGTCTTCACGTCTTGGGCGTTGCTTCTCCCGTCACGGTTCCACGCCTGAGGCTGTGGGGCCCGGTGGTCAGATCAAAAGGGGATTTGAACAGATAGGGTTTATTCTTACTTGTCGTGACGCCACCTGCGGGAATCCGGTGATTTCACTGGCGCTGCTTGGGCCTCTGGGGGATGTACGGCAGCTAGATGGGACGCTCCCCACAGGATGAGCGGGAGTCCCTGGGGCCAGGGGCTGTCTTGATGGAATATGGCAGCTCGGTAGTTCTGAGTGTTAGTTCAGGAATGATGCACGGACACAAAGAGTCTTGTTGGCACCTTTACTGGTGGCAACAGGTACACTCAGACCAGGTGATGAAGTTGACACTCCTGGAGGTTTCACAGCAAACAGTGTGTAGGCTTCCTTATATCTACAGTTCTGGTGAGGTCTGGTGGATATGAAATCCCACCTGACCGGGTTGCACGTTCTGGTGCGACTTGATTCACCTGAGTTTACTGCACTGAGGGCACTATAAAGGTTGTGGGTTTCGATTTTCCTTCCCCGGGCTCTCATTTGGTGGTGCTTCAGGTATACCGGGAGATAGACCTCCTGGTTAGTGTGCTGGTTTCTCTGCAGCCTGCGATGTGGCTCCTGCAGCTCGGTTCCAGTAACCGGATTGTTAGGGAGAGTTGGATAACTCTTTTGTCCCTGTGAGGTAGTTGCCTCCTGTCCTATGACCCCAGTTGCAAGGGTCTCTCACTTTCCCGGGTGTGCTGGTATGGGCCTAGTGTGGCTCCACTACCAGGTCAGCTCTCCTAGCTGTTCACAATTCTAAAGTGACTGCACACTCCCCTATTTCTCCCACCAGGATCCGTATTTATAGGGGGGAACTGGCTTAAGGAAACCAGGGTATCTCCCCCTAGAGGCCTGGGGTGAAAAGGGGTGTTCTAAGGTGTTTTGTTAGTGAGTGCTGCTTGCTGTTTCCACTCCATTTGTGTACCAAGAGTTCTGTGTTGCCCCAACCAGGGTGCCAGGGTGCCACATATACACTTCTCCTGTCCTGTATGCTGGGTGTAATTCTCAGTATCTGTATTATTCTTTATATATACACTGCACAGTACCACTTCTCCTGTCCTGTATGCTGAGTGTAAACCTCAGTATCTGTATTATTCTTTATATATACACTGCACAGTACCACTTCTCCTGTCCTGTATGCTGGATGTAATTCTCAGTATTTCTATTATTCTGTATAAATACACTGCACAGTACCACGTTTGTCCTGTATGCTGGGTGTAATCCTCAGTATCTGTATTATTCTATATATACACACTGCACAGTACCACTTCTCCTGTCCTGTATACTGGGTGCAGTGGTGTAACCAGAGTCTGGCGGGCTCCGGTGCAAAATTTAGACCTTGGCCCCCTCTCCCCCGCATGTTGATGAAATGTATGCGCCTCATGAAACGTTCTAAATCCTTTAAAGACTCACAAATTGACCCCTCTCCCCCTTCATTATGTATTAATGTCCCTCATCCTACTACATATGGTCCTCCTCCTGGAATATGGCCCTTATCATGGTTTATATGTCCCCCATCCTTGTTTATATGGTCTGCCTCCTCCCGTCACCATAGTCATCCAATTATTATAATGCATCCCCATATTCCTCCATATACTACAATGTACCCCCATAGTCCTCTAAGTATTATAATGCATCCCACAGTCCTCCATTCATAAGGTAACCCCCATAGTCATTCAATTATTATAATGAACTCCCACTATATAATATAGTGCAGCTTACCCACCCCAAGGCTTTAGGTACTCGAATATTGTCACTGGTGGCCAGTGCCCGGGTCTGTGGCCCTGATGATCGCTGAAAAATGTGGAAAAATAAAAATAATAAAAATGTAATGTTCGTGACACCACCTACGGTATCTGGTGAATGCACCAGCACTGCTCTCAGACCCCTGGGGATGTTGTGGCTGCAGCTAGATGGTGTTGCTCCCCATAGGTGGAGCAGAATCCCCACTGCAGTGCTGCCATACTAGGTGTCATGGTCGCAGGCACAGTGGGGTGGCTTTGCAGGCGGAATGCTAAGTGACTTCTCTCTCGTGAAAGAATAAAACACCACACGTTGCTGAGTCTCTGTACGGGTTTACTGGTAACCTTCAGGCAATAAACAGGTTTACAGTCTCGTGTAGCTGGCCTGAGTAGTTACCAGTGGATAAGGTGTCCTTCCGTGACTTTCAACGGTGTTCTTTCTGGTTTCTCCCGCTGTCGTCTCACTGTCCTCTGCGTTACTCCTTACTACTTCAGCGCGGCCCTGCACCTTCCAAGCGTGACACTTACTTCCTTAGTGCGGCCCTGCACAGAGACCCTTAGCTGAGGGGTTCACAACCCTGGACAGAGTCCCTGGTGGTGGTGTGCTTTGGACCTGGGTCATGGCTGTCTGATTGCCCACGGCCCTCCGGGTTGGCGGTTCAGGGCTGAACTCTTCTGTACCGTGCCCAGAGCTGGTTAATGGAACGGGTTCCCCCCAGACCAGTTATTAGGACGGTCTGGTACCGGTTGTTACCAACACCCTCGGGCTCCCCCTTCTCGTCTGGGTCACCTCTCTTTCTGGGTGCCCTCCCTCTGTGTCCCTTGCAGGGTCCTCCTCGAATGCTCTAGGGTCCTACTCGAATGCTCTACTTCACTCACTACTGTTCCCGCTCTTCACTACCCACTTATATAACCTCCCTCCGGGACCGGTTACCCTGGTTACGTGTTTAACCAATTGGCCCCCTGGCTCTAAGTGTGTGAATGCGTAGGTGAAAGCCACATGCGAACCTCCATCATCCATTGGCCACTGGGATACCACACACACTGGTCTGGGTGCAGACCCCTTCTTGGCGCACTAAACAGTGGGGCGCCACATTCCCCCTTGGTTGAATTCACTTGTCCGCGAGTGATCCTACCCTTTACTCGGTACAGAGTTCAGTTTTTATATAACATTATTATATAACACAACAATAAACAACATTTTTACGTACACACAAAACTTTTCATCCCGTCCCGGAAGCTCTCTTCTTAAACGTTGCAACCATTATAACTTACATCGCCCTAACGGGGCCGGTACACACATGAAGTCCCAATGGTAATCTCCCTTGCACTCTCGAAAGTGTCTCTATCACCGCTGGGCTGCTTAAAGGCACATTATCACACACAACACACAGAGTCTCTGTCTTAGGTCTCAGTCCAGGCTCAACACAAAGTTCTCATTAATGTTCATGTGTTTCAGCAAGTATAAATAACTATTTACAGGACCGGTATTCTTACTGTTTCAGTGTTTATAATTTGTGTACCCGCAGGGCATACCACTCACGAGGACTGGCATGTCTCTCATAACTAATCCAGTCATTGCGATAAAGGTCCCGGTCTGAGTGGCCCCTTGGAAGGTGGGATTCAACATCTCTGTGTTCCACAAACACTTCCTCATGGAGACTCTGCTCCAGGACAAACCCCCACCCACTCTCCAGGTTAAAACTAGTAACAGTACCTTCTCATCGGTTTTCTAGGGGTACCAGTGGTTAGAGACGGGCTTCGGCTCAGGCCTGCAAGTTTTCGAGCTCCCTGGCCCACCACTCCTCGCAAGGGTGCTGCCGCACCACCTTGTCGGCCAGGTACTGTTCTCGGGTGTAGTCCTGTTGCGCATCGATGGGACCGGGGGTCTACCTTCGACCTCCGATGTTGGTGGTTTGGCCGGTCACAGCTACCGGCTGGTGCTGGTAGTCACTCCACTATGCTGTGCGGCGCCTGGATGCCTTGATTTCCTCACGGTTGTCATCCGGATCACCCTCCTCCTTGGAATCCAAGCGGTTGGACAGCTCCTCTTGGACGGCCTCCACCTCGGACTCCTCAGGGTCTTCCTGTTTGGCGGTTTCCTCCTCCGGTTTCTCAGACTCCGCTGTGGCTGTCTCTCCCTTATCATCAGCTAGGACCTCGGGGGTCATCTGGCTCTTCGCGAGGCCTGCATGCCCCGACTTCTGCACTGGCGACGGGTGATGCTTCAGCAGGCGGGTCTTCCCTGGCAACCGGGTGCTCAACCACGGACCTGTGTCTCGCTCCCAGCTCCAGCTCCAAGTCACTGGACCCCCTTTGGGTAGCCCTGAGGGACAATTACAGGGCGTCATCAGCACTCCAGCGCCTGATGGTCCACTCGACGGCCTCGCCGAGCTGGACGCCCAGGTCTTGGAATGCGGTTCTCCAAAAGACTGCATCCCCCTCGTTGGTAAGAAGATCGACTGCCCCTGGATCCCCGGTTGCAGCTCGGGCTTCCTCCTCCACTTCCCTCAACAAGGCGCGCAGTCTTGTGGCCACCATCGTACCCGACCTGTAGACTTTACCCATTCTGTGTGGATTTCCACCGTGCCCTTTTTGCTGCTTTTTAAAGTCTCTGGCAGGGGTACTTTAATCTTTCGCCTGCCCCCTTGGTTGTTCAATGGCAATAGGGGCGGGCAAGTATTTTCGCGCCTCTGGCATGGCCCCCCATAATGAGGGTTCGAGGCATGCCCCTGAGCCAGCACATTGTTGTTCACATCTTTGGGTCCGCCATTTTGAGGTCTTTTAGAAAAAAGTTCAGTTCTTTGGCCGAGTTTCAAAGTCTCTAAAGGCTCACAATACTCGTTGGTTATGGGTTGGTTCGATCCTGTTGACAGTGCCAAAAGCTAACCCACCCCAAGGCTTTAGGTACTCAGATCCCGGGCGTTGATGCTGCATATTATCACTGGTGGCTGGTGCCCGGGTCTGTGGCCCTGGTGGTCGCTAAAAAATGTGAAAAAATAAAATAATAAAAATGTTATGTTCGTGATGCCACCTACGGTATCTGGTGAATGCATCTGCGCTGCTCTCAGACCTCAGGTGCTGCTGATAGCTATTTGCTTTAGGTCTTGGTGATGTGCTGTGCTGATGCTTAGCTGCTGGACTAAGTCTTTCCTTGGGAGAAGCTGTTATCCCTGACCCATGGGTGGAGGTAGGGGCCCTCAGCCTAGGACTAATCAGGAGTTTTAGGGTACAGGGTGGCGGTTCGAAACTCCTCACCATCAGAGGTACCTTCAAGATCAGGGATAGCCAGGGGCCCCAGCATCAGGGTCAGATTAGGCTCTCCTGACCCCTCTTGCCTATTTCACCTACCTGTTACTTGATTCCCTTACCTTCCAAGCGTGACACTTACTTCCTCAGCGCGGCCCTGCACAGAGCCCTTTCTTGCACCAGGCTTACGGGTCTGAATAGAGTAATCCCTTAGCTGAGGGGCTCACAACCCTGGACAGAGTCCCTCGTGGAAGTGTGCTTTGGACCTGGGTTGTGGCTGTCTGATTGCCCCCAGCCCTCCGAGTTGGAGGCTCAGGGCTGAACTCTCCTGTACCGTGCTTGGAGCCGGTTCTCCGTTAATGGACCGGGTTCCCCCTATACTGGTTATCAGGACGGTCTAGCGCCGGGTGTTACCAAACACCCTCAGGCTCCCCCTTCTTGTCTGGGTCACCTCTCTTTCTGGGTGCCCTCCCTCTTCGTCCCTTGCAGGGTCCTCCTCGGATGCTCTACTTCACTCACTACTCTTCCTGCTCTTCATTACCCACTTATATAACCTCCCACTGGTACTGGTTACAGGTTTAACCAATTGGCCCCCTGGCTCTAAGTGTGTGAATACGTAGGTAAAAGCCACATGCGAGAACCTCCCTCATCCACTGACCACTTGGATACCACACACACTGGTCTGTAGTACCCCTTCGTGGCGCACCGACCAGTGGGGCGCCACACAGCCTTACATCCCTCCATATATCATAATGCAGCCTCATAGCCCTCCTTATAATATAATACAGCCTCATAACCTCTCCATTTAGTATAATGCAGCCTCATAGCCTCTCCGTTTAGTGTAATACAGCCTCATAGCCTCTCCATATAGTATAATACAGCCTCATAACCTCTCCATATAGTATAATACAGCCTCATAACCTCTCCTTATAGTATAATGCAGTTTCATATCCTCTCCATATAGTATAATGCAGCCTCATATCCTCTCCATATAGTATAATACAGCCTCATAGACCCTCCATATAGCATAATACAGCCTCATAGCTCTCTATATAGTGCAGTCTCAAAACGTTCCATATAGTGCAGCCTTACATATGCAGCCTCATATCTCTCCATATAGTGCAGCATTATATATACAGCCTCATATCATTTCCATATAGTGCAGTATTATATGTGCAGTCTTCTCCCATATAGTGTAGTATTATATATGCAGCCTTCTCCCATATAGTGCAGTGTTATATGCAGCCTTATCCTATATAGTGCAGTATTATGTGCAGCCTTCTCCCATATAGTGCTGTATTATATGTGCAGCCTTCTCCTTTATAGTGCAGTATTATATATACAGCCTTCTTCCATATAGTGCAGTATTATATGTGCAGTCTTCTCCCATATAGTGTACTATTATATATGCAGCCTTCTCCCATATAGTGCAGTGTTATGTGCAGCTTTCTCCCATATAGTGCAGTATTATATGTGCAGCCTTCTCCCATATAATGCAGTATTATATATGCAGCCTTATCTTATATAGTGCAGTATTATGTGCAGCCTTCTCCCATATAGTGTAGTATTATATGTGCAGCCTTCTCCTTTATAGTGCAGTATTATATATACAGCCTTCTTCCATATAGTGCAGTATTATATGTGCAGTCTTCTCCCATATAGTGTACTATTATATATGCAGCCTTCTCCCATATAGTGCAGTGTTATGTGCAGCCTTCTCCCATATAGTGCAGTATTATATGTGCAGCCTTCTCCCATATAATGCAGTATTATATATGCAGCCTTATCTTATATAGTGCAGTATTATGTGCAGCCTTCTCCCATATAGTGTAGTATTATATGTGCAGCCTTCTCCCATATAGTGCAGTATTATATGTGCAGCCTTCTCCCATATAGTGCAGTATTATGTGCAGGCTTCTCCCATATAGTGCAGTATTATGTGCAGCCTACTCCCATATAGTGCAGTATTATGTGCAGTCTTCTCCCATATAGTGCAGTATTATATGTGCAGCCTTCTCCCATATAGTGCAGAATTATATGTGCAGCCTTCTCCCATATAGTGCAGCATTATATGTGCAGGCTTCTCCCATATAGTGCAGCATTATATGTGCAGGCTTCTCCCATATAGTGCAGTATTATATATGCAGCCTTCTCCCATATAGGGCTGTATTTTATATGCAGCCTTCTCCCATATAGTGCAGTATTATATGTGCAGTCTTCTCCCATATAGTGTAGTATTATATATGCAGCCTTCTCCCATATAGTGCAGTGTTATGTGCAGCCTTCTCCCATATAGTGCAGTATTATATGTGCAGCCTTCTCCCATATAATGCAGTATTATATATGCAGCCTTATCCTATATAGTGCAGTATTATGTGCAGCCTTCTCCCATATAGTGCAGTATTATATGTGCAGCCTTCTCCCATATAGTGCAGTATTATGTGCAGCCTTCTCCCATATAGTGCAGTATTATGTGCAGCCTACTCCCATATAGTGCAGTATTATGTGCAGTCTTCTCCCATATAGTGCAGTATTATATGTGCAGCCTTCTCCCATATAGTGCAGCATTATATGTGCAGGCTTCTTGTCGAGCCCACTGAGACGGGGGTACTCGGTACCGGACCGTACCTGCTGCTGGGGAAGTCACGAGTGGTCCTGGTCCGGACCGTGTCCCGGGCCCTGGCAATAATAAGGGGATATTTACAGGGGAAATGTCAGTCGTGACGCCACCCACAGTGTGCGGCCAGTAACGGGGCCGCCGCTGCCGCCGAACCTTCGGGGATGATGGAATGGCAGCGAGGATGGAATAGTTCTCCGTGGGCAGAACTGTGTTCCCCAGGGCAGTGATGGTTAGAGTCTATGGTGTGATGTGCAGGCCTAGTGCTGAGTGTAATGCACTTACTATCCAGATGCTGCAGGAATCCTCCTTCAGCGATGAAGCTTGCAAGCTGTAGCTCTCCAGGCGGGGATCTGCTACCAACCTGTATGGAAGGAGTCGTGTTCAGGCAGAGAGATACAAGGGAGTCGTGTTCAGAGTTCACCGTGTTTACTTCTCAAGTTCTCAAGTTCAGTTCACAGTTCAGTACAGTTCTTACAGTTCAGTTCAGTTACACGGGCACACTTTCCCTTTACTCCCTGCAGCCAGGTCTTTCCTACTGTGACCCCTCACTCTGTCTCTGCGTCTGTAATACTATTGTATAGGGTTTGAGGAGTCTGATCGCTTAAGGGCAATGAAGAGCAGAGACGGGTTCTTAGGTGCAAGGTATTTATATATACACAGCAAAACAATGTGAATGCAGTACACAGCCAAAGCACACAACATAACATGACCCCAATATATATATATATGTATCGTAGAGCACAGTCCTTTAAGGAAACAGTCCGAAAAACCAATAGTCCGAAGCAAGCAAATCCGGATGCATATAGTCCGTAGCACGGGTCCTGGTACTGGAACGACCGGAAGAGATAGTCCGTGGTAAAAGGTCCCCACGCCCGGATGACCGGGTAACAAGTTCAAACAAAGTTCCAAAGAGATAAAGAAACACAAGTTCCAAAAGCACACAGTACATAGGGTAATGACCGGGTAGTTGCTTACACACTTGAACGTCTGAGCCCGAAGGTAGAAGCAGCGGCACCAGAAGCACGATGTAAACGAGACAGGAAGAAGGGCAAAACAAAACAATGATCTCCATGCTGACTGAGGGCAAAATGGTCACACGGCAAGCCGGAAAACCTGGAATACTGACAGCGTCCTTCCCAGGCTGTTGACTCTCTCTCTTTCTGTTCACTTGGTTGTGTGTGACTCTGGACAGTATGGCTGTGGCTCGGACACTTGTGAGCACTCCGGGTTGCCTCTGAGCTGCCTGTCCTTTGGGGTAGGGACCCTAACGTGTAGTTGTGGTCCCCCGTCGGTTGTCTGGGGATGCCGGGTGAAACTACGGTCCCCTCTAGAGCCGACACTCTACTTCAGCCTAGTCTCCAGCAGTCCTCCCGTGTGAGGCTCTACCAGGCTCTTTCTACTGTGTCTTCAAGTATCATACGAGGGCTACTCCACCTGCAGTCTGCTGTCTCAACCGTGTTGCTAGGGACCAGTGTCACTGTCCCTCTCTTCCCTCACACTCCCGGGGTGCTGGCTTCGGACGTGCTTTCTGTTTGCGGCTCACACTGGCTCTGTTCAGATTCTGCGCTCCTACACCCCACTTTGCCAGGACGTGTGATCTTTGTCTGTTCTGCTCAGCCTACCTCGGCCTACTGACTCCTTTCTCCTCCCCCTTCACTATTTCTACCTTCTGTCACCTGACTACGTGTTTGCCCACTCACTGCTCTAAACCCACCACCCCTCGCCTGCCTAGAGTTCCCAGGCTCCGGGTTGGGTGCTGCCCTCTACTGTACATGGGTTGTCTGGGTTGTGAGGGTGTTGGTGTTCAACTGTCGTCCTACCTGCCTGGCTGCAGTACCCTTTGTGGCCTCCTGGACGCAGGGGCACCACACTTCTCCCATATAGTGCAGTATTATATATGCCGCCTTCTCCCATATAGGGCTGTATTATATATGCAGCCTTCTCCCATATAGGGTAGTATTTTGTATGCAGCCTTCTCCCATATAGGGTTGTATTATATATGCAGCCTTCTTGCATATAGGGCAGTATTATATATGCACCCTTCTCCCATATATTGCAGTATTATGTGCAGCCTTATATATGATCCCCTTCCCCCATAATGCTCTGGCCATACTGCACTAATTATTAAAAAAAACAACTTTACTTACCTCTCCTGGTTCCCTCGCTGCTCTGGCGGTTTCCTCTGAGGATTGACTCAGGAGGAGGAAGACATGCCGCTGGCCTGCGTTCCACTATGTACTCAAGCAGGAAGTGGGAGGAGGCGGCACAGTGGAACACAGGCCAGGAAGCCGGCAGGTCAGAGGAGTGGAGGGGCGGGAGCAGTAATAGGAAGTAGGAGGCTTCCCTCCCCTCCTCACCTCTCCCTGACACTTGGACCCTATCTGCTGCGCTGTCACATGGATGTTTGTCCATTGGAACGCACATCCATGTGAAGCAGGCACCTGGAGCTGCGATCGGCAGGCGCAGGGGGGCGGCTGGCGGTGCGGGCTTGTTATAGGTCTAGGCCCCGTCACACCCGCGACCCCTGCGACCCCGATCGTTACGCCACTGGCTGGGTGTAATCCTCAGTATCTGTATTATTCTGCATATATACACTGCACAGTACCACTTTTCCTATCCTGTATGTAGGGTGTAATTCTCTGTATCTGTATTATTCAGTATATATACACTGCACAGGACCACTTATCCAGTCCTGTATGCTGGGTGCAATCCTCAGTATCTGTATTATTATGTATATATACACTGCCCAGTACCAGTTCTCCTGTCCTGTATGCTGGATGTAATTCTTAGTATCTGTATTATTCTGTATACAGTATATACACTGCACAGTACTCTGGGAGAAGAAAGATCTGCAAAAAGGAGTGAGTAGCTACTGTTGTGACTTGATGTTCTACTGCTGGAGAAGTATGCCGGAGCTAGCTATAAGGGAGCATTGCTAGGACCGGTAGTTCTGCTGCTGGAGAACTGTACTGCAGTTGTCTATAAGGGTACCTTTACATGCCGCTACAGCATGGTGGAAACAACCGGGTGCTTCACGTGCACGAGCACGCACCAACGGTTACAAACGGTACCCGCACCGCCTTTACACGCCGCTACAAGGTGCACTACAGAAGGTTTAATCTACCTCTGAATGCACCGCCGGGTGCCTAAAGTTACCTTCTGTAGAGCACCTTACCTCATTTACACGCCACTACAACAAGGTAATATGGGAGGACCTGGTGCAGCAGGGACAACACATAGGCGTGCCAGAATTGTGGATTACGAGAATTTGGTACGCTGATAGGACAAAGCAATAGCATCATGCAGATCTATGTTGATGCCTTTGCCCAAAAAGAGAGAACATTCTTCCAAAACGTTTTAGGCTTTCTCAGGTAAGTTTTGGCAAACTCCAGCCTGGCTTTTTTATGTCTCGGGGTAAGAAGTGGGGTCTTCCTGGATCTCCTACCATACAGTCCCATTTCATTCAGTCGCCGACGGATAGTACGGGTTGACACTGTTGTACCCTCGGACTGCAGGGCAGCTTGAACTTATTTGGATCTTAGTCGAGGTTCTTTATCCACCATCCGCACAATCTTGCGTTGAAATCTCTTGTCAATTTTTCTTTTCCGTCCACATCTAGGGAAGTTAGCCACAGTGCCATGGGCTTTAAACTTCTTGATGACACTGCGCACAGTAGACACAGGAACATTCAGGTCTTTAGAGATGGACTTGTAGCCTTGAGATTGCTCATGCTTCCTGGTTTCTCAAGTCCTCAGACAGTTCTTTGGTCTTCTTTATTTTCTCCATGCTCAATGTGGTACACACAAGGACACAGGACAGAGGTTGAGTCAACTTTAATCCATGTCAACTGGCTGCAAGTGTGATTTAGTTATTGCCAACACCTGTTAGGTGCCACAGGTGAGTTACAGGTGCTGTTAATTACACAAATTAGAGAAGCATCACATGATTTTTCTACCAGTGCCAATACTTTTGTCCACCCCTTTTTTATGTTTGGTGTGGAATTATATCCAATTTGGCTTTAGGACAAGTCTTTTTGTGTTTTTTTCATTGAAGACAAATTAAATCATTTTCAGGAAGAAACTGAGTATTATCTGACAGAATTGCAGGGGTGTCAATACTTTTGGCCAACACTGTATATACATACATTGCGAAAGTTAAATTAAGTAAATGCGAGGGTTAAAAATAAAATATCTTTATTCCCACCTTCTAGTGATCCCCCGGCGTCTCTAGCTATCTTCTGATCCTTACAGGACCTGGTATGATGTCACAACCCGGTCACATGACCGGTTACCGCGGTAACCAGTAATGTAACTGTGACGCAACCACAGGTCCTAAGGATCAGAAGACGCCGGGGGATCACTGGAAGTTGAGAATAAAGATTTTTTATTTTGTAAGGTCCGGAGGAGAGGGGAGAAAAAGGAGAGACTGAGGGAGCAGGGAGAGGAGTGGGGAAAGAGATGACAGAAGGCAGAGAGGAGCGAGGAGAGAGGAGGGGGACGAGGTGACAGGAGGGGGAGCTAGGTGAGAGGAGCGAGAAGAGGAGGAGAGAGGGAGAGGATCCAAACTGATCCTGCAAAATATCGGAACGGATGCCTATTTGGCATCTGATTGCAGGATTCAGTTTGGATCCGTTGCTGTCCGAGGGGTCCTGCAAAACGTCCGATCCCCTCTGACTGCACAAAACCGCTGTGTGAAAGCAGCCTAAATAAACATGTTAAGATTTTTAATCTCATCTCTTGTGTGTACGGAGCGTGGACAGGGGTTTCCCAAGTCGACCCCTGGCAGAAGACAAAGACCCTTCTGCATTCCCCTAGAGCTCCTAGCAATATTCGGGGGGGAGGCACTGTGCTATCAAGGAGTTAAATACCGGACACCATACCCACGGCAGCGAATTAAAGGGGTGTTATATCTGTAAAGTAGTTATATACATTTCTCTTCATGTTTTGATTTAGAAAACAGTATGCAATTTTCCAATGCATGGAAATAAAAACTATTAGGCTGCTTTCACATCAGCGTTATTTGCTGATTGCGTCAGTTGCGGTGAAAAAACCGCAACTGCCGCGATTACCGCATAACGGCTGCACTTGCGGTTTACTTGCGGCAAGCCCCATAGAATGTCTATGCGGGCTTGTGGCAGGTGCGCCAAGTGTGGTATCGGCACTTGCGGCAAGTGCAGCTGCGAAAAAAACGCGGTTAGCCGTGGTTTTTTTCGCTGCCGCACCTACCGCAAGTGCCGAAACCGCACTTGCCACACCTGCCGCACACTTACCGCAAGCCCCATAGACATTGTATGGGGCTTGCCGCAAGTGAACCTCAAGTGCAGCCGTTATGCAGTAATCACGGCAATTGCGTTTTTTTCACCGCAACTGCCGTGATCAGCGCAAAACCGCTGATGTGAAAGAGGCCTTATAAAGGTTTTGGGCTTAATTCATGTTTTTGAACTGCTATTATTTTGAATACAACTGTATATACTGTATTGTATTTTTCTATGCAAGAATGATTGTGCATGTGCAAGTGGGATGTTTGGAGGTAATTATCTGGTTACTGGACTCTTGTTCATTTCAATCTATTAACTGCATTGCAAAAAATAACATTATATCCATGAGCTTTTTGTAGTGGTTGTTACAGTGGAGAAAAGCTAATAGTTTCTTTTAAGAACTGCTTAAATGGAAAAAATGAAATGTCAAGACTTATCCATAACCTACTTTTTCTTGCTTTGATTTTCCCTGTTGAAATTTTTGCAGACACGTTTTTTATAGAAACACTTCTTGGAAATATATAGAACTGGTTCTATGGAAAATTTCCATGCAGCACCACATGTAGAAATTGTAGCTGTTGTTTTTACAGGCTGATTTCTTGGCTAACAAAAAATGTGACAGGTAATGCTAAGACCTAAAAGAACACAGCCATAAGCTTAGCTTTAAGACTAGCATGTCAGTATGTGTGAAGGAGGGGCCCATATAAAATGGGAGTTCCTGAATTAAACTGTCATATGACATAATTAATCTGGCCCTGACAATATTCTTAGAGTACAGTACATCACAATTTAACCCATCATAAATTTTGTATAGTTTGTAATTTTAATCAATGCATTGATATGTAATAAATCTAATCTAGAGATTTTAATGCCAGCCCCTGTCAATATTAATCATCATGATTCCTCTGTTCAATGTGTCTTGGACGTAGTGAGTGACCGTTTTGTTGCCATATAGAAACCGTGTTGAGCTGTCAGTTTGAGTGAAATGAGAGTAGGAAAGCTGCATAGCAAACAAGCGCGATAAAGTCTTAGGCTGGCTTCACACCACCGCACAATTAGGTCCGGGGCTGTCCGGGGGTAAAACTGACAGCCCCGGACCCAATTTGCAAACAGAACCGAAGGGCATATGCCCTCTGATTCTGTTTGTAGCCAGAGTCTGCAGAGCGCAGCTGAGGGAACTGTCTCCTGCTGAAATGGTGCTGAACCACTTCACAGGGGACAGCTCCCTGGTGCTGAAGTTCAGCGTAGCTCACACTGAACTTCATCCACCGGTGTCTGGTTTCCGGATCCTCCCGGATTCTCCCGGCCATAGACTCCCATATTAGGGAGTGCCGGATTGCCCCGGATCCAGGAGGACCCGATTTGGGCAGATTTTTCGCCCTGGACACAAAAATGTTTCTTGCAACATTTTTGTGTCTGGGAGAAAAATCCGAATTGTCCCGAATCCTCCCGGAGAGATGATAACCCGGATGGCAGATAACTGCAATATGGCTCCTTCAAGCCCCATAGGGCAACATTATCGCAAAATCGGGTCCGGGGCTGTCAGGTTCACCCTGGACAGCCCGACCTGATTTTGCTGTAGTGTGAAGCCGGCCTTATCTGAGGAGACAATTAAACAGAGGATTAGCTCAATTTGTCGCCTTGTGAACACATAAAGCTACTTTCACATTGCACTTTAGCATGCATTCAGTGGTCTCAACGGGGCTTACGTCTGAAGACTGGCTTTAGAAGTATGCGTTTAAGGGGTCATTGACTTTAACGGTGCAGAAGGAATCAACGTTTCCTCTGTCTTGCACCATTTTTGGGAGTATACGTTTTCTGCAGACGGACAACCAAACGCAGTCTGCTACATTCGGGTGTCTGCCTGCATAAATGTATACTTCAAAAAATGGTGCAGGTATCATGCCGTGGACTACGGAGCGTCCGGATACAGTGTGTGACAGTTGCGCACAGATCAATGGTGCATGGCACATTACACACAACTACAGACTGAGGAAACACTGGGGGGGACAAATACAATGGAGGACCCTGCTCATAGGGAACAGGGGAAAGGAGACCTCCTGTGCTCACCTACCATTGTGCCATGATCTTCCTACAGTCCCTGTATGGGTTCTTTCACCCTGTCAAAAAGCAGGATACCTTATCCCTCGCTGGCCCTGATGTTAACTCTAAGTAGGGAAAGGGCAGGTGGGATCATTAATCCCAACCGCTGCACTAATAACAACAGGAGGGGAAGGGGAGACAGACAGGGTAATGACAAAAACAACTTCAAGCCTGCTGCCAATCTCCTAGGCAGAAGACAGCTTTGCAACGGTCAGCTTCTCCAGAGTACCTCCTTCACCACAGGTAGGTAGGCCAGGAATGGACTTTAATCACCAGGAAGGGGCTGTATAAGGAGCAAATAAGGGGAAGAGGGTGGGGGATTGTATGTGGACACAGCATGAAGCGCAAGCAGGGGTATTTGAGAACACAGAAAATGGAGTGAGGGGTTGATAAGTATGGACACAGTATGGGGAGGATAGTATGGGAAGCAATGGGATAAGTTTGAGGATCCAGTATAAATGGTGAGAGGGAGATGGTTGCTGAACAGTATGTGGAGTAAAGGGAAATGGGTGTGGATACAGTATAACAAGTGAGTGGGGGATGGTTGCCCCACAGTATGTGGAGTGAGGGGGGCATGGCTGCGACACAGTATGTGGAGTGGGGAGGATGTCAGCTGACACAGTATTGGAAATTATGGGAGGATAGCTGTAGACATAGTATGTGGATTGAAGGAAGTGTCTGCTGACACAGTATGGGATATTAGGGGAGGATAGCTGTAGACATAGTATGTGGAGTGAAGGAGATGTCTGCTGACACATTATATGGAGTGAGGGGGGATGAATGTAGACACAGTATGTGGTGTGAAATGGAGATAGATGTAAACACAGTATGTGGAGTGGGGGAAGAGAAGTAGTGAAGAAACTCTAGGGGATGAGAAAAATGTAAGCGGGCACAGAATATATTGAGATTGAGTAGTGTGGGGCTTTATGGACAGGAGGCAGCATGCAGGGACAGTGTGAGACCACAACCACGAGAGGGAGTGTGATGAGAGAGAACAATATAAACAGTGGGCAGTATAGGAGGACACAGTGTGAGATATCTGGCTAGTCCCGTGTTTGAGACTCTTAATTGAGGCTCCACGGACTCCATTTGCATGATCCAAGATTATAATTGTTTTACCATGTACTGATGGGGTTCTGATTATTATATTTTTTAAACTAAATGAGGGTTGTGATGCTGTGCTTATGTACTGATAAGGGTTATATGTGTGTATTTCTGTATCTCTGGTGTGTGAGGCACGGCCGGCATGGTACCCTATGGCTGTGGTGCATCACATGGGCTTTGTGAGGTATGGCCAGGCATGTTAGCTGATGGCAGGCATAGAGCACAAGAGCCTGTTCACATGAACCTGTTTTACTCTGTGTGATTGCTGTTAGACCTGACCGGTGCACAGTGGGTTAATGGCACCCAGGTCTGAGAATGTGTTAATTGTTCACCTGAACAGTTCTCAAAGGGTTAACTGCAGCCAGGTCTGTGGCTTAGAGTGAATGCTGATTGAAAACACTACAATGCAGGTGCGGGTGTGGCAGCCAGGATAAGAAGCTGCCTTGTGCTCAGTCAGTGGGTCAGGGAGAAACATCCAGCCAGTGAGGATGTGAACGTAGGGGAAAGCCTGCCATCTCCATGCAGGAGGTACCTGTCCCTCTAACGGATGTGTGTGAGCCTGTGGCCAGACGCAGGGGTTTAGAAGGTCCCTAGAGTTGGGGAACCTTGGCCGAACCTGGAGGGTGCTTGCTTAGATGTGGGGAGGGGTAGCCGTGGTCCTGGATACCTGCCTAGTATGGAGGTTTAGAGGCGGCTGACGTCCTGAAACACGTGCTGGAGGAGACCTTGGGGATGCCTGGTTTACCCGATAACTCAGGTTTGCCAATCCCTGTTCTGGACCCAGAAGGGCAGCAGTCCATGGATATTGTATGATGAGCTGTGTGTGTGTGGATCAGTATGTATGTGGTCCATGGATATGTTAGGGTGGACCGAATGCTATGTGGTGTATGGAGACCTAGGATGACTCAAGGGCCAGGCAGTCATAGCCACTATTGGGACTGACTGTTAGGACATGTTATGGTCCCGTTGACCTTGTATGGATATGTGGAGGCTGAACAGGGCTGTACCCTGATCCCAGTGGATCTGTGTGTCTCTGGTGTTCCATAAGGTGGGGACACGTACCATGCACTGAGACTACAAATGTCTCGTATGGGGTTTCCAGGTTATGTAATATATAAATATGACATGTAAATAGTGGCGGGCTGGCATAGCCGCCTTTGGGACCCACAGGGCCCATTGATAATCATGTTGTAAATGTTGTTATATATAAATTGTGGATAATGCTAGACGGCCACAACTGACAAAGGGAGCCATGATTGGTGCTCTTTGTGTTCAATGGAGCAGTAATCCATGCTCCCAGGTATATAAGCCTCACAAAGCGGTATATGTGAAATGTAATGTGCTGTTATTTCTAATGTCATGTCGAGAACTGTTCATATGTGAATTTACCACGTGTTATATGTGATGTGAGCAGTTTATGGACTGTAATAAACTGCTATTTTATGGGTACGGTTAAAAACAGTGGTTTTGGTGTAATTTTCATTGCCAAGCGAGCCCCTGGGCGAGGGCTACCTCACAGGTGGTTCTGGTGATGTATCCCTGTACTGTTGAGAGTTTTAATGCTGTGTTACTATACGGATGAGGGTTCCATGGATGTATATCTGTACCTCTCGGTGGTCTGGTGATGTATTTCTGTACTGATGAGGGTTTTGATCTTTTGTTTCTTTACTAATGGGAGTTACATGGATGTATTTCTTTACTGATGAGGGTTCTAGTTATATATTTCTGTACCTCAGGTGGTTGCTGTGATATATTCCTGTACAGATGGTGATTCTAATGTTGAATTTCGGGGTGGTTGTTGTGATGCATTTCTGTACTGATGAGGGTTCTGGTTATATACTTTTGAACCTTTGGTGGGTCTGGTGATGTACTCCTATGCTGTTATCGGTTGTGATTCTGTCCACATGTAACAATCCATAACTTGTAAGCTTATTTGATACATGACTATGTTAATAAAGTATTGTGCCATCTGACAAATTAAGGGTTCTATGTTTTTAAGGGTTCTATGTTTTTATTTGCTTAGAGCATTAAAGGAGTTGTCCCAAGTTTTGAATGAGTCTGCAGGCACTTTGTATATAACTCTAGGTGACTTCTGAATTCTCACCGTGTGCACACTCCACGCTGTCAGGATTCTCTGGTGCTGGAAGTGACACTGGGAGGTCATGAAACTGGAAATATGTGAGTTACATGCATGCAGTCACGTGCTGACTAAACATGAATGGCCTCGATCAATGAAAATTAATTGATCGAGGCCGGACACGGCTAGTCAGAATGTTGCTAAAAGTATTTGTGGCGCCCTGCAATGCAGGTGTCACAGTGGGGTACTGCACCTATACAGATACTGCAGCTGCAAGTAGATTTCAGGCTGATGTGTAGAACCTACACACAAGCACCCCCACACTAGTTCACATGGTGGAAGGTACCCGGGAGGGAATAAAAACCACCTCCATAGGGAACTACAGAGGAGTAGGAGTAAAGAGTTCAGAGCCAGTTAGCAACCAGGCAGTGAATCTGAGGGAGCAAGGAGGGTCTCTCGGCTGAGGATTCGGGAAAGACTAAAGGCAGATCCCAGGCGCAGACAGCCAGCCTGAGGGAAGAGAGGGACTTCAGAGAGTTCAACCCCGGCAGCTTACTGGGCACCGGAGCCTGCACCTGCGGGATCCTCCAAGGACCACAGAAAATCTGGCGTTCTGAGGGGTATTATATATATATACTGCCCAGACTCTTAAGCGACCAGAAGAGGATACCAGGCACCGCTTGATGGTTCGGCAGTCAGCCAGCAGAAGGTAACCCGATGGGAGTGAGGAGAGTGAGAGACAGCAGGAGGCCAGATCCACTGTATGGGGTCAGACTTCACACAAACTACTGGGAAGCAGGGAAGAATTGGAAGAGAAAAGGCACACGCTGAAGGTTCCATCCAACTACCTGTGATCCGCTTGCAGCCACCCATTAGCTACTTGTCGTTTAACATCTACTGCACTGAGGACTGTAATAATGCTGCTAAAGTTCCAGTAAAGTACCCGAGTGAAGTGACTTTGACTCTGCTGCATCTTCTTTCCTATGAACTCATTCCTTTCACAGGATCGCTGCCCCAGAGGTCCCAGTCCTGCCTGCGGAGGACTACAACATCTCAGCCGCGATACCACCGACCTTCGGAGGACTGTGGTGGCGCTGGTGCTACTTCACCAGGAACTGCAGGTGGCATCACGACAACTAACTTTGTAAATAATCCCTTGTACATAACCCCCCTTTTTTAAAAGAGAATAGTCCCTCGGGACACGGGATCAGGCGCGGCCGCCATTTCCTGTGACACAGTTAACCCTTCTGCGGCCTGATACCTGAGTACCCCACACCCTGGGGTGACACATATATAAATTGTATTTTTGTGCTCACATGACCGTCCAATCTTTTTATTTGCATCGGGGAATCCTGAAAGTGTGCAGCCCACGCGCCATAAGAATTCAGAGACCCTATAGCATGGCGGATGGGGGGGAGTTGCCAAACTGAATTCTTGCCCCGGGTGCCAGAAAACTGAGATACACCTCTGTATGTCGGTATGTTTATTGATAGCTTCCCCTCCACTGTCTAATCTGAGACCAGGAGGTGCTGAGCATCGTCAGGTGTTCCCTGTTATGAGCAAGTGCCCAGCCTCAGAGTCAGCCTCAGATCTCTGTGTTTTGGTCTATTGCTGCCAGAGCTTGGACCTCCCTTAACAACCATTTGTCTTCCCCTTTGCCTTGATTCATTATCCTTCTGGTATTCTAACCCTGAATTATGACTATGCCTTTGTCTTTCCCTTTAGTTCACGATGTGCCCTCTTGGTATCTCCCCCCAGAACATTTGACTACCCTACCTTTGACTAGTGTCACATTAAGGAAGTGTGGCGCCCCACTATGTATGTGCCACAAAAGGGGTATTGCACCCATAAAAGTGGTGTAGTCCCCCCACTGCAGGTGGAACTATGGCCAGTAGGTGGAACCCTAGAACTCACACCCCTCACTAGTCAGCAGGTGGGAGGGACCCCGGGAGGGTATATAGTGACCTACAGGGGGAACTAGTGAGAGGCAAGACACAGTCAGTGGTCTAGAGGAGTTGGAGCCAGGCAGCCGGCCTGGGAGGGAGGAAGGAGGGTCTCCTCGGCTGAGGGACTCAGAACGGACAGAAGAGATCCCAGAAGGAAAGAAAGAGACAGAGTAACTCAGAACGGGAGTTCACTCTAATGGGGAATAGAGTAACCAGAGAGTTTGCCCCAGGAGAGAAGCCGGGTACCGGAGCCCTCACCTGTGAGTTTCTACAAGGCTCACAGACAATCCAAAGAACAGGGGTATCTTCATGTACGCCCCTGACTCCCAAAGAGCCCAGAGAGAGGGGAATCAGGAACAAGCAGGACGCTGCAGCGTCCACAGAAGGTTCCCCCGACGGGTACAAGGGAGAGGAGAACAAGGAACAGCAGGAGGTCAGATTAGTCTTCAAGAAGTCAGACTTCACCGCCACTGGGAGGCAAGAAAAAGAAAGGAACAAGAACGGTACACAGTGAGGGATCCATCTATCGACCAGAAATTCCACTTGCAGCACCCGTAGCCATTTGTCGTTACAACATCTACTTCTACTGTAAGACTGTATTGATGATTGAAAGTTTTCCAGTAAAGTACCCGGTGAAGTGAGTTGTCAACTCTGCTGCATCCTTTCTTGCATGAACTGTTTCTTCACAGAATCGCTGCCCGGCGGTCTAGTCCTGCCTGCGGGGACTATACCATCTAAGCCGCAATACCATTGACCACCGGAGGACTGTAGCGGCGCTGGTGAGCATCACCAGGTACTGCAGGTGGCGTCACGAACTTGTATATACCTTATTTTACCCCTTTATTCATTGACCCCAGGGCCACAGCCTCGGGCAGCCACCATGACATCCCAGACTGAGCCTGAGAGCTGAGGATCCTGCCCTGGGCGAGTCAGAAGTGTCACATTTGACTAGTCAGAAAACCAAACAAGAGTGGTGTCTCCGGTCCGCGCTTCTGCCCGAAATGATGCGAAAGAAGACAATGCTTGTATGTGCTGCTGCTTTATTCGACCTCTCACCAACGTGATTTGGTGCAAGCCTTGCACTTTCCTCAGGGTTATATTACATATACCACAGATAATTGCTTTATATACATTTTACAACGAATGCTGATTCCAAAAAAAACATCAACGTCATCTGTGACGTCAGATGGGAGGACCCCTGTGACACAGATCGTGCAAAAACATGCAACAAAACCTTATTATTATTATAGGCATTTACAACTCATTACTACATTACTCTAATATTAAATTACAATCAT
>JARQOC010000001.1:446429658-446717524 GCA_033576535.1 Allobates femoralis
GTCCAGACTCGCAGGCCTTGCGGGGGTAAAAAGACCAGCTCCTGATTGAGCGGTACTATTGGTGGCCGCAGATGCGTCGGGACATCTCCGACTATGTCTCCGCCTGTCCTTCCTGCGCTCGGAACAAGACGCCCAAGCAACGGCCCGTCGGATTCCTTCTACCCCTACCGGTGCCCTCGGAACCATGGAGGCACATCGCCATGGACTTCGTCACAGACCTTCCTGTCTCCTCCGGTAACACTGTGGTATGGGTCGTGGTTGACCGTTCTCGAAGATGGCTCATTTTATTCCCCTGCCCGGTCTTCCATCTGCTCCCAGGTTGGCTGAACTGTTCGTTTCTCATGTTCTCCGTCTGCATGGTCTTCCCTCCAACATTGTCTCCGACAGGGGTGTGCAGTTTGTCTCCAGGTTCTGGCGTTCCCTCTGCAAGAAGCTCGATGTCAACCTCGACTTCTCTTCTGCTTATCATCCACAGTCCAATGGGCAGGTGGAACGGGTAAACCAGGTGTTGTCCGGGTACCTGCGACATTTCGTCAATGCCCACCATGACGACTGGTCCTCCCTGCTTCCCTGGGCCGAGTTTTCCTATAACAACCATGTGGGTGAGTCCTCCAGTAACAGTCCTTTCTTTATAGTCTACGGACACCATCCCAGGGTCCCACGTCCCGTAGCGGACGCAACTCCGAACCCAGCTGCAAACACGCTGGCTCGAGACTTTTCCAGGATCTGGGAGACGACCCGTTCGGCTCTGGAGAGGGCTTCCCAGCGGATGAAGGGTCATCCACAAACGTCGCCTGACTCCCCCCTGTTCAACCCCGGAGACAAGGTATGGCTCTCCTCCAAGTACGTACACCTCAAGATGCCATCCTACAAGCTCGGTCCGCGATATATATCGGTCCCTTTGCTGTGGTCCGGAGACTGAATGAGGTGTGCTACCAGTTACGTTGCCTCCATCACTGCGTATTCATAACTCTTTCCACCGTTCTCTCCTCAAGCCTCTGGTCCTCAACCGCTACTTCCCGGATCCGGACTCGCGTCCACCACCGGTTACGGCTTCCGACGTGTACGAGATCAGCGCTATTCTGGACATGAGGATGAGGGGTCGTTCTAAGTGGTATTTGGTCGACTGGAAGGGGTTTGGTCCCGAGGAACGGTCCGGGTACCCGAGGCTGACGTCAATGCCCCGCCCTTCTGCCAGGTTTCTGGCCGGGTTCCGTCCGGGGGGGCGTGGAGGGGGGGGTACTGTTACCACCCGGGGGTCTGCCGCCCGTGCCCGTGGCATGCTGCCGTTACTCCCTCGGACTCCCACTGCCCCTGTCCGGCCTCAAGGGCCCCAGGTGTCGACCATCCGCTGACGGCTCCAGGGGCGCTGGCAACCGCCGCCCGCGGGTCGGTCGGGTACGTCTTCCTTACCGCATGCTCCCCGGGTGCGCGCACCTGTTTCCAGCCGCAGGGGTCCAGCACCCTCTGCTTGAGCAACACTGCTCCTCTCACTTCCGGGACCACTGCTTGAGCTGTGACAATTCATCTCTAAGTTAATATCTGCTGGAGGACTGCAGGGAGTGTGCTCCTCCCCTCAGCCAATCACCAGGTCTCTGTGTTCTACCAATCAGGAGTACCCTGTTATGATATAAGCTTCCTGTTTTCTCTTACTCATTGCCAGGGCAATTTCTATGTAGAGAACTTGCTAATCCTGGTCTGGTCAGGTTGTTTCTTTATCAGCTCGATATCTGATTACTCTTGTTCCTTCCCGCAGATTCCTTCCGTGCCGGCTCGACGCTGACTCCAGTGGTCTCGGTCTGTTTCCCGGATCTCTTTCCTGCTGAAGAGCTTCCTCCAGCCCTGCTCCGGATCCTCTGTGTTCCCGATTCCCGTTTCTTATTATACCCGGTTGCTGTGTTGTTATCACGTCGCCTGGGGTCAGTTTAACACTCGTGTCCGCTTCATTGGCCCCTCCAAGGTTGGTACCGGCGGGATCCCTGTATAAGGGTTAAGCGCTCCGGGGCCTCCTTCGGTGGGTCTCCAGTGCTGCGACCTTGTGGCTCTCTCCAGGGGCGTGGGGTCTTGTGTTGTTGTTAATAAACCTGTTGACTTTACGGTACTTGTCTGACTCTCTATCACCCGGTATCAGCATCCTCTTTACGCGGTCCTAGTGGGTCCACGTGTGAGTCCGTCAGTAGGACGTGACAATTATGAATCTAATCTGGTCTATGCTTGGAACATAACGACACCGAGGAAACTGAAATCTATGTTAAAGAAAAAGAAATCGAAGGATGGCCGTGGAGGCGTCAAAGATTCCAATAAGCGACCACAAGCAGGCAGAGGTGGGAGGTGCATCACATGTTCCACATGTAAGTTTTTCTTCTCCAGACTATGCCAGCCCCTTGACTGTGTCTCTGGACTCGGATACGTCTTCCCCTGGTGATAATCATCCTCCAAAACATGGAAGAAGAAGAAGAGGAGAGCAGGCAGACAGAGGCAGAGGTCTACACCATTATTCCTAAAGTTACCGTCAACGCAGCGATATGGCTTCCATATGGCGATTTGACGTGAGCGCGCACGTTGTGGGCACTTTTTTTCACATCGCCGTGGATCTGTCACACGTAGCAATTTCACGTGCCATCTCCGGTGATCCTGCGCTCCGGAAATCACCTTGGCGCAGACCGGAAGCAAGTTCCCTTGCCCACATCGTCGCGTCACACACCACCACCTCATCAGCGATGTGGCCAGAGAGTTGAGTACGCCGAGGAGACAGGGGTGCCAGAGTGTTTCTCACCATGCTCCTACCACTCCGATTGGCCACCACAACTGCGTTACCATTGGTCAGCCAATGGGAACGCAGGAGCTGCCACCAATCGCGAGCACTCGGGGCGCGCCAAACAGAACGCTCAGGCACGGCTTGGAATTGCTTCCAGATGGTCTGAGCTCGCTTTATACATCGCTATTCGCCCTGTCACGTGCCATGATGCGCAGAAATCGCCTGGTGAATATTGCCTGATTTCACTGCAGAGCAGACGATCAGGCGATGTTCCACCGGTGATTTCTAGCCGTAAAATCGCCCTGTCTCACACCACTGTGCACAGGTGATGTGGTTTCCACATCGCCGAATTCTGCAATTGCAATGAACTGGCCGGCGATATCGCCGCGTGTGACGGTACCTTGAGGAACAGAAGGGGCAACATGGAGTGATTGACAATGACAATAGTAAAGACTTTTCAGTTATTAATTTATCTGCTAGAATTCTCACTTCGGAACAGCTTTCTGTATTTAAAAACTGTATGAATTTTGTGCCCACATGCAGGGGAAATTTGTTTCAAACACTGTGCGATGTAAATAAGTTTGTAAAACTTCTTATGGTTAAAAGGTATTTTTTCTCTAAAAAATCAGGAGAGGTCTTCCGGAGATCTTTATGTTATACAGTCGCCGGAGGGAGGTGCTTGATAATTATATACTGTTAGAGGCCACACTTAAAGATCAGATAACTATGTTAACCTTGCGGGATCTACGCTCAGATTTTGAGGAGGAAGCAACATAACTACATCTGCTAAAGACACTATGTAATCCCATGTATTATCCAGTTGCTTCACGGGCTCCCGCAATGGATAGTTTTCAGCATAGAATAGAGACGGAAATTAGGGATCTTCTGACTTCCAATAGACAATTTCATAGTAATATGACAAAGGAGGAGTGGGAATCATTGGATCAACTGCGGGGGAATGCTAATGTTATCATTCGCCCCACAGACAAGGGAGGGTCAGTGGTGGTTCTGGATTCATTGTTATATTACCATGAGGTGCAGGAATTATTGTTGGAAACCACCACGTACCTCCCCTTGTGTCACGATCCTATGAGGAATAGTCAAGAAAAATTTAAAAGATTGTTAGGGAGGGAGAGAGTCTTGGAGTTTTGGATTCTAAAATAGCCCACTATCTCTATGTTGAAAAGCCGGTATGTCCAGTGTTTCACGCACTTCCCAAAATGCATAAAGCAGTGTTCCCACCCCCCTTCCGTCCTATAGTAGCTGGAATAGGGGGATTAAATGAAAGGCTTTCTAGTTGATTAGTCAATAAACTGCAGCCCCTGGTATCTAACATCGTGGGGCACATTAAGGATACTAAACATCTTTTGTACACTATCCAACATATAACTTGGAAGGAGAATTATAATAATAGGTGGATACTATGTGATGTCAAATCACTATACTCATGTATACCTTATAATATGGTAATTGAAGCTATAAAACAGATTTTGGCTGAGACTAACATATTCGGAAGATGTAAAAATGTTTATGATCATGACGTTGGAGTATTTGTTATGGAACAATTTCTTTAAATTTGACAACTGTTTCTTTTTACAGATGCATGGCTGTCCAATGGGGGTGAATTTTTTCCCCCTCATTGGCAATCCTATATATAGCTGTATAGGAGAGTATGCATATACATAATAGCAGTAATCCTTTCTTGTATTGTGTGGTATGGTGGGGGAGGTACATTGATGACGTGATCATTATCTGGGTCAACTCTGCACCATATTTTGATATATCACACTTACTGGTGATGTACAAACAGGGACAATTCAAACGGCCCTATATAGGAAAGAGATCAGTGGCAACTCTTTGTTACATGCAAACAGCTGTCATCCCCAACATGTTATACGTAATCTACCGGTTGGGTAATATATAGGGGCGAAAAGATCTTGTTCTACTGATGTGGCACACCAAACTGAGAAGAAAATCATGGAAAACCGATTTACAACACAGGGATACAAATATTGGACCCTTAAATGGGCTTCTAAGGTGGTTGAGTTAAAAAATAGAAATTATTTGTCAAAACCTAGTCATTCTAAAAAAAACTGAACAAAATTTGATGCCGATATTTTCCACACATTATAGTGTGGATTATGACGACATTATTAAGATTTTACATAAATTTCTTCTTATATTACACTAATAAGCCTACTTGGTTAACCCATAAGGGGAATTATGAATGTGGAGGATGTTGCTGCAGATTATGTCCAAGACCTCCTCCTCTCCTCCACACTTATCCATTCCTCACACAACTGCCTCCAAGATTTTTCCCGAATATCACCCATCCTCTGGAATTCTGTGCCCCAAAACATCAGATCATCCACCACGCACGGATCCTTCAGACAGAACAAAAAAACCCATCTCTTCAGAAAAGCTTACATCCTGCAATGACCGAGCTGCCGCGCCACCGCCACCAAAGCTGCTGCCCCACCACCACCGGAGCTGTCGTCTCTCCACCACCAGATCTGCTGCACCCCTGGCCTACTGTCTCCTCCCCATTGTCCTGTGGAATGTAGGCCTGCAAGGGCTCGGTCCTTTCCCATCTGTACCAGTCTGTCATTGTTAATTTGTTTACTGTAAACTATATCTATAATTTTGTATGTAACCCCTTGTCATGTACAGCACCATAGAAGTAATGGTACTATATAAATAATAATAATGATAATATATGAAAAGAATTAATAATTTTTGTAACAACAAAATGGGGAATAAATCTAATATATAATCACCAAATAATATGTGTCACAGACTTCCAGCGCTTTTGTCACTATCCCACAATGCACCGCAGCACTATTGTGGGATAGTGACACAGGCGACAGAAGTCTAAGGGACACAAAGGCCACCGATACCGATGGTAGCCGCTGCTCATTACCCCCTCACGGAGGTCAGCGGCGACACAGCCTTGAGACGCTCATCTTACTGCTGCTATCAGCGGAAGTGCCCCAACCGCCATATTGGAACACCCAAGTTCTGATATGGCGGCCTATATTTAAATCCACTGCCAAAGCGCGCCACGTGCCAAGAGCACTGATTGGTCGCTGCCAACTGTGGCGACCAATCAGCGCTCTTGGCACGTGATTTAAATTGCGCTTCGCTGATTGGTCGCCTCGGATCGTGGCGACCAATCAGCAAAGCAGCTCGCTCCTTAGCTTGAGATTTGAATCCTGCACCGCTCAGCCAATCAGCGTTGCGGAATTCAAATCTCTCGCCAAGGCGTGAGCCGCTTCACTGATTGGACGCTGCTCAACATGGCGACCAATCAGGGAAGTGGCGCTGAACGAAAGTGTACATCGCTGATTGGTTGCCGCGGATAGCGGCGATCAATCAGTGTACCGGCTTGCGCCGGTCGAATTTAATTTCTTCAACATCTGTAATATCACCAGTATTATATGTACTTTCATTGCATTGTCCTTGGGCAGTTTCTTTTTCTCTTTTTTCACTCTGGTCTATTATTCGTATGTGACAGCTATAATGCTGTTATAAACAGCGTGGTGTCTAATTAATTTTTGTTGCTGATCTTGAGATTGTAATCAGGCAGTTTGTGTTTGAACTTTATTCTAACAACGGACCACATAATAAATTGTTCAGTATGTTCTCTTCTGTGATTTGTTAGTATATGTCTCTTCAATTGTAATTTTGTAATGAATTAATTATATTGTTATGACATCCTTTATAAGTTTCATGAGTTTATAATGTTGGATGACAATGAATAAGAACTTGCCGTGAAGTTCGAAACATGTCAGGCCGTGGGGTCTGTGGGTCCCTTATTTGTGATGCTCTTGGAGCTTATAATGAAAAAATAAAAGTCTTGAATGCATGAAGAAACTTTGGTGCTGGAATTTCTATTCAAATTGATGCTATACAAGTGGAACCGTCCATCAATTCCAGGCACCTGTCTATCTGGAAGAAATGCTGGTGAGGCACTATTCCTTTCCCCACTTCCATGTCTATATGTTTATTTATACCACTGGCAGTATGACACAGTCTGCAATCACATAGTACCTGCAGACTCATTTTAGGGTGACCAGACAACCTTTAACCCCTTCACGACCAAGGTCGTACCTAGATATCCTTCGTCGTGTCCCTGACTTTAATGTTGGCTCATGCTCTGAGCCCACATCTTTCCCCACACATGTGCAGTTAACAGTCGTAGGTGGATCGGGGATCTGCTTACTCCTGTTAAATAGCTAGGTTGTGTTGTCAAACTCTGTACCCCCCCACCAACGGGACCCAGTGATACGATCACGGGGCACATACGAGTTGTCATAATGAAGGTCCTGTGAACGCTGCCTGAGCACCGGCATTCACAGGAGATGAAGCATCACTATGAATTGCAGAAACGATCGGATAGTGCAATCTTCAAGTGCCCTAAGGGGAATGGGTAAAACAATAAAATGTGTAAAAAAAATGTTCAAATTCACCCCCTTTTACCCCATTGGAAACACATTTCTTAAAAACACACACATTTGGTATCACTGCGTTCATAAATGCCCGATCTATCAAAATATAAAATCAATCAATTAGATCTGTGAACTGCGCAATGGAAGGAAATCAAAACGCCAGAATTGTTTTTTGGTCACTTTACCACTGTAATAAAATACCATAACAGGCAATCAAAACAACATATCTACGTAAAAATGGTATTATTAGAAACATCAGTTCAAGACACAAAAAATAACACATCACACAACCCCAGATACCAAAAAATGAGAACGCTAGGGGCTGTGGAAAATGATGGAGCGCAGTCAGAAGGCAATATAACACAGATGACCATTACATCGCAATGCACGAACTGGCTGGTGACTGCTATGACCCGAGTGTGCCAGCTGTGTAGAAATACATGAAAGTGTCACACTCAGGTCTAGAGAGCAGACGATCAGTCCAAGCATTGGAACATGATCCTCGTCTGAGTTATACGGCAGTCTGACTGCGCACAAAAAAAGGTGTCCGACTGCTGACAGTGCATTACATGGAATAAAGTGTCCGACTCTCAGTCATACAGCTGTATGAAGCATCTACAGTCACTGCCCCGACAATTTGACTGACTATTACCAGTGCAGTGCATCAGCTAGCTGTCAGTGAAACCGCCGGGGCGGCGACTGTAGATGCTTCATACACACCTGAATGTCTAAAAGCAGCCAAACCCAGGAGGAATATAGCTCTTTTTTTCCCCATGAGCTAAGCTTTCAATACAGCAGTTGGGCATATTTCTAACACTATTAACCTGTAAATTAACCCTACATCTCCAGGATAATAGTGTTTAGAGACATGATAGATCCTCTTTAACCCCTTACCTACATTTGCCGTACATGTATGGAGTGTAAGGAGAGGGGTCACGGGGTGATCTCGCTCTATACTCAGCAGATAATAGTTGTGTGTTAGAGCCAGGATCGGCCTCTAACAAGTTGTTAACCTGTTACATGGCTTTGTCAAAATGACAGCGGCATTTAATGTGCACCTACATGGGGGTGCATCATCCTATCATCAGCACACTTGTGATGTGATCGTCCATGGATTTCTATGACAGCCAGGGGTATGATAAAGACCCTGTGCCTGTCATTGTGGAACTCCCATGAAACCTGCCTGTGGATTTACAGGAGACTGTGTTTTTTAGTATATACACAATACTGTGACATTGCTGTATATCGCACAAGAGATCAGATGATTGAGGGTTATTGTTTCCTAAGGGAACTATAAAGTACAATGAGAAGTAAAAAAGAAAAAAAAATAATGCATTAAAAAACATGAAAAAATAAAAGTTTAAATCATCCCCCTTTTTCCAGCCCAAAAAATAGAGTTAAAAAAAATAGAGAAAAAAACACATGGTATCGCCATGTTCACAAAATTCTAATCTATCCAGGGAGCTTCCGTTGGGGCTCATACTGTATATACAGAGCTATGTGAGAGCTCATATTATACAGTTGTGGCCAAAAGTATTGACACCCCTTGCAATTCTGTCAGATAATACTCAGTTTCTTCCTGAAAATGATTGCAATCACAAATTCTTTGGTATTATTATCTTATTTAATTTGTCTTCAATGAAAAAACACAAAAAAGAATTGTCCTAAAGCCAAATTGGATATAATTCCACACCAAACATAAAAAAGGGGGTGGACAAAAGTATTGGAACCTGTTAGAAAAATCATGTGATGCTTCTCTAATTTGTGAATTAACAGCACCTGTAACTTACCTGTGGCACCTAACAGGTGTTGGCAATAACGAAATCACACTTGCAGCCAGTTGACATGGATTATAGTTGACTCAACCTCTGTCCTGTGTCCTTGTGTGTACCACATTGAGCATGGAGAAAAGAAAGAAGACCAAAGAACTGTCTGAGGACTTGAGAAACCAAATTGTGAGGAAGTATGAGCAATCTCAAGGCTACAAGTCCATCTCCAAAGACCTGAATGTTCCTGTGTCTACCGTGCGCAGTGTCATCAAGAAGTTTAAAGCCCATGGCTCTGTGGCTAACCTCCCTAGATGTGGACGGAAAAGAAAAATTGACAAGAGATTTCAATGCAAGATTGTGCGGATGGTGGATAAAGAACCTCGACTAACATCCAAACAAGTTCAAGCTGCCCTGCAGTCCGAGGGTACATCAGTGTCAACCCGTACTATCCGTCGGCATCTGAATGAAAAGGGACAGTATGGTAGGATACCCAGGAAGACCTCACTTCTTACCCCAAGACTAAAAAAGCCAGGCTGGAGTTTGCCAAAAGTTACCTGAGAAAGCCTAAAACGTTTTGGAAGAATGTTCTCTGGTCAGATGAGACAAAAGTAGAGCTTTTTGGGCAAAGGCATCAACATAAAGTTTACAGGAGAAAAAAAGAGGCATTCAAAGAAAAGAACACAGTCCCTACAATCAAACATGACAGAGGTTCCCTGATGTTTTGAGGTTGCTTTGCTGCCTCTGGCACTGGACTGCTTGACCGTGTGCATGGCATTATGAAGTCTGAAGACTACCAACAAATTTTGCAGCATAATGTAGGGCTCAGTGTGAGAAAGCTGGGTCTCCCTCAGAGGTCATGGGTCTTCCAGCAGGACAACGACCCAAAACACACTTCAAAAAGCACTAGAAAATGGTTTGAGAGAAAGCACTGGAGACTTCTAAGGTGGCCAGCAATGAGTCCAGACCTGAATCCCATAGAACATCTGTGGAGAGATCTAAAATTGGCAGTTTGGAGAAGGCACCCTTCAAATATCAGGGACCTGGAGCAGTTTTCCAAAGAAGAATGGTCAAAAATTACAGCAGAGCATTGTAAGAAACTCATTGATTGTAAGCGGTTGATCACAGTTATTTTGGCTAACGGTTGTGCAACCAAGTATTAGGCTGAGGGTGCAAATACTTATGTATGGCCCATCTTTGGAGTTTTGTGTGAAATGATCAATGTTTTGCTTTTTGTTTCCTTTTCTTTTGTGTTTTTTTTCATTTGTGATTGCAATTATTTTCAGGAACAAACTGAGTATTATCTGACAGAATTGCAGGGGTGTCAATACTTTTGGCCACAACTGTATATAGGAGACTATGTGGGGGCTCATTCTGTATATAGTGGACTATGTGGAGCGTCTGCTGTATACAGGGTCTATGTATTTGTTCCTAGTGTATATAGGGTCTATGTATTTGCTAATGCAGTATACAGGTTCTATATGTTTGCTCCTGCTGTATACAGATCTAGTATTGCTCTGCAGTATACAGGTTTATATGTTTGCTCCTGCTGTATACAGGGTCTATGTGTTTGCTTCCTGCTGTATACAGGCCCATGTGTTTGCTTTGCTGTATCCAGGTCTGTGTGTCTCCTGCTGTATACAGGGTCTATGTGTTTGCTCCTGATGTGTATGGTATTTGTTTGTTTTTTTGTATAAAAATATTAATTAATTAGTATTATGTTCTTTAACGGATCGATAACTTTCTCCTAATCTGTCTAAAATATATGTTTCGAAAGAAACATGTATGTCAGTATTTAGGTGCAAAGTAAGCCCCAATTCTGAGACACTATCAAAGTATTTGACTCCCATACACTTTAACATTTCAGGGGCCAATTCATAAAGACTGGCATTTCATATGAGGACCTGTCTCCCCCCTGGTGCTATGCTAACTGAATGCAGCGTGTCTGCCGCAGTCAGGAAAGGGTTCCCCCATGTCTCTAGCTCCCCTGTAAGCTGTTAAAAAGACTTTATAAAGTGTACAGATAAGGAGTCTGTAGGGACTTACTTAGTAATGAGTCATCACTGTTGTATGGTGTCCTCCCCACCTCCAGCCCTCTCTGTGCCACCTCCAGCCCTCTCTTGTTCAGCCTCCTGTGTGTGTCATCGCTGAGGGCTGGAGGCAGGGAGGACAGCAGCAACAGGGAGGGCACCTGAGAGAGAAAAGGGCGGCCCAGGAAAAGAAGGAGGATACCCCGTGCTGACCTTCCATAGTCCTTTGGAATCCTAGTCCACTAATGGAGTGCTGGCTCCGAGGAATGGTACAGGTGAGTTCACCCCTGAGCCGTCGACACCGGCCAGTCGTGGGTTAGTTCAGCAACCCCGAAATCCCCATCCAGAACGTGCAGCCCCAGCAGGATCACCCAAACCAGGTTGAGCCCCCTTAGAGAGAAGAAGGGTACCTCATAGCACCCAACGAGCCTGATAACAAGCGGGCTGCGCAGGGCAGTGCAAGGAAAGTGAGGAGGCGCAAGTAAAGGCAGCAGGACACAGAATAGACAAAATAAGGTATACTACGGGAGCTTAAAAGAGACTTTATCCTCCTCAGTTACTACCCGGCCAGCTACCCATTCAAAGATTGTGTAAGCTGTAACCTAAAGTGCCATCGGAATCGGTTCCAGTAAAGTGCCAGTATAGAGTCACAAGGCCTCTGTGTCTCCTTTCTACACAAGCCGCTGTGCAGCTGCCCTGCCCACAACTAGCACCACGACAAGAAGTGCAGTGCTCTCCTGCCCAGGGGACACGGCTCCACCTGCAGGGAGCCATACCACCCAAGCTGCAATACCATCATCCCTGGCGGTCTGACAGCTGCGCTGATGAATATCACCAAAATCTGCAGGTGTCATCACAACATACTTTTCTTTGCTTTTTCTTTTATTCCCTTTCTACAATTCCCCAATTTTTGGGCCGACACCAGGGCTACGGTCTGGGCGGGCCACAAGTGACATCCCTCTAACTCCAAGCCCAGGTTTCCGAGTTCCCATAGACCCCTGGGTGAGTCACTAGCACCTGTTTGAACTTGTTATCAATATAAAAGACACCTGTCTGCATCCTCAAACGGTCACACTCCAAACTCCACTATGGTGAAGACCAAACAGATGTCAAAGGACACCAGAAACAAAATTGTAGCCCTGCACCAGGCTGGGAAGACTGAATCTTCAATAAGCAAGCAGCTTGGTGTGAAGAAATTAACTGTGGGAGCAATAATTAGAAAATTGAAGACATAAAGACCATTGATAATTTTCTTCGATTTGGGGCTCCACGCAAGATCTCATGATCTCAAGAAGGGTGAGCTAAAATCCCAGAACTACATGGGGGAACTAAGTGAATGACCTGAAGAGAGCTGGAACCAATGTCACACAGGCCACCATCAGTTTTAGAATAAAAACACCCGGTTCATGTAATGAGCGCTTCCAGAATCAAGGAAGAAGTTTCTTCGGTTTATCAAAGATTTATTTAGTATTACAAGAAAACACACAAAGCGTTTCGGCTAAAATATAATTAGCCTTCCTAAGGTATAGTTAGTGGTGTAAAGAAAACATATATATATATATATATATATATATATATATATATATATATATATATAGAGGTGTGGGATCTCTCATTTGGTTAATAGAACCTGAAGTACATTTTGTCTTCAAATAGAGAAGGCATTTGTTTGTAGATACTTTTTGTATAAGGTTATTAATTAACAGTATCTACATTATGCACTTATTCCAGTACCTACTTTTCTAATAGTTTTTTTTATTTTTATTTTTACAGGTAATCGTATCTCTACGACTTCTATATATCAGATTCAAGTCACAGCGTCCTGGCTATTTGTGTCATGACTGAGAAGCTGTTGTCATGTCATGCACCAATGGGGACAAAAATTCTTTATCCTGTATTTGATATAAACTTGGAAGGATCAAAATAAAATATTTAGAAAAAAACACCACACTTCTATGTATATCTGTTTTCTATACACCACTAATTATACCTGAACAAGGCTATTCATTTAATATTTTAGCCAAAACGCTTTGTATGTTTTCTTGTAATACCAAATACATCTTGGATAAACCGAAGAAACTTCCTCCTTGATTCTGTAAGTGCTCGATGCATGAACCGGATGTTTTTATTCCAAAACCCTACCACTGACGAACTCACCGGCTGGGAGGCCCGATTATCACCATAATCTAGTTACCAAGGCTCGGGTAGATATGCAAGCTAGCAAGACACTGAAAAGATGAGGAAATTACCTCCGCTTATCTATTTTACAATTGTCCTAACATCTACACTTAGATCTGCGCCCTCCTCTTTTACTCTCCCCCCCCCCCCCCCCCCGTTTCTTAGACCCAGCATCTGTTCCGTTTTGAGGTCCTTTCTAAACACAAGCTACCATCAGTAACATACTATGCCACCAGGGACTGAGATCCTGCAGTGCCAGATGTGTCCCTCAGCTTAAGTCATTACATGTATGGGCCTGTCTGAAGTGTGCTAGAGATCATTTGGATGATCCAGAAGAGTATTGGGAGAATGTCATATGGTTGGTCAGATGATACCAAAGTAGAACTATTTGGTAGAAACACAACTTGTCATGTTTGGAGAAGAAGAATGCTGAGTTGCATCCAAAGAACACCATACCTACTGTGAAGCATAGGGGTGGCAACATCATGCTTGGGACTGTTTCTCTGCCAAGAGACCAGGACGACTGATCCGGATGGTAATCATGTATTATGAAATTTTGAGTGCAAACTTCCTTCCATCAGCAAGGGCATTGAAGATGAAACATTGCTGGGTCTTTCAGCATGACAATGATCCCAAGAACACCTCCAGGGCAACAAAAGAGTGGTTTTGTAAGAAGTATTTCAAGGTCCTGGAGTGGCCTAGATCCAGATCTAAACCCTTAGAAAACCTTTGGAGGGAGTTGAAATTCCGTGTTGCCCAGTGACAGCCGCAAAACATCACTGCTCTAGAGGAGATCTGCATGGAGGAATGGGCCACCCCACAGTGTGTGCCAACCTCGTGAAGCTAGCAGAAAAACGTTTGACCTATGTCATTGCCAACAAAGGATATATCACAAAGTATTGAGATGAATTTTTGTTATTGACCAATTACTTATTTCCACCAAAATTTGAACAATAACTGTGATTTTCGGATTTGTTTTCTCATGTTGTCTCTCATAGTTGAGGTCACCTATGATGACAGCTATGGTCTCTCTCATCTGTTCAAGTGGGAGAACTTGCACAATTGGTGGCTGACTAAATACTATATTTCCCCACTGTATATAAGTCTATATAATTGTAAGTTCAACAAAGTCTTTCTGAGGCAAGAAGGAAGCTTACTGACTGCTGATATATGATTGATATGTTCTGAATCACGTTCCTGTGGAAGACGACCTTGAATTTCTTTTGATGTCAGATTCTAGACTCCTGGATTGACTTTAATGACTTTTAGTATCATTCCACATATTTGATATAAATACATGCAGCTGATGGTTAATGTTTTCTACATTGTGTGTACTGCTATTTGCATTCTTTTTATTTTGTGAGTCAGTGCTGGCATGAGTAAAATAGACAAAGAACAGATTATTTTCATAAGTCATTAGAATTTACTTTTCCTATTTGCTTAACAGGAAATACAAATGTTATAGTACGAGTATAATTCTGGAATTAATTTGCAAAGAAATGGCATATCTGTCATTTTTTTAAACATTTCTATCACAATGGACTTTCATAACATAGGAGCCCTAGGTAAATGAGGAAATCTGGTTCCTCTAAGTGACCTTTACATTTTTCTATAGTGACTAATTAAAGCAAATGAAAAAGCAACTAGTGTGAATAAATAAATAATTCAAAAGTACCAGCAAAGAGCAGGTATTTTAGCTAGAAGTTAGAATGAAGACATACTGATTTCAATCAAATGTTTGTCAATGGACGCTGTCATCAATGTATTGCTTGATCCAGGACTGCAGCCTTGTGAAAATAAAGACAGTTTAAAGAACCTAGCTCTCCAAAGTTTCCACAATAATTCTTTGTACAAGAGGCAGTCTCTGCATGTCGAAATGTATTAAATTGTTCATAGAAGGGTAGAGTTGTTTGAAAATTGAGGCATAAGGAATAGTAATATCCATAGCCAGTAATAATCTTTACATAGTATTAAGGTACCGTCACATGTGGCAATTTTGCTAGCAATTTCACTGGTAATTTGCTGGTTGCAGTGAAGTCACGGACACATTGTTCCATTTGTACACAGCAACAAAATAGAACAATGTGTCCATGATTTCACTGCAACCAGCAAATTGCCAGTGAAATTGCTAGCAAAATTGCTGCATATGACAGTACCTTTAATATATTTATATACAGGGCTTCTTTCCCATTCTAAGAGAATTCAAATTTGTTTGACGTATTCAAGTCTTTATATATTTCAAAAATTAGAAGTTTAGAGCTAAGATTGAGAGTTGTTTAGATGGGTATTAGTATGGCTACTCGCACGCCTTCTAACAGGGGCTGGCTGGCACATTTTGGCCTGGGGGGCAACCGCAAAGCAGTGGCCCTCGAGTTGCGGCGACCCATCTTTCATTTTCTTATCTCTGGCCCTTGCATTAAAGCAGCAGAGGTAAGAGTCCTTAAAAATAACAGTGGATGGTACATAGATACAGGAACACTATTTAATTGCAGCTATATCATTAATCTGCAGGTAAATAGTGTTTAAACCTAGTGAGCTGATTAACTGGAACAGTGTAGGCTACAGCGAGAAAATGAAATTTTATTCCCCCTGCTGCCACTCGCTTCCTGTTATAGGTTCAAAGCAAAGATCCATTGCAGTCACCGTTCACTACAAAGTGAGACCACTGTAATGTCTCTGCACTATGGCAGCAACACATGGCAACCCACAGCAAGTGGAGCTGATGGGAGCTGGCGTGTGCAGGCATCAGCCATAACCCTAAATATTCCTGCCAGTGACTGACAAGGACATTTAATTGGTTAAAACAGCAGTAATTATGATGAGCTTTCATTACAAACTTATACAATCCCTTTAATGCTCCTAGCAAATAAAAATGTAGTAATCCCTAAATTGTCAATGGGACAATACTTTATTAAGCATAGCCATATGTCACAATCTTATATGTTATGGATTCTTACATATACAGGATCAGAACCAATACCTGCACAAGAATACATCACCAGAACCGCCAGCAATACCAAAATGTATTACTAAAACTCCCATCAGTACAGAAACATGGATCACTACCCTCATCAGTACAGAAATACATCATAACACCAAGCAGTAGATTAATTCATCACCAGGATCACCATTAGTTTGTGCATAAATAATCAGGACTATCATTATGTAATGGTGACCACTCTCTGCTTATTCTTCTTGACCTCTCTGCAGTCTTTGACTCTGTTGACCACCATCTCCTACTCTCTATGCTGCACTCCATGGGCATCAAGGACACGGTTCTCTCCTGGTTCTCTTTCTATCTTTCTGAACACTCCTTCAGTGTATCATTCGCTGGCTCCACTTCCTCCCCTCTTCCTTTCACTATTGGGGTCCCTAGGGGTTCAGTCCTTGGCCCTCTCTACACGGTCCCGATAGGATAGACGATCAGTAGATTTGGCTTCCAGTACCATCTTTATGCTGATGACACACAACTATACACTTCTTCCCCTGACCTTACCCCTACTGTATTACAGCATACCAATGATTGTCTAACTGCAGTTTCCAATATCATGCCTACTTTATACCTGAATCTTAACCTTTCCAAAACTGAACTTCTTCTGATCCCACCCTCTACTAATCTCCCTAAATTTGACATCTCCCTCAAAGTGTGCGGCACCACAATAACACCTAGACAGCAGGCTCGTTGTCTGGGTGTTATGTTTGATGCTGATCTTTCATTCACCTCCTATATACAATCTCTCGCCCGCTCTTGTCACCTGCAACTGTAGGAAATCTCTAGAATCCGCCCCTTCCTCACCATGGAAACGTCTAAAACCATTACAGTGACCGTGATCCTCTCCCGCCTTGATTATTGCAACTTTCTATTAATTGGCCTCCCCTTCACTAGACTCTCCCCTCTCCAGTCTATCCTTAATTCAGCAGTCAGGGTCATCTATCTGGCTAACTGTTACTCGGATGCCTCCGCTCTGTGCCAGTCACTGCACTGGCTGCCTATACACTATAGGATCCGCTCTGTGCCAGTCACTGCACTGGCTGCCCATACATTATAGGATCCAATTCAAATTGCTTGTTCTCACCCAAAAAGCTCTTCACGATTCAGCACTTCCCTGCCTCTCTACCCTCACCTCTGTCTATCACCCCACCCGGTCTCTTCGCTCTGGGAGTAACTGGAGCGAACATCTGCACTAATCTAAACCTGCAATTCCCAGTTGCAAGATTTCTCTCGAGCTGCACCAATTCTCTTGAATGCTCAACCCCAAGAAATTAGGACTATCCACAACTTACTTAGCTTCAGGCGCTCCCTAAAAACACATCTTTTTAGGGCGGCCTATCATGCTCCCTAATCAGTTATTCAGACATAGGTTATCCTCAACTTCCTTGAACATAACTGTCTAACTCCATCAGACCGAAAAGCTCTACACAGACCGGCTGGTGGCCACTTACTCCACTCTCATCTATTCTACAACCTCAAAATGGCTGAACCATGATTGTAAATAAGCCCCTGTACTTTGTGTCACCGCCACTTTATTGTACATTGTAAGCTCTTGCAAGCAGGATTGTCATTATTTTTTGCTTTTTAATTATGCTGATTTCCAAAACTGTTTCTCATGACTGTTTGTATATGAATCTGATTTGTTAAGCGCTCCGGTGTTGGTGCTATATAAAGATTATTATTATCATTAGTACATATATAAATCACTAGGACCACCATTTGTACTTGAATCTGAGCACCAGGACCACCATCAGTACATGGTACACCAATTGTAATGTCAGGTCAGCCCCTTGTATTGCATATATCTCCAACCGTCAGTATGTCCTTAACAATGGGAAGAAGATACTGGGAGTTGTTCTGATCATTCATCCGACTGCAGACCGTACAGGAGCCACAGCACTGATGAGACGCAGCAGGATCACAAAGAAACATTTACATCCAGGTACCTTATAGATGACATCTTCCCTGATTAGTCATTAGCTTTCATTTCTTCATCTTGTGGAGACACCATGATGACTCTTCATGTCTTTACAGACTTCCATCTTCTCTGCTCTTCTGCGACACACGCCCTTAAAAATAAGAGTGTCATTAAAATGTTGCCTGAATAAATTTATATGCCCTACACTAAGCCCATGAATAAATAATTGCCCTCAATGTGTTTTCTGCACAAATAAGGACCCCCACAGTGTCCCTCTCCTGGTACATGCCCTCCACACTGTCCCTCTCCTGATACATGCCCTCCATACTGCTCTTTTCATAAAAGGCCCTTTCACACTGCCCCCAAACCTATACTGCCCAGTCTTTATATTATGCGCCTCATCACACCCCCCTCCTCGGCATACTATCCTTTCCTTGCTGTCAGGACTGTGGAGTTGGTAGAAAATGGAGCAACTCCGACTCCTACAATATATAATGAATTGGGTACAGTAGATCAATGCAGAATGTGCTGAATATTATCATTATGAATAATTATTATGCTCTATCTAAATATCTTGATTATTGTATCAAAATAATGATTAAAGCCTGATGTTCCCACTGTACAATAAATTTATCACTTAAACATGAGCCATGTATGAGGAAGTCTTAGTCGTGGAGTCAGAGTAAGGGAAATTGAAGAGTTGGAGTCGGTGGTTTGGCTTACTCCAGAGCCCTGGTTAATGTATCCTCACACTGTCCCCCAAGCAGTCCCCTCTCTCTTCTACCCCATACTGTCTCCTCACATATTTACCTTCTCACTCTGACCACATGTTGACAGTGGCCCCTGCCCGCTCCCCAGATATGCCCCCCACATACACATATTTTATAAAAAATGCATACAATTTTATATACGCAACGCAGACATGCACACATACATTATACAGAACTGTACACATACAATACAAAGACAAGCTTACAGCCAATGAAACCCCAAAGGTCATTATCTCATAAAATTCAAGTAGGGAGGATGAAGGGATAAAAACCACGCTGCCGTATTCCACGAGACATCAAAGGGGGAATATAATATTGATTTATTTATGAACGCACCACTAGAGGGTTCCCTGGCCCCTTCCTTAGGACAAATCAATATCATATTGTCATGTGGAGGGAGCCCTGAAACGCATTGACTAATAAATCAATATTATATAAACCCTTAAATGTCTGGTGGAATAAGACAGCGCAGTGTCTAACCTTTCATCCTCCCTACTTTAAATTTCTGAGATAATGACCTTTTGGTTTTCATTCATCATCAACACTAACAGAATAAACACATGAAATAGATCCCTTTGTGTGTAATGACTCTATTTAATATGTGTGTCACTTTATGTATTGAATTACTGAAATAGTCACTTTTTGATGGTATTCTAATTCATTGAGATGCACCTGCATCAGTGCACCCTCTTTATATATTCATATTCATAAACATGCACCCCGCAATGCACCCAGCCATGCACACATGCACCTAATCATGCATTCAGCCATGCACCCAGCCATGTGCACATGCACCCAGTCATACACCCAGTCATGCACACATGCACTCAGCCATGCACACATGAACCTAGCCATGAACATATACACCTGGTCATGCACCCAGACACAGCCCCACACTCAGTCATGCCCAAATGCACTCAGCCATGGACACATGCACACAGACATGCACGCAGCCCCGCACTCAGTCATGCACAAATGCACTCAGCCATGAACACATCACCCAGCCATGAACACATGCACCCGATCATGCACCCAGACACTCACACACACACAGCCCTGTGCTCAGCCATGCACTAATGCACTCAGACATAGACACATACACCCAGCCCTGCACCCAGACACATACACACACAGCCCTGCGCTCAGTCATGCACTAATGCACTTAGCCATGGACACATGCATCCAGCCATGAACACATGCACCCGGTCATGCACCAAGACACATGCACACACACAGCCCTGCGATCAGTCATGCACTAATGCACTCAGCCATGGACACATGCACCTAGTCATGCACCCAGACATGCACACACACAGTCTCACACTCAGTCATGCACAAATGCACTCAGCCATGGACACATGAAGAAGATGACTGTCAAGCTCCACTACCCTATATCCACTGGGATTCCCAGGCAGTGAATTAATGGCAGACGTCCATCAATGAATGAGAAAGATAAAATCCACTGCTTTTCAAGGAGTATATCTCCGAAACGCATATAGCTGCCCCATAGAGGCATCTGTATGTTTCACATTTAAGAAAATAAAAGGAAATAACCGCAAGTGGCAGTGGATTTTATCTTTCTCATGGACACATGAACCCAGCCATGCACACACACAGCCATACATACATCACATGTACTCAGCCATAAAGACAAATCAGGGCTACTTTTATGTAGAGGAGAAACAGACATGCTCACCTTCCACGACTTATCTGCCGTTGATCTCTCCAGCAGGCATGTGAGGGCGGGCTGGATGACGTCATAGCTTTGCAGACTAGCCTCGCACAGAGCTCGGTCTGTGAAGAGTGACACTGCCGGCCCAGCACATAAACAGAGGTGCAGACAGTGCTGGCCAGCAGAAGAACAAGCAGGACTTGCTGCAGCCATGAACAGCTGCTGGAGGAGCTTGGCTTGCAAGCAGGGACCGGCCCACACAACTAGCAGCCAGCCTCACATAATGGCACCTCTCTTCAAATGCTCCACTCTGGAGGGTTAGAGGCGTGTCACGTACAACAACGTAAGCACGCCTCTGGACCTGGAAGCAGCTGAGTAGGAGGTTAATCACCCGGCTTCAGCCGCCGGGCACATTCTTAAATCACTGGCGGCCACAACCCAAAAATAGCTGTGGCCAGCGGCCCTGAAGCTGAGTGCCCGGCTGGAGGCCTGGGGGGCAAATGCCTCCCTGCCCCCTGGCCCAGTCCGCTTCTGAAGAAGGCCCAGGCTAGGCAAGGCTTAGAGCCCATGCGAGCTGCAGAGGCATCACGACTTGTGCTCAGAGGCAGAGTTGTGGCTGCGGATGCAGTTGTTGACGTGCTTCCAGTACTCCGTCAATGTCCAGGAAGGTGCAACCTAACCTCATCGTCAGTAGCATCCTCCTCAACCTCCTGTGCTGACCTCATCGACTGGCTTACTGTGAGTTGACAGTAAGTGGGATCTCCAACTTCATCATCATCCTCTGTGTTCTCACACTCCTCGTCCTCCTCAGAGACAACCTCTTCCTGCCTTGACCGAAAACTTAGTTTGTCAATCCAATCCGGTATCTGAGTCTCATCAGCATCATCCTCCTTCTGTCCAGCAAGAGTAGTTACTGTTAAGGAATGAGGGTCTACATGAACATCAGAACCTTCTTCATCTGGGCCTGGATCAGACTCACAAAGCTTCTGGTCATCAGGGCTTGTCTGGACTAACTGCAGCTTTGGAGCTGACTTCTGATTCCCAGGCTATTGTGTGACTGAACAGCTCTGCAGACTCAACCATGTGTGTTACCCCAGACTCAGTAGGGCGGCTGGAGACTTGGGAGCTTGGAGGAATGAAGTGCGATTGGGCTGACACCTCAGATGACTGGAGGGTTTGTGATGTAGTAGTTGAGGTGGAGGAGAGACCACTTGATGGAGCAGTTGCGATCCATTCAAGCACCTGCTGTTTTTGTTCCTCATTTACAAGTGGTACCGATGCGCGTGTCTGTAAGTAAGTGATCATATCTGATTGGCCACGTAAAGAAGTTTACATCTTACTTTGCACGGAAGATTGTCTTTCTTCAGTAGATGTTAATGTAGATTTAGCATCTACCCCACGGACACAAACTTTTTTTTCCCTTTCCACCACGCCTACTCCTATTCCCACCAGCAGCAGGCCTTTTGCCACTCATTTTGTATGGGACAAAATTTGCAACTGTACAGTTGTTGGACAACAAAAAGCTGGATGTAAATCAGGCAGAGGTGACTGAACCAACACTGCTACTTGACCCAAAGTGAGACCTGGGCAAGGTGCAGTTAAAAATTAGAAGTAAGTAACTACATCGGCGGTAGAGTTGTTTGTATTAGAAGTGGCCTACACTGGCTTCTTTCTGTGGCACTGCTACTTGAACCAAAGTGAGACCTGGGCAAGGTGCAGTTAAAAATTAGAAGTAAGTAACTACACAGGCGGTAGAGTTGTTTGTATTAGAAGTGGCCTACACTGGCTTCTTTTTGTGGCACTGCTACTTGAACCAAAGTGAGACCTGGGCAAGGTGCAGTTAAAAATTAGAAGTAAGTAACTTCACAGGCGGTGTATTTGTTTGTATTAGAAGTGGCCTACACTGGCTTCTTTTTGTGCCACTCCTACTTGACCCAAAGTGAGACCTGGGCAAGGTGCAGTTAAAAATTAGAAGTAAGTAACTACACAGGCGGTAGAGTTGTTTGTATTAGAAGTGGCCTACACTGGCTTCTTTTTGTGGCACTGCTACTTGACCCAAAGTGAGACCTGGGAAAGGTGCAGGTAAAAATTAGAAGTAAGTAACTACACAGGCGGTAGAGTTGTTTGTATTAGAAGTGGCCTACACTGGCTTCTTTTTGTGGCACTGCTACTTGAACCAAAGTGAGACCTGGGCAAGGTGCAGTTCAAAATTAGAAGTAAGTAACTACACAGACGGTGTAGTTGTTTGTATTAGAAGTGGCCTACACTGGCTTCTTTTTGTGGCACTGCTACTTGACCCAAAGTGAGACCTGGGAAAGGTGCAGGTAAAAATTAGCACCAACTACACAGGCGGTGTAGCTTCTTTCACAAGTGGGCTACACCACTGTGTAAGCGACACTGCTACAGTACTAGCCCGAACAACTTGCCTGGACTAGCTGCAGCCAAAAAATGCCTACTAAGGCAGGTGGTGTAGCTTTCTTCACAGCAGTGCTACACTAGCTTCCCTAAAGGACTCCCAGAGCTAGATGTGGCCAGATGCTGTGAAAAACGCTTGCACAGCACTGGCACACTTCTGCCTGGCAAAAACTAATAGGGACTGCTCTAACCTAGCCCTAAAAAGGGCTGAAATTAAAACTAGTCCTTGCTTCTATGAAGTACACCTGAAAAAAGTCCCTAATCGCTACTCCTATGAAGCAGCCCTCAAAAGGGCTAATACTCCTAAAATTCGCACCCTACCTCCAGTCCCTACTCCCCAAACCTATCTATCTACCTCACTAGCTGAATCAGAACACAATTGCTTGATTTCACTCTATATCGCCCACGGCAGCAGCAGTGCCATCTGACACAGAGCTACAGCAATGAGCAAATGGTGGGGATGGAGAAAATGGAGAAAATGGCTGGGTCTTATAGGGCTAGGACATGTGACTTACACAGCTAATGATGCCTGACCTTGCTTGCACGTTGCTGTTTGTATGTGTGATTGGATGACAGACTATCGCCCCACTGTATCTGCAGTTTGGAGAAAATAAAATGGAGACCGCTATCATTTCTGCAGCATTGGTACAATTCCCCTTCCCCTCCCCCCCCCCCCCCCCCCGCACACTAAAACCCATAAACTGGATATTCACATTCATTAACATGGTTAGGGTTAGGGTTAAGCTTTTGGTGATCGAAGCGTTATCGTACCTAACCTAGAACTGCCGAATTTCAAGCTAATTGTTCTAATTTGTCAAATGCCTCGAACACCGCCCAAAACAGCTCGAATTTGAGATTTACGAACAAATCGAATCGAACACCGCTCATCTCTACTTGTGAGCTGCCTTATACCCGTGGTTGATAGGTTTGAGCCCTCAATAGCACTTAGATACTGGTAGATCATGAGTCGCATGAGTTGCGGCATAGAAGAGCTGCAGCAGAGATTGAGGCTTTTTAAGCTGCTGAATTGTCGGGTAACATATGGGAATAGTGTCCATTGAATAGTAGCATGCTTATGTTCTTTAAAGAATATGATGAGACTCAATAATAATAATAAAATAAAATAAAAAAAAATAAGAAAATAAAAAAATAAAAGGAAAGTATAGATTTATAATCCTGCACACATTAAGAAGCATGATAAGCACCATGCGTGTTGGAAGGTGAGATATAAGTTCTAATTCCTTACGCTCATGTATTTTCCTAGATTTATAATAATTAATATGTATATAGGTGTATTTATAAAAAGTTTATGAGATAAAACAGTTCCAATAAGTAAATAACTTGTTTTAGGTTTTAAATCCGGGAATGTAGATTAGATATTTGTATGTGATGTTTGTATCTTGTGTTGAGTTCATTATATGAATTTGATTTGTTATGCACTTTTCACTGAGTCTGTGTTTAATCAGCACTTGTTGTTTGAATCACTGTGATGCATGGAGAACCTCCCTTTCAAATAGGAGGGTTAATAGTCACATAGCTGGAACTGGAACCGTTGAAGCGGCTCTGCTCCGATAAATGGCAGCCGTCATCTGTGCTCCCCACTCCCTCTCCCCGCTTGATTATGTCTTGTGAATAACTGGACGAATAAAAGGATCTCAGAAATTCTGTGAGTGCCGCCTGGCTTTTTCTTTCTCGGATATTTGGATTTCTCCCATAATGGCGTGAAACACCATGCTCTGAGAGGCACCCTGACCCAGGACTGCTTTTCTCAAAGCCAAGGAAGACATCTAAGCCTGAACCCGGTAGGTGCCCAGTGTTTTCTTCTCTATTGCATCAAGATATGGCTATTCCTGCAGCAGTGGGGAAAGTGATTATGGCCGTCCATACTCATCACGTTTTTTAGGCCAGCGCAGACCATACCAAAAACGAGGCGGCGGAAGAGGCGCCATTCCACTTCCATCCTATCCCACTCCACGCACTCCACATCAGATGACAACACGGTCACAGGTAAGATCAATTTGGTCTACAGTATATCCTCATATATATTCTCTCACCAGCAAATTCAGGGGTCCTCAAAAGGGCCTCACATTCTGCCCTACACCTAAATACAACTCGTTCACAACTGAACAAAAACTCGGGCGGTTCTTTCAAACCGTGAGATTGAAAGCACACTTTGCTGACCAAGTTGGCCCAAGGGATTTACCAATTACAAACTCACAAGAGAGTATTTTGTCTCTAAAACAGCTAAATATAACTACACCCAGTTCATATATGCCTCCAAAGAACTATGACCCAGTGGAAACCTTTATCAAACTGATACAAGATGAGGTGAAAGACATTAACGATAAGATTACTACTGGTGATTTTCGCCTGAACAATAATCTTTCTTCCAAGAAAGTCGGGCACTTGCCACCCTAAGGGATAACAAATCAATTATAATAAAACTGGCTGATAAAGGTGGTTCCACTGCGGTGATGGATCGTTCTTTTTATGTAGCTGAGATTCAGAGACAACTTTCTGACACAGAGACTTATAGTCCCTTATCAAGGGATCCAACTTCTGGGACCAGACAGTTGATCTCAGAGTTGGTCTCTCACTATAGTAAACGAGGTACTATTGATTCTAAATTGTCTGCGTATCTCATTAACAAAAATCCTATTACTCAGGTAATATACATTTTACCCAAAATTTACAAAAACTGAACACACCCACCTGGGAGACCGATTGTTGATTGTTGCGTCTACGGACTCTACACTCTCTAATGGCCATAACATTAGAGAAAATTCTTTCTCCGTTGATCCCCTGATCCCTTCTTTCTTGAAAGACACGGGACATTTTCTTTCTATTGTAAGGGCCCTTCATAATATTCCATGAGGATCTCTACTGAGTACAATGGACTTCAACTCCTTGTATACCAGTATAGACCACACTAGAGGGCTGGAGTCAGTCCAGTGGTATATTCACAAATATATCCGATTTGAACAGACTAAGGTTGAGTTCTGTATGGATTTACTAAGCATTGTCCTACACCATAACTTCTTCTTATTCCAAGACCAGTTTTACCTACAGCATAGGGGGACCGCGATGGGTTCTAACGTCGTGCTCCCCTACGTTAATATCTTCATGTATTTACTTAGTAGAAACTACTCTGGAGTTACTGTCCAAAAATAGTTAAACTTTATTGATTAAAAGCACACATACAGGTTATGACACATATAGGAAATGAATGGTGTGGAGATTCCAAAGATATGCTACACCAGGGTAATAACAGGAAACTAGACTAAGTCTCAGCTATTTCAGATGCACATATTAAGGGCAAAATAGTCACCGAGAAATTGCAGGGTTAGCAACCATTCATCCATCAGACTCACCATCAGACGCACGTTTCGCGTGGATGCTTTTTCGAGGGGTGCTAATATTTTCATGGCAGCTTTGAGAAAGACCATGTCATCAAGCATTCTCTACATCTAAAAAACGTTTTATTATGGAAAAGGTACATTGATGACATCTTCCTCATCTGGCAGGGGTCTGAGTTGGAATTGTCATAGACAATGGACGATCTCAAGCACTCCGTGCCTAATATCACTTTCACATTACATCAAGATCCATTTTGGTCATTCTGGATGAGAAGGGGACATTGGTTACAGACATATACATCAAACCCACAGACAAAAACAGTTTGCTGAGAGCAATGGAGATAGGGGAAAATATTTGTAAGTGGGCTAACAACTGGCTCAGTGTTTGGAAACAAAGGGTGGTTATTAATGGAACACACTCAGAATGGGTCACAGTTAACAGTGGGGTACCACAGGGGTCAGTATTGGGTCCGCTTCTTTTTAATATATTTATTAGTGACCTTGTAGGGGGCATACAGAGTAGAATCTCAATATTTGCAGATGACACTAAACTCTGCAGGGTTATCAATACAGAGGAGGACAATTTTATATTACAGGAGGATTTATGTAAACTAGAAGCTTGAGCTGATAAATTGCAAATGAGCTTTAATGGATATAAATGTAAGGTCATGCACTTGGGCAGAGGAAATAAAATGTATAATTATGTTCTTAATTGTGAAACACTGGGCAAAACTACCACTGAAAAAGACCTGGGTGTATGGGTAGATGATAAACTCACATTTAGTGCCCAGTGTCAGGCAGCTGCTGCAAAGGCAAATAAAATAATGGGATACATTAAAAGAGGCATAGATGCTCATGAGGAGAACATACCGTATATACTCGTGTATAAAACGACCCATGTATAAGCCGACCCCCTACTTTTGCCCCCAAATCTGGGAAAACCTATTGACTCGTGTATAAGCCGAGGGTGGACCCCAGCACAGGTATACAGCCCCCAGCAGTGTGGTATACAGCAGCCTCCCCAGTGGTATATACAGGCCCCAGCACTGTTACAGCAGCCTCCCCAGTGGTATATACAGCAGCAGCCCCAGTGGTAGTATACAGCAGCCCCAGTGGTAGTATACAGCAGCCCCAGCAGCCCCAGAGGTATATACAGAAGCCCCAGTGGTAGTATACAGGTATATACAGCAGCCCCAGTGGTAGTATACAGCAGCCCCAGTGGTAGTATACAGCAGCCCCAGTGGTAGTATACAGCAGCCCCAGAGGTATATACAGCAGCCCCAGTGGTAGTATACAGGTATATACAGCAGCCCCAGTGGTAGTATACAGCAGCCCCAGTGGTAGTATACAGCAGCCCCATAGGTATACAGGCCCCCCCATCTGTATCCAGGGCCCCCCTTGCTCCGGAAACCTGTAAAGTAAAATCATTATACTTATCACTGTCCTGTCGCCGCCGTCCCCGCCGCCGCCATCGCGCTCACCCGGCTTCATCCGGCTTCTTCCGGCTTCCTCTGGTCAGCGCAGGCAATGACGTCATTGTCTGCGCGCCAGAGGAGGAAGCCGGAAGAAGAGGATGAAGCCGGGTGAGCGCGATGGCAGTGGCGGGGGCGGTGGCGACAGGACAGTGATAAGTATAATGATTTAACTTTACAGGTTTCCGGAGCAAGGGGGTAAGCCCTGGATACTGATGTGGGGGGCCTGTATACTCATGGGGGGGGCGCCTGTATACAGATGGGTATATGACTCGCGTATAAGCCGAGGGGGGTACTTTTCAGCCCAATTTTTGGCTTATACGCGAGTATATACGGTAATTTTACCTCTATTCATGTCACTAGTGCTACCACACTTAGAATACTGTGTGCAATTCTGGTCACCGGTGTATAAGAAAGACATAGCTGAACTAAAGCGGGTGCAGAAAAAAGCAACCAAGGTTATAAGGGGACTGAGGGGTATGCAATATCAAGACAGGTTATTAAACTTGGGGTTATTTAGTTTGGAAAAACGAAGGCTTAGGGTTGATCTTATAATAATGTATAAATATATGAGGGGACAGTACAGAGACCTTTTTAATGATCTTTTTACTCTTAGGCCTGAGACGGGGACAAGGGGGCATCCTCTACGTCTGGAGGAAAGAAGGTTTAATCATAATTACAGACGTGGATTCTTTACTGTAAGAGCAGTGAGACTATGGAACTCTCTGCCACATGATGTTGTAATGAGTGACTCACCACAAAAATTTAAGAGTAGCCTGGATGCCTTTCTTGAAAAATATAATATTACTGGTTATATATACTAGATTCTATGATAGGGCATTGATCCAGGGAACTAGTCTGTTTGCCGTATGTGGAGTAAGGAAGGAATTTTTTTCCCCAATGTGGAGCTTAGTGTTGCCACATGGGTTTTTGTTTTGCCTTTCTCTGGATCAACATGTTAGGCTATGGGTTGAACTTGAGCCTCCCTGCACTATGGATTCCAGCCTCCAGCTGCCTAGTTGTACCTGGCAGGACATAGAAATAGCACTAAGCCCCACGCATTTTTTTTTATTATTTAATGAAATTCATGAAATAATAAAAAAAAAGGGTTCCCTTATATTTCTGTTTCCAGGCAGGTACTAATAGGCACCTGGGGGTTGGAGGCAGCCCGTTCCTGCCTACTGTACCTGGCTGGACACAAAAATACGGCGAAGCCCACATGAACATCTTTTGGAAAAATTAATAAAAAAATGAAAAAAATACATTTAGGGACTGCATCTTTATTAACCCCTCGAGGCCGGAGCGCATCGGCATTGTAAGGGGGGTTAACTCAGGTCACCTGAGGACAGCTCAGGTGGAATGACCTGAGCTATCGTCAGGAGACCTCAGTGAACCCCCCTTACAATGCCGCAGCGCTCCGACCTCAAGGGGTTAATAAAGATGCAGTCCCTAAATGTATGTTTTTAATGAATTTTTCCAAAAAAATTTGACATGGGCTTCGCTGTATTTTTGTGTCCAGCCAGGTACAGCAGGCAGGAACGGGTTGCCTCCAACCCCAAGTGCCTATTTGTACCTGACTGAAAACAAAAATAGTAGGAAGCCAAATTTTTTTTTATTATTTCATGAATTTCATGAAATAATTAAAAAAAAAGTGTGTGGCTTCGCGTGATTTTTATGTCCAGCCAGGTACAACTAGGCGAATTGCAGTCCACAGCCACCCCAGAAAATGGCGCGTTCAGAGAAGCACCATCTTCTGGCGCTGAACCCAGCTCATCCAGGGTCCTGGTGCGGTGGCTCACTGGATAATAAAGGGGTTAGGGCCAGCTTTGTGTTATCAGCTGGCTCTAAGCCCGTAATTCATGGGGTCACACCAATATTAGACATGTACGCCATGAATTTCTAGTGAATTTTTTAATTATAGCTGAGCTATGCAGCACCCGGGCATGGGAAAGTTCATGTGAGTTCATGCTGCATGAACTCACATTAACCTTTCCCTGACAGCACCGCGGCTTCTTCAAATGAACAGATTGATCTGCATCAGCTGATCATTTGAAATAACTGTCAGGAAAGCCAGCGGTGAGACTTCACCACCGGCTTTCCTGCTATGGGCTGTGCTCCCCGCTCCCTGATGCCCTCTCATTGGCGGTGGGCTGCAGTTTTTAGAGGGGATGGGGCAATAACTATGTGCCTCCTCAGGGTGAGAGTTCCAACATTAGTCTGTGGCAACAAACCTGCCATCATATGTGTGTAAAAATTAATAAACATTTTAAAAAAAAAATGCATAGGGATCCCCATATGTTTGATTCCAGCACAAATGATGTGAACAGCTATGGCCTGCAGCCCTCAGCAACATGCTTTATATTAGCTGAGTTTCAAACTGGGGAGCATTTTTTTTCAATTGTTTATTCATTTTTGCACAAAAATGATGGTAGGTTCATTGCCATACATTAATGCATATGCCAACCAATCACAGACACTGGTATATATTGTGGTGGTGCAATCTGACTGCAACAGCCAATCATAGATGTTGTCACAGAAAGTGGATATCTGTGATTGGCTGTTGCATTCAGTGAAGAAAATATTTATGAGGCTTAATGAGCGGACCTGGAAGCAAGTGTGACCGCTATGCTTGAATCTGGTAAGTATAATTCTCCTCCTTTTATCAACATTTTGTTTTCTTTTACAACCCCCTAGCCCTTACTGCCATCATTTTATAACACTAAAGTTCAGGTCCTCATAGAATTCTATGAGATTTGGGCTCAAGTTCGGGTCAAGTCCAATCCCGAATACGGACTTTTTTAAAGTCCATCAGGATTCACCGAACCCGAACATCTGAGGGTTCACCCATCGCTACTTTTAATCTCTTAAATATTTGGTTTTGATGATGAAAAATATTAAAAGAAAGGCCACATTTAGTTACTGCCTAGTCTCAATCTTCTTACTTTTTTCAAACTGGTAAAATATTTCAAGAATTTTGTTACATGTTTGTATTTCATTACTGGTGCTGTTGTTCTCCTTTCTAACAGCTATTCCTGGTTGATCCACTGGGGATGTGATCAGTTTCTTTCTTCTTCCTAATTGTGTAAAAAAATATTCCATTTTGAGGATGGCTGCTCACAGTTTCTGTTCACAATTTTTCTCCATGACACAGGTGACTCAGAATAACACAGTGTACAACACAGTGTATAACAAATTAAATGGATGATCCCTCATGGGGAGGAAAGGAGAAACATGTAGTAATTCATGCTTATGTGAGAAAAATGAATGCACTCACCTATGTATATTGATGCATGTAACAATAGAATATGGATCTAGGTTGATGACGTACTGTCATCTCAGTGTATTGCCGGAGTAATCTCCAGAGGGGCTCCCACAGAGGAAAGGTGAATTTACCTGACCACTGCCGGTGCTTCCTGTCAAACAAGATAAAATTAATAAAAACAATAAACTTTCAAAAATGGATCAATTTATTTGTTAAAAATTGAAAGTTCAAAGATGCAAAAATGTACATGGATGAAATGGTACAACCCATATGGGTTTTATCCCCTTCATGACCTATTACTTATAGAAACATTCTAGGTCGCCTCCTTCCCTTTGATGTAAGCTCATGCACTGAGCTTGCATCATCCCCCACACATGTCAGCTGATCTGCTCAGCTGACATGTGTAGCTAACAGGACCAATTGGATAAGTGATCCAATTGGCACGGTCAACCCTTTGGATTGCTCTGTCAATCACTAACAGCGTGATCCAAAGCACCGCGGCAGGGATCATGATATTCCCCGGCTGCATCAGAAGTCCTGTGATGCAATCATGGGACCACGATGCATTGCCATGACAGTTCGAGGATCTGTTAGGACCCCACATGCTGTCATAACTCACTTCCTATGGATGGCATCTACAGAACTGATTGTTTCCCCTGTTCACGACATGCATCAGCACATCTGTGAACAGCAGAAGCGATTCCATTGTGCAGTGCTAAGTCACCTAATGTGCAGTGTAAAATGAAGTACAAGTATAAAAATGTTTTAAAAAACATGAAAAAAAGCAAAACAAAAGCTCAAATCATCCCCCTTTTGCCCAATTAAAAATAAAACTATACAATAAAAAATACACATATTTGGTATTGCTGTGTTTAGAAATGCCCGATCTATCAAAATAAAAAATGAATTAATCAGATCAGTAAACTGCGTAACAAAAAAAGTCCAAATGTTTTGTGGATGTTGCAAAATATAAAATGCAATCACAGGGGATCAAAACAACGCATCCACCCAAAAATGGTATCATTAGAAACCTCAGCTCAAGATGCTAAAAATTAGGCTTCACACAGCTGCAAATCCCAAAAAATACAAATGCTACGGGTTGTGGAAACAGCACCGAAAGAGCAATTATTTTCCTTTAAACACTTCAGAATTTTTTTCACTACTTATATAAAAGTAAGAGAATACATATTTGGTATCAATGAACTTGCACCAGCCGAAGGCATCATAGTGACATGTCAGATATACTATATAATAAACTAGATGGTGGCCCGATTCTACAGAATCGGGTAGTCTAGAGTCTATATATAGTTTATTTAGTAATAGTTAGGGGAGTGCGGTGAAATTAATTGTGTGTATACAGGTGGCTCAGTGGGTAGCAGAGTATACGGTGGCTCAGTGGTTAGCAGTGAGTGCGGTGGGTGAGTGGTTAGCAGTGAGTGCGGTGGCTGAGTGGTTAGCAGTGAGTGGGGTGGCTCAGTGGGTAGCAGTGAGTGGGGTGACGCAGTGGTCAGCAGTGAGTGGGGTGGCGCAGTGGTCAGCAGTGAGTGCGGTGGTGCAGTGGTCAGCAGTGAGTGCGGTGGCGCAGTGGTCAGCAGTGGGTGCGGTGGCGCAGTGGTCAGCAGTGAGTGCGGTGGCGCAGTGGTCAGCAGTGAGTGTGGTGGCGCAGTGGTCAGCAGTGAGTGCGGTGGCGCAGTGGTCAGCAGTGAGTGCGGATGGAGGGGTCAGAGGCTGGAGGGGGCAGAGGAAGGAGGGGGCAGAGGCTGGAGGGGGCAGAGGCTGGAGGGGCAGAGGCTGGAGGGGGCAGAGGCTGGAGGGGGCAGAGGAGGGAGGGGGCAGAGGCTGGACGGGGCAGAGGCTGGAGGGGGCAGAGGCTGGAGGGGGCAGAGGAGGGAGGGGGCAGAGGCCTGAGGGGGCAGAGGGCGGAGGGCGGAGGGGGCGGAGGGCGGAGGGGGCAGAGGGCGGAGGGGGCGGAGGGGGCAGAGGCTGGAGGGGGCAGAGGCTGGAGGGGGCAGGGGAGGGAGGGGGCAGAGGCCTGAGGGGGTAGAGGGTGGAGGGGGCGGAGGGGGCAGAGGGTGCAGAGGGCGGAGGGGGCAGGGGGCGGAGGGTGGGGGGGCAGAGGGGGCAAGGGCGGAGGGTGGAGGGGGCGGAGGGGGCAGAGGGCTGGAGGGGGGCACACAGGCTAGAGGGGGCAGGGGGCGGAGGGCGGAGGGGGCGGAGGGGGCGGAGGGGGCGGAGGGCAGAGGGGGCGGAGGGTGGAGGGGGCGGAGGGCTGGAGGGGGGCACACAGGCTGGAGGGGGAAGGGGGCGGAGGGGGCAGGGGGCGGAGGGGGCAGAGGGCTGGAGGGGGCACACAGGCTGGAGGGGGCAGAGGGCTGGAAGGGGGCACACAGGCTGGAGGGGGCATAGGGCTGGAGGGGGGCACACAGGCTGGAGGGGGCAGAGGGCTGGAGGGGAGCACACAGGCTGGAGGGGGCAGAGGGCTGGAGGGGGGCACACAGGCTGGAGGGGGAAGAGGGGGGCACTCAGGCTGGAGGGGGCAGAGGGCTGGAGGGGGGCACACAGGTTGGAGGGGGCAGAGGGCTGGAGGGGGCAGAGGGCTGGAGGGGGGCACACAGGCTGGAGGGGGCAGAGGGCTGGAGGGGGGCACACAGGTTGGAGGGGGCAGAGGGCTGGAGGGGGCAGAGGGCTGGAGGGGGGCACACAGGCTGGAGGGGGGCACACAGGCTGGAGGGGGCAGAGGGCTGGAGGGGGGCACACAGGCTGGAGGGGGCAGAGGGCTGGAGGGGGGCACACAGGCTGGAGGGGGCAGAGGGCTGGAGGGGGGCACACAGGCTGGTGGGGGCAGAGGGCTGGAGGGGGGCACACAGGCTGGAGGGGGCAGAGGGCTGGAGGGGGGCACACAGGCTGGAGGGGGCAGAGGGCTGGAGGGGGGCACACAGGCTGGAGGGGGCAGAGGGTGGAGGGGGGCACACAGGCTGGAGGGGGCAGAGGGCTGGAGGGGGGCACACAGGCTGGAGGGGGCAGAGGGCTGGAGGGGGCACACAGGTGGAGGGGGCAGAGCTGGAGGGGGCAGAGGGGCTGGAGGGGGGGGCACACAGGCTGGAGGGGGCAGAGGGCTGGAGGGGGGCACACAGGCTAGGAGGGGGCAGAGGGCTGGAGGGGGCAACAGGCTGGAGGGCAGAGGCTGGAGGGGGGGCACACAGGCTGGAGGGTGGCAGAGGGCTGGAGGGGGGCACACAGGCTGGAGGGGGCAGAGGGTGCGGAGGGGGCACACAGGCTGGAGGGGCAGAGGGCTGGAGGGGGGCGGAGGGGCACACAGGCTGGAGGGGGCAGAGGGCTGGAGGGGGCACACAGGCTGGAGGGGGCAGAGGGCTGGAGGGGGGCACACAGGCTGGAGGGGGCAGAGGGTGGAGGGGGGCACACAGGCTGGAGGGGGCAGAGGGCAGGAGGGGGCACACAGGCTGGAGGGGGCAGGGGCTGGAGGGGGCACACAGGCTGGAGGGGGCAGAGGGCTGGAGGGGGCACACAGGCTGGAGGGGGCAGGAGGCTGGAGGTGGGGCACACAGGCTGGAGGGGGCAGAGGGGGAGGGGCACACAGGCTGGAGGGGGCAGAGGGCTGGAGGGGGGCACACAGGGGCGGAGGGGGCAGAGGGCTGGAGGGGGGCACACAGGCTGGAGGGGGCAGAGGGCTGGAGGGGGGCACACAGGTGGAGGGGGCAGAGGGCTGGAGGGGGGCACACAGGCTGGAGGGGCAGAGGGCTGGAGGGGGCACACAGGCTGGAGGGGGCAGAGGGCTGGAGGGGGGCACACAGGCTGGAGGGGGCAGAGGGCTGGAGGGGGGCACACAGGCTGGAGGGGGCAGAGGGCTGGAGGGGGGCACACAGGCTGGAGGGGGCAGAGGCTGGAGGGGGGCACACAGGCTGGAGGGGGCAGAGGGCTGGAGGGGGGCACACAGGCTGGAGGGGGCAGAGGGCTGGAGGGGGGCCACAGGCTGGAGGGGGGCAAGGTGGAGGGGGGCACACAGGCTGGAGGGGGAAGAGGCTGGGAGGGGGGCACACAGGCTGGAGGGGGCAGAGGGCTGGAGGGGGGCACACAGGCTGGAGGGGCAGAGGGCTGGGGGGGCACACAGGCTGGAGGGGCAGAGGGCTGGAGGGGGGCACACAGGCTGGAGGGGGCAGAGGGCTGGAGGGGGGCACACAGGCTGGAGGGGGCAGAGGGCTGGAGGGGGGCACACAGGCTGGAGGGGCAGAGGGCTGGAGGGGGCACACAGGCTGGAGGGGGCAGAGGGCTGGAGGGGGGCACACAGGCTGGAGGGGGCAGAGGGCTGGAGGGGGGCACACAGGCTGGAGGGGGCAGAGGGCTGGATGGGGGCACACAGGCTGGAGGGGGCAGAGGGCTGGAGGGGGGCACAGAGGCTGGAGGGGGCAGAGAGCTGGAGGGGGGCACACAGGCTGGAGGGGGCAGAGGACTGGAGGGGGGCACACATGCTGGAGGGGGCAGAGGGCTGGAGGGGGGCACACGGGCTGGAGGGGGCAGAGGGCTGGAGGGGGGCACACAGGCTGGAGGGGGAAGAAGGCTGGAGGGGGGCACACAGGCTGGAGGGGGCAGAGGGCTGGAGGGGGGCACACAGGCTGGAGGGGGCAGAGGGCTGGAGGGGGGCACACAGGCTGGAGGGGGCAGAGGAGCGTGTGGGTCTGGAGACTCACCGTGGGCCGCGTGTCGGGTGTAGGAGGAGAGGAGGGGCGGGCAGAGGTGCAGGAGAGGAAGTCCCGCCCTCCCTCCTCTCCAGGCGCGTGGCGGGGAGCACGGGTACCCTCAGGGTGTGTGTGGCCCCCAAGGTGGTGGGCAATGGGCCCCCCTGCCCGCCCGGTATGTGCGTTAGTGTGTGGAGGGCAGAGGGTGGAGGGGAGTGGCTGGAGGGCACACGGAACTTCCGAGATCGGAACGTTCCTGTGCCGGTGCCTGTAGTGTGTGGAGGGCAGAGGGTGGAGGGGAGTGGCTGGAGGGCACACGGAACTTCCGAGATCGGAACGTTCCTGTGCCGGTGCCTGTAGCCGGGCTGCGCGCGGCTACTCTGCACTGGCTGACGTCACCAGCCCACGGCAAAGGCCATCACGGAAGTAGCCTTCGGCTTTTTTCTGGAAGTGGCCTTCGGCTTTTATATATTAGATAAGATGAACAAAAAACTCAAAAAAACAATAATCTCATTTCACATCATTTTTTGCAATTTCACCAGATTTGGAAATTTTTTTCTGTTTTTCAGTACACTATATAGTAAAATATATGATGTCATTAAAAATTACAACTCATCCCACAAAAAACCAGCCCTTATATGGCTATATTGATGGAAAAATAAAAATGTTTTGTTCTCTTTCAAAAAGGGGAGGAAAAATGGAAAACGTATAATGAAAATTGCAGGTGGAGGAGTGGTTAAAAAGTCTTCATCAGGTATATAATAAAATGATTAAGGGAGATATGTTCATCTCTTATATATATCCTCTTACTAATGACAGAAGAAAAAAGTGAATGATGGAGTAAGAAAGCAAAGGAGAAAGAGCAAAATAAGATGAGTAAGTTACCATTAGGATGTTGTATGATAATTCTTATTACGTCTTTGAAAAATATAACCTCAATTACATTTGTTTTCTGTAACATATTTAACTGCCCATTTTTGTATGTATTTATAAATTGTTGATTCATCCACTATATAATTGTCTAATTCTGTCTGTTGGTAACGGAAATCCCGCATTGCTGATTGGCCGCGGCCGGCCGGGCCCGACCAATCAATGACAGATGCAATCCGGCTGGGATTTGAACCATGCATGCCACCGCTACCATCGGGAGATCAGCGGCGCTAGCCGCTGATCTCCCAATGGTAGCTGCGGGTCATCTCCTGCTGCACGGAGGTCAGCGGTGACGCAGCCGGGAGATGACCGCCACCAGCGATGTACCCTGACCGACACTAGCATTGTCACTCAGTTTGACACACAGCAGCGACCAGGCCCCCACTGTGAGATCACTGATCATGGTGATCAGAAAGGTATTGTCACACTTGGCGATGCTCCAGTGATCCCGACAATGATACTACCTGTAGGTATCACTGGAGCATCGCCAAGTGTGATGGTACCTTACTGATCACTGGTGAGGTGTCACACGTGCAGATATATTGAACAAAGTCGCGTCGTTGATTGGTCGCGCCGACCGGCACAGTCCGGCCGCGAATTGCCGCGGGATTTCAACCCCGCTTTCCTGATTGGCCGCTGCCAATCAGCGATATGGGCACGGAATTTAACTCCCACTCACAGCGTGACATATTTCAGTCACGTTTACTGAACACGTTCTGTCAGTCACAGTGTGACGTACTTTAGTCAAGTTTACTCAATACGTTCTGTAAATTACTGTGCGACATAGTTCAGTCACGTTTACTGAACACATTCTGTCAGTCACAACGCGCTGAACAGATACTTCTTTTCTGTATGCTATCACCATTTATGCTTCCTGTCTTCCAATGGGTCATAAGTAGGGATGAGCGAGTCTACTCGCTAGGACTCGTTACTCGGCGATTCTTAAGGGACTCGCTGGACTCGGTAATCGGCGAGTCTTTTAGCGAATACTCGCTCAGTAACGAGTCCAATGCAAGTCAATGGCAATCTTAGTTTTGTCAGAGTTTACTTTATCTCACTCGCTAGACTCGCTAGACTCGCTCTATCACATCACTATATAGCTTGAATCTCCCCAAACAGCAGCGAGTCTGAGCGAGTCTACGAGTCCGAATCCTAGCGAGTCTGCGATTCCGAGTCCTGTATTCTCTATTCGGGACTCGCGAATCCAGAATCTTTTATGTTACTAGTCAGCATTGCGTGTTAGGTCAGAAAACTTGTGAAGACAGCCAATCATAGTCAGTAATGCCATAGCAGCTTTGGTTGTGTCAGGACTATGATTGGCTGCTGTCCATCGTGATGCCTATGTCATCTATGACAGGCAAGGCAGTATATAAGGCTTGCCCCCGCCATTTTGGGCACATTCCTGAGAAGAGCTGACCTAGTGCAGGGAGACTTGGAGCAGATCTAGGGACAGTTAGGCAGTGTAGGAGTCACATATAACCCAAAAGTTCTTTTCAGAACTAACAGGACGGAGTGTAGGAGTCAAGATTCCTCACACATAACCCAAAAGTTCTTTTCAGAACTACCAGGACGGAGGATTGCTGTACAGGACTGTAAGGAAGGGAGATAGGAGCAGCCTTACAGTGAATCCAGCACCATCCTCAGAGCTTAGTTCACCCAGCTTTCCTCAGAGCTGTAATCCTAAGCTTTTTCTTATTTTTGGCACTAGTCTACCAAATAATTTTGGTGCCATTTTTCCACAAAAAATTTCCTGTGCTAGTGCGTTGCTGTACGGTGTCCTGCCTGCAGCTCGCACGGTACTTGTAAACTTGCACGCAGCCAGCACCGCAGCCTAACAGTGCCTGGTTCTGCGTACTAAACAATTTTTTCCTGTGCCAGTGCGTTGCTGTACGGTGTCCTGCCTGCAGCTCGCACGGTATTGTAAACTTGCACGCAGCCAGCACCGCAGCCTAACAGTGCCTGGTTCTGCGTACTAAACAATTTTTTCCTGTGCCAGTGCGTTGCTGTACGGTGTCCTGCCTGCAGCTCGCACGGTACTTGTAAACTTGCACGCAGCCAGCACCGCAGCCTAACAGTGCCTGGTTCTGCGTACTAAACAATTTTTTCCTGTGCCAGTGCGTTGCTGTACGGTGTCCTGCCTGCAGCTCGCACGGTACTTGTAAACTTGCACGCAGCCAGCACCGCAGCCTAACAGTGCCTGGTTCTGCGTACTAAACAATTTTTTCCTGTACCAGTGCGTTGCTGTACGGTGTCCTGCCTGCAGCTCGCACGGTACCATCCATCTGTCTTAAAATATCGCAGGGTGCTTTCACATCTGCGTTTTTCGTAATTCGCGGCAGATGCGGTGAAAAAACCGCATCTGCCGCGTTTACCGCATAACCGTTCCACTTGCGGCGCGGTTGCGGTTTTTTCTATGCAAAGTATAGGCATACTTGCGGCAGGTGCGGCTTACTGCGGTTTTTTTCGCGGCCGCACCTGCCGCAAGTGCAAAACCGCACTTGCCGCACCTGCCGCAAGTATGCCTATACTTTGCATAGAAAAAACCGCAACCGCGCCGCAAGTGGAACGGTTATGCGGTAAACGCGGCAGATGAGGTTTTTTCACCGCATCTGTCGCGAATTACGAAAAACGCAGATGTGAAAGGGCCCTAAGCCTCTAGTGTGTACCTTTCACGAAATAGTACCTGCTACTTGTTTTACAAGCCCCCAGAAAGCCACCAGAAATTATAAAATGTTTGCTTTTACAGCATGGTGTGTGCCCGAGAATCGCTTCCCCCTCCCATCATCGGCTCCAAATAAGAGAAAAACCTGCGAGCTTGGACTCGCACACTTTCAGAGACACATCAGCGATTTGGAAATAGCATTATTCGTTATTACTCGTTTCCCTATTCATTAACATTGGACTCGCTAGACTCGCAACGAGTAGCGAGTCCTGGGCTCGGACTCGTGCGGGTCTAGCGATTCCGAGTAATTTAGGACTCGCTCATCCCTAGTCGTAAGCGAAAACACGCCAATGAGGATGACAGAGAAGCAGCAGCAGCAAGGCAACTACAACGTCGAGAGCAAATGACACTTCAACAAACTGCCGCCAGAGAAGCCCAGGATGCTGAATCTCCTAGACAATGTCGCGAACAGGAGACACCTCAATACACTGCCGCCAGACAAGCCCAGGATGCAGAATCTCACAGACAATCTTGGGTGAATGAATCTCCACAATCCAGGGCAAATAGACAACAACACGATTGCCAAATTCATATAAAACAAATGCTCTACCAACTAAGGCAAGCCCAGCAGAATATTCAACAACTTCCAAGTTACGTAACAGACAACAAAAGTACAATTATTGAACACTATTGTGGGAATATGAATGTAGTTTGCTCTAAATGCAACTCTCTGAATTTCATTGATGAAAAACCATCTGACAATAAGTTCACTCAATGCTGCCAAAAAGGAAAAGTTATGCTACCGAGAACTCAGATCTCTTTGTGCAATTGATGAAAGGAACGCATCAAGACAGTCGAAATTTTATGAAAAATATCAGAAGCATCAACAGTTCTCATGCATTTGCTTCATTTGGTGCCATTAAACAAGAACATAGACAAGATCCCCAACTGTACAACAAATCATGGGTAAGTGAGTTTGCGGTTGTTTTTCAAAACGATTATGGAGAGCCTCTTTTTCAAAGGGATATATTAGTCCATCTTAAGCCAGACTTAAACAACCCTTTGCTTCCTAAGACACAACAAATTAGCGTTTTGCACAGCAACCTTGATGCTCTTTTCTATCCGCTATTCTTTCCAAGAGGTGATCAAGGGTGGCATGAAAACCTACACCTGCACTTTAAGAAGAATTACACAACTGCAGTACTATAGTTTTCTTTTGTTTGTCCGTAATTACTTCAATCCTATTTTAAAACTGGGGAACTGACACAACAGTACTTAGTTGACGCATACGTTAAAATTTAAGCTACTCGCCTAAATTTCATATGAATGAACCAAATCAACTTAAAGTTGAAGACAACTGCGTTCTTCAAGAACATTGGCAAAAACAATCCATTCAAAAGGGAATTCCAATTGGAAAAACAGTCATTCTGCTGTTGTCATTTGAAGGTAGCCCTCGCAACATGCAACAGCGTTATCAAGATGCAATGACAATAGTAACAAAGCATGGAAGGCCAGACATTTTTGTGCCAATGACCTGTAATGCTAAATGGCCGGATTCCAATATCAAGTAAACAAAAAACCTGGGCACTAGAGGCATTTGTTATGGGTCAAGCCAGCTTTTAACCAAGGGTGTTGCTCAAATCATGTCCATTTAGAAATGCAATCCATGAGTAGAAAAGAAAAAATGATGGCACTCACCCTGGTTGTTGTTCATATGGTTGGACCCGTAGAAGCCTGAGTATGGTGAAACGCTGTGCCCGTCGTCCCCCACTGCACCCCCCTCCCTCGCTGACTGTATGTAACCCACTCCATTGCATGGAATAAAGAAATTGCACGTGAACAACAACCAGGGTGAGTGCCATCATTTTTTCTTTTCTACCCATGGATTCCATTTCTAAATGGCCGGAAATTACCAAAAATACATTGAACACCAGGCCACAGGCCTTAGTTGCACGTGTATTTCGACTGAATCTCACCAGACTTTTGAAAGACATCAAAATTAGCTTTTTGGAATAGTTGTAGCAATGGTATACGTCATTGAGTTTCAGAAACGAGGTCTCCCACATGCGCATATACTTATTATCTTAGATGCAGATTCTAAGTTTTGCACGGAGGAAGAAATTGACAACATAGTGTGGGCTGAAATTCCTAATCAAGAAACGTATCCTGAACTGTATAATATTGTAATCTCTCATATGGTTCATGACCCATGCGGTGAAGCAAATCCAAAAAGTCCATGCATGGAAAACGGAAAGCGTACAAAAGCGTTTCTAAAGAAGTCAAAACAGCACACTGTTAAAGACTTGGATGGCTACCCATCCTACCGGTGACAACACATTGATAACATTGTTTACAAAAAAAAATTACAAATAACTCATGGATAGTCCCATACAACCCTTATTTATCAAAACGCTGCAACGTAGAAATCTGTGCTTCAATAAAAAGTGTAAAATATCTTTTCAATTACATCTACAAGGGGCATGACAAAGCTAACGTCGAAATACAACAGAAAACAGTCAATCACTATGAATCATCAACTTTTGTTGATTCAAGATATGTCAGTGCTTCAGAAGCTGCTTGGAGGATATTTACATTTCCAATGCATTCATAATCCCATGCCATTATACGTTTAGCTATTCATTTACCGAATCAACAGCAGCTTTATTTCTTTGAAGATGCTCAAGTCGAAGATGTGTCAAAAAATTTACATACCACGTCAAGATTAATGGAATGATTTTTGCTTAACCAACGTGACAAAAACGCAAGGCTGTATTTGTATCAAGAGATTCCAGATCGTCACATTTGGAATAAAATTTGGAATCCAAGACAACGAGGACTTAGCAGAATAATTGGACGCATGTATACTGTTAGTGTCAAGAATCAAGAAAGATATTGCCTTCAGCTATTATCACTGCATGTCAAAGGAGCTACAAGTTATGACGATTTGAAAATAGTTAATGGAGTATTGCACGATTCATTTAAAGCTGCAGCTTTGGCTTTAGGACTTCTATTGGATGATACTGTGTGGAGACTTACTTTAGAAGACGCAGTTACCTTACATATGCTTAAGCAACTTCGCAAATTGTTTGCCTACATCTGTGTATTTGGACCGCCTACAAATCCCGCAGAATTTTGGACAAATTTCAAAGAACATGTAATTGAGGATTACTGCTTAAGTCTTCACAACAAAAGTGAAAATTGTCAACATTGCCAATCTTATGCCATGCAAGATGTCCAAAATGTCTTACTACTGAATGGAAAAACATTTTAAGACTTTAATTTGACCCAACCTGCAATTCAAGCTCCACAACGTCCAGAGTATGATGAGGCTTACAAATTATTGTTGACAACAGAGAAGAGAAACTCCTTAAATGAACAACAACGAATTGCATATTATGCTATTGTGAGCGTTATAGAAAACCAAGCAGATGCAAGGCCAAAATGTTTCTTTATTGACGATCCAGGAGGGAGCGGTAAAACATACCTATATGAAGGTATCACGTTAGAGGGTTGGGAAAAGTCGTATGGCCATCGGCTACAACAGGTATTGCAGCTAACCTTTTATGAGGATTTCGCACTATGCATGCACTCTTTGGGATACCAGTTTAAGTAAACGAAATCTCTGTTTCCAGAATAAAACAAGACACATTTGCAGGAAGACAGTTAAACAACGCACATCTTTTGATACTTGCCGAGTGCACCATGGAACCCAAATATGCTTTGAGCTTAATTGACAGAATTCTGCGTGAAGTAATGACTACAAATGTTGCTGAAAAAAACGAAATTCCGCTTGGAGGTAAAGTTTTAGTCATTGACGGAGATTTTAGGCAATGCCTTCCAGTCATACCAAATGGAACTAGCACAGATGTTATTGAGTACAGCTTAAAAATGGCTGACCTTTGGAAACAGTTTAATAAACTCCAACTAATTAACAACATGCTATCTTCTGACCCAGAGTACAGGAATTGGCATCTTAAACTTGGTAATGGTGAACTTAGCAACAAATACAATCTTGGAGAAGATATTATTGAAATACCAGAAGTTGTGCACTGACTGCATCGTAACTGATGTTTTTAGACAACACATTGAAATTGATGTGAACGACCAAACCAGTGTTGAGAGGGCCTCTTTCCATGCAATTCTCTGTCCCAAGAAAGATGACTTGGCTCTGCTAAATTCCCATGTGATGGACAGAATGCCTGGAGAGTTGTACAAAAGCAATGATTCAGTGGATGTAGACAATGAAGATGAACAAGAGCATTATCCAGTTGAATTTTTAAATAGTCTTACGCCATCAGGAATGCCATCCCACAGACTACAACTTAAAGTTGGAACAATCGTAATTTTGCTGCAGAATCTACCGTATATACTCGCGTATAAGCCGAGTTTTTCAGCCCAAAATTTGGGCTGAAAAGTCCCCCCTCGGCTTATACGCGGGTATATAAAAAATAAAAAAAATACAGCCGCAGCCCCGGAGGTATAAAGGCCCCCCATCAAGTTCCAGGGCCCCCCCCCTTGCGCGCCAGCCTGTAAAGGAGAATCATACTTACCGGTGTCCAGTCGCGCCGTCCGCAGCTGCCGACATGACGATCCCCGGCTCCATTCAGCGTCTTCCGCATTTCCTGTAGTCGCGGGCAATGACGTCATTGGCCGCGACCACAGGAAGTCGCGGGAAGACGCTGAATGGAGCCGGGGATCGTCATGTCGGCAGCTGCGGACGGCGCGACTGGACACCGGTAAGTATGATTCTCCTTTACAGGCTGGCGCGCAAGGGGGGGGGGCCCTGGAACTTGATGGGGGGCCTGTATACCTCCGGGGCTGCGGCTGTATACAGCCCTGGGGCTGCGGCTGTATACAGCCCTGGGGCTGCGGCTGTATACAGCCCTGGGGCTGCGGCTGCTGTATATACATATGGGGCTGCATATGGGGCTGCATATGGGGCTGCTTATACCTCTGGGGCTGCATATAGGGCTGCATATACCTCTGGGGCTGCAATATGGGGCTGCATATACCTCTGGGGCTGCATATAGGGCTGCATATACCTCTGGGGCTGCATATACCTCTGGGGCTGCATATAGGGCTGCATATACCTCTGGGGCTGCAATATGGGGCTGCATATACCTCTGGGGCTGCATATAGGGCTGCATATACCTCTGGGGCTGTATATACCTCTGGGGCTGCATATAGGGCTGCATATACCTCTGGGGCTGCAATATGGGGCTGCATATACCTCTGGGGCTGCATATAGGGCTGCATATACCTCTTGGGCTGTATATACCTTTGGGGCTGCATATAGGGCTGCATATACCTCTGGGGCTGCATATAGGGCTGCATATACCTCTGGGGCTGCAATATGGGGCTGCATATACCTCTGGGGCTGCATATAGGGCTGCATATACCTCTGGGGCTGTATATACCTCTGGGGCTGCATATAGGGCTGCATATACCTCTGGGGCTGCATATACCTCTGGGGCTGCATATACCTCTGGGGCTGCATATAGGGCTGCATATACCTCTGGGGCTGCATATAGGGCTGCATATACATATGGGGCTGCATATACCTCTGGGGCTGCATATGGGGCTGCATATACCTCTGGGCTGTATATACCTCTGGGGCTGTATATACCTTTGGGGCTGCATATAGGGCTGCATATACCTCTGGGGCTGCATATAGGGCTGCATATACCTCTGGGGCTGCATATGGGGCTGCATATACCTCTGGGGCTGCATATAGGGCTGCATATACCTCTGGGGCTGCATATACCTCTGGGGCTGCATATAGGGCTGCATATACCTCTGGGGCTGCAATATGGGGCTGCATATACCTCTGGGGCTGCATATAGGGCTGCATATACCTCTGGGGCTGTATATACCTCTGGGGCTGCATATAGGGCTGCATATACCTCTGGGGCTGCAATATGGGGCTGCATATACCTCTGGGGCTGCATATAGGGCTGCATATACCTCTTGGGCTGTATATACCTTTGGGGCTGCATATAGGGCTGCATATACCTCTGGGGCTGCATATAGGGCTGCATATACCTCTGGGGCTGCAATATGGGGCTGCATATACCTCTGGGGCTGCATATAGGGCTGCATATACCTCTGGGGCTGTATATACCTCTGGGGCTGCATATAGGGCTGCATATACCTCTGGGGCTGCATATACCTCTGGGGCTGCATATACCTCTGGGGCTGCATATAGGGCTGCATATACCTCTGGGGCTGCATATAGGGCTGCATATACATATGGGGCTGCATATACCTCTGGGGCTGCATATGGGGCTGCATATACCTCTGGGGCTGCAATATGGGGCTGCATATACCTCTGGGGCTGCATATAGGGCTGCATATACCTCTGGGCTGTATATACTTGGGGCTGCATATAGGGCTGCATATACCTCTGGGGCTGCAATATGGGGCTGCATATACCTCTGGGGCTGCATATAGGGCTGCATATACCTCTTGGGCTGTATATACCTTTGGGGCTGCATATAGGGCTGCATATACCTCTGGGGCTGCATATAGGGCTGCATATACCTCTGGGGCTGCATATACCTCTGGGGCTGCATATACCTCTGGGGCTGCATATAGGGCTGCATATACCTCTGGGGCTGCATATAGGCTGCATATACATATGGGGCTGCATATACCTCTGGGGCTGCATATGGGGCTGCATATACCTCTGGGGCTGTATATACCTCTGGGGCTGCATATAGGGCTGCATATACCTCTGGGGCTGTATATACCTTTGGGGCTGCATATAGGGCTGCATATACCTCTGGGGCTGCATATAGGGCTGCATATACCTCTGGGGCTGCATATGGGGCTGATATACCTCTGGGGCTGCATATAGGGCTGCATATACCTCTGGGGCTGTATATACCTCTGGGGCTGCATATAGGGCTGCATATACCTCTGGGGCTGCATATACCTCTGGGGCTGCATATACCTCTGGGCTGCATATAGGGCTGCATATACCTCTGGGGCTGCATATAGGGCTGCATATACCTCTGGGGCTGCATATGGGCTGCATATACCTCTGGGGCTGCATATGGGGCTGCATATACCTCTGGGGCTGTATATACCTCTGGGGCTGCATATAGGGCTGCATATACCTCTGGGGCTGCATATAGGGCTGCATATACCTCTGGGGTGCATATAGGGCTGCATATGGGCTGCATATACCTCTGGGACTGTATATACCTCTGGGCTGTATATACTCTGGGGCTGCTGTATACTACCACTGGGGCTGCTGCTGTATATACCACTGGGGAGGCTGCTGTATACCTCACTGCTGGGGGTTGTATACCTGTGCTGGAGTCCACCCTCGGCTTATACGCGAGTCAATAAGTTTTCCCAGTTTTTGGGGGCAAAAGTAGGGGGGTCGGCTTATACACGGGTCGGCTTATACACGAGTATATACGGTAAATACATAAAATGGTCTATGTAATGGAACTCACCTTATTGTTACTGGACTCCATTCCCATGTAATTCAAGCAAGAGTCATTAGTGGATCAACAAAAATAGCCGAAGTGTTCATTCCATGCATTGATTTATGTCCTTCGGACACCGGTCTTCCATTTAGGCTTTGGCATCAACAGTTTCCAATAAAATCAGCTTTTGCCATGACAATAAACAAGTCACAAGGTCAAACTCTACACCGTGTTGGCATATATCTACCCGAGCCCATTTTTGGTCATGGACAAGGAAAGTTGCTTATAGATAGTCAAAAGGTTTTCACAAGAAATGTGGTGTACAAAAATATTTTAGGTTGATATTGTTAATAAATATATTATAGTGTCAATGTACTTCTTTTGTTCGATAATTTATGTAAATACAGCTAGATATTCATGTAATGCTTTTTATATTTTGATGATCTTTTTAATTATTTTGTTCAGTTGTATTAAGTTCTATAAGCAATTACACTTAATAATAATATATATATTGTACCGGGAAAATCATGTGTATTCATTGCATTATTAGTCTGTTAGATAGATATTTAATATATAGATAGATAGATAGATAGATAGATAGATAGATAGATAGATAGATATGTAGATAGATGCATATATTGAAAATGCATAAAGACATAGATACATAGATGGCCAGATGCATAAATAAATAGATCTAAAATACATAGATAATACATAGCTAGATAACAGATAGGTATGACATAGGTATACATAAATACATAGATGTGATTAATTTATAGATAGAAATATATATGAAAATATTGTAAGGTGATCACACATTAATTATGAGAGGGGAGATATGTATCATCTAAATTGTTAAATTTGGTGATATGAACCTAGATGTAATGTTCCAGTATCATAGGTGCTGAGAAACCTAATTTATCTTTAACAGGCCTGAGTTTTTGTGAACAGCTAAAGAGATGGGCGGGACGGCTGGTTACCACATCTCCATTTCAAGGTGTGATCTATGCACGTAGATAGATAGATACATAGATACAACATGCATAGAGAGATGATACATAAATGATACATAGATGATACATACATAGACGATAGACACATAGGTAGATGATAGATATGTACTATATAATCGTCTAATTCTGTCTGTTTGTCTGTCTCTCTGTAATGCAAATCCTGCGTGGCTGATTGGTCGCGGCCATTCATGTAATGGTTTATATATTTTGATAATCTGTTTAATAATTTCATTCAGTTGTATTAAGTTCTATAAGCAATAACATTTATTGACAATGTATGTATTTTACCCAGAAAATCCTATGTATTCATTGAATTATTCTTAAATCTTCATGAATAAACTACATACATATTCTAGAATACACGATGCGTTAGAATCGGGCCACCATCTACTGTCTGTATAATTATTCACATAGTGATATCTCTTTTTGTTCATTAATTAATTAAAATAGAAGAAAATAGGCCTTCCAGAGTACCGTATATTGTCATATTGAAAGAAATACTACATTCAAAGACAACTATGTCCTGCAATCAGCTGTTTTAAGAGAAAGTTTTTTGGGGAGAAAATATCCCAAAAAATTGGAGAGGCAGCTTTTGATACAAATTTAGAGCTAACCCAAGAAGAATGCATAAACAATAGAAAAACTAAAAAACTAAGATACCAAATAATGACAAAAAAGGAGAATGTTGGAAATTCAATTTAATCACAGTAAACAACAGTGGAAATAAAACTCATTCAGAAAACTAAAGAAAAGTAATATAAATATAAATAAAAATATAGAACATAATGAATAGAAAAAGGGAAAAATCACTAAATGTAATATTAAAAAAATACTGTTACTGCAAAATTATTAATCATGGAGTAAATAAAATTAGATCAAATAATACCGGAGAAATAATCAAAATAAACAAACAATTTATGCAATTCTTACTATAGGGTTAATGTCATCGACTGTATCTGCACTTTGCAATATGTTTGTCGCACACTTCAATCTCTTCAGATGTGAATAAGACTCCATTCAAAAAATGTTCAGGTTTTTTTTAAACAAAGTCTTCCTAGACATTTATTGATCAAGCAGGAAAAAAACTTTGATTCTATTAAAATAACACCTCTAGAATAGATTCCAAGTGGAAAACGTAATAGAAACAACTCTGTTCGAAAGATTCCTACTGGATATTTGGACTGCAGAGTCTGTATCCAGAAGGATTAAACAATGGTATTGAATAGATATAAACTAATGATTGTCATTACTGAATAATAATTATTATGTGAAAAATTATATGGACTTTAATTACTATTGTGTAAATATGTAGAAAAATAGAAGGTAAATCTGTAATTGAAAAGAAATGTTTTTCACCAACTAATTAAGGATTTCTTGTTGTTTGACCATAAAAATGGTCATATAAGAGCTGAATGGTAGAAACTCAGTCCTCTTCCTTTCCTTTATTATCCCACCCCTCACATTTCTCTTCTGTCATTAGTGAGGGGATATATAAGTGAAGAACCTGTCTCTTAATCATATTAGGTACCATGAAGGCTTTTTAAAGCTCAAACGCATTGTACCATCTCATTTATGTACATTTTTAACATTTTAGGTCTTCTATTTTATAACCAATAAATTGATACCTTTTTGGAAGTCTATGGTTTCTCTCTAGTGATGGGCAAATCCTAAATTACTCGGAATCGCTTGACTCTAGCGAGTCCGAGCCCAGGACTCGCTACTCGTTGCGAGTCTAGCGAGTCCAATGTTAATGAATGGGGAAGCGAGTAATAGCGAGTAGTGTGAGATTTACAAATCGCAGATGTGTGTCGGAAGCTTCAGCCTGAAGCAATCCTAGTTTTGTCATTTATTTGCATTGGACTAGTTTACTTTGCAACTGTAATCGCTGGGAAACTCGCACAGATAAGAGTCCTGTCTCCTCAGTGTGCTGGCTGCCCCAGCTCCAGGGTCCTAGAGCCCGCCTGCTGCCTGATGTAGCAGAGCTGAGATTGTTCTCAGTCTGCTCATTCCCTGTGTACAGACATGAATGTCTGTACACAGAGATGATGTAGCAGAGCTGAGATTGTTCTCAGTCTGCTCATTCCCTGTGTACAGACATGAATGTCTGTGCACAGAGATGATGTAGCAGAGCTGAGATTGTTCTCAGTCTGCTCATTCCCTGTGTACAGATATGAATGTCTGTGCACAGAGATGATGTAGCAAGCTGAAATTGTTCTCAGTCTGCTCATTCCCTGTGTACAGACATGAATGTCTGTGCACAGAGATGATGTAGCAGAGCTGAGATTGTTCTCAGTCTGCTTATTCCCTGTGCATAGACATGTATATTTATGCACAAGGGATGTAGCAGAGAGGACATCGCGTTTTGGACTACGTCGGACGGAAGAGGATTTTTTTAATTAAAGATGGAGTCCCTAATGGCTTTTTTTTTTATTTCTAATAAAAAATTTTCTTTGTGTTGTGTTTTTTTTAAAACAATTTAATAGAAATTCATGGCGGTCATGTCTAATATTGGCGTGACCGCCATAAATTTCGGGCTTAGGGCCAGCTGATAATACAAAGCTGGCCCTAACCTCGTTATTACCCAGCGTGCCACTGCTACCAGGGCTGCTGGAAGAGCGGGGTTCAGCGCCAGAGGATGGCGCTTCAATGAACGCGCCATCTTCTGGGGCGGCTGCGGGCTGCAATTTGCAGCGGGGGGTGCCCAGAAAGCTTGGGCATCCCTGCGCTGCGGATTCCAGCCCCCAGCTGCTTAGCTGTACCTGGCTAGACATAGATATTGCGCGGAGCCCCACGCATTTTTTTTTAATTATTTCATGAAATTCTGAGATTCTGACTCTGAGACTCTGACTCTGAGACTCTGACTCTGAAATTCATGAAATAATAAAAAAAAAATGCGTGGGGCTCCGCGCAATTTCTATGTCTAGCCAGGTACAGCTAAGCAGCTGGGGGCTGGAATCCGCAGCGCAGGGATGCCCAAGCTTTCTGGGCACCCCCCGCTGCAAATTGCAGCCCGCAGCCGCCCCAGAAGATGGCGCGTTCATTGAAGCGCCATCCTCTGGCGCTGAACCCCGCTCTTCCAGCGGCCCTGGTGGCGGTAGCACGCTGGGTAATAAAGGGGTTAATACCAGCTTTGTTATACAAGCTGGTATTAAACCCGAGATTCTTAATGTCAGGCCACGCTTGACCCAGCCACTAAGAATCTCCAATAAAGGGTTAAAAAAACACAACACAGAGAAAATTTTTTATTTGAAATAAAAAAAAAGCCATTAGGGACTCCATCTTTAATTAAAAAAATCCTCTTCCGTCCGACGTAGTCCAAAACGCGATGTCCTCTCTGCTACATCCCCTGTGCATAGATAGATGTCTATGCACAGGGAATGAGCAGACTGAGAGCAATCTCAGCACTGCTACATCATCTCTGTGCACAGACATTCATGTCTGTACACAGGGAATGAGCAGACTGAGAACAATCTCAGCACTGCTACATCATCTCTGTGCACAGACATTCATGTCTGTACACAGGGAATGAGCAGACTGAGAACAATCTCAGCTCTGCTACATCATCTCTGTGCACAGACATTCATGTCTGTACACAGGGAATGAGCAGACTGAGAGCAATCTCAACACTGCTACATCATCTCTGTGCACAGACATTCATGTCTGTACACAGGGAATGAGCAGACTGAGAACAATCTCAGCACTGCTACATCATCTCTGTGCACAGACATTCATGTCTGTACACAGGGAATGAGCAGACTGAGAACAATCTCAGCACTGCTACATCATCTCTGTGAGCAGGCGGGCTCTAGGACCCTGGAGCTGCACAGAGAAGACAGCTGGACTCGGCTCGCAATGTAACAGCAGTTATCTGCGAGTTTCCCTGCTATCACTGGCACAGTAGCCGAGTCTAATGCAAACAATGGCAATCCTAGTTTTGTCAGCGTTTCTGACAAAACTAGGATTGATATTGATTTGCATTGGACTCGTGCGAGTAATCACTGGGAAACTCGCAGAGTACCGAGTCCTGCGAGTCCCTTACTACTCGCCGAGTAACGAGTCCTAGCGAGTAGATTCGCCCATCCCTATTTCTCTCCATTTCATCTGCAATGACAGGAAGCGCAAGCAGCACTCAGCTGAATTCACAGTTCAAAAATAGTTATGTTTATTCAATTAGTCTTTCATTTTCTTTCCATTAATGGTTACTAAACAAAGCTTCATGACTGAATATATCTGAAACCTAAGGCTGCTTTCACATCAGTAGTAAATGTAATAGTCGGCAGATCTGGCAGATGTCACCACACCTGCAGGATCTGCAGTATAACGTCCGGCTTGTGGGACCATTCATTCTCTATGGGGCTTGCGGTCAGGTGCGGTTTTGCCGGATCCAACACTTCTATCAGCGCAAAAAAATACTGCTAGCAGTGTATTTTTTTTGTGCGAGCCGCTATTGCCGGATTTGCTAGATCGGGCAAAACTGCAAGTCACATAGAGAATGATGGAGCTTGCCGGATTGGTGCCGCAAGTCAGCCGTTACAAGGCAGATCTGGCAGGTGCGGCGACATCTGCCGGATCTGCTACCTATTACATTTACCGCTATTGTGAAAGCAGCCTAATCTGCCATATTAACATACTCACTATAAACACTCCTTTGCATTTCCATAAATTACAGAATATAGTTGAGGTTCACATCTGTTTCAGGTGTTAAGGACTTAAATATTTATAGCTCTGCTTTGGTGTAATGTATAATGTTAATAACGGTGTGAATTTATAACCCTAGTACATTAATCATTGTTTTTTGGCTTAAAAATGTCTCATATGCAAATTCTATTTGTATAAAAATACCATTTATAAAATAGATATCCAACTTCTGAAATGTTTCTATAACTACATGATTAGATTCACGCTGTATGCTATAAAGTAAAATAGAAAAATTATTGTAGCATTCAAGAATATCAAAGAAGCAGTAACACAAATTTTATGTTTGCATAGCAGTTATTGAGCGATATAATACATTGTTATTGTTCATTGTTGATCACCAGACTAAAATAATTAAGACAAATTGAATAACCTGCATCTTAAAAATATTTGCTACATGTGAATGAGCATCCATCCCACCAACCAACCCACTGCACAAGTACTGATCCCTAACTCCTAATAACTGCTAATAGAAATACTTTAAAGATCTATGATTTTAATATACTGTGTGGACCATGTAGAAAAATACAAATAGAGGTCTATTTAAATGAACAATATCTAAACACCAAGGTAATAATTGTTGAATATATTATTACTATAGCTAACTGTGCTGAGTTAAATTAAAATGAAATTATTTTTATCACAGTGAGGAACAACATTGTATTTATCCGACAGGTTTAAATGCATTAACTCAGACCTAGATAATACCATACACACATGGTCAAAATTGCTGCTACCCCTCATTTAATGAAAGAAAAACCCACAATGGTCACAGAAATAACTTCAATATGAAAAAAGTAATAATACATAAAAAATCTATGAAAATTAACAAATGAAAGTCAGACATTTGCTTATCATACCTGCTTCCAAAGGATTTTTAAAAAAAAATTAAACTCATGAAATAAGCCTGGACAGAAATGATGGTCGCTTAATTTTTTACACAACCTTTTGAGGCAATTAAACGATTCCTGTAACTGTCAATGAGCCTTCTGCACCTCTCCACAGGTATTTTGGAGACTCCTCAAGAGCAAACTGACTCCAGTTGTCTCTTGTTTGAAGGTTGCCTTTTCCAGACCCCATGTTTCAGCTCTTTCCAAAGATGCTCAGTAGGAATTAGGTCAGGGCTCATAGAAGGCCATTTCAGAATAGTCCAATGTTTTCCTCATAGTTGTGTGTTTTTAGCTGTGTGTTTTCGGTTATCATCCTGTTGGAAGACCTGTGACTGAGATCAAGCTTTCTGACACTGGACATCACATTTCTCTCTAGTATCCCATGCTAGTCTTGAGATTTCATTGTAGCCTGCACAGATTCAAGACACCCTGTACCAAATGCAGCAAAGCAGCCCCAGAACATAACAGAGCCTCCTCCATGTTTCACAGTAGGGGGCAGTGTTCTTTTCTTGATATGCTTCATTTTTCCATCTGGGTACATAGAGCTGATGTGCCTTGCCAAAAAGATCAATTTTTGTCTCATTTGTCCATAGGACATTCTCCCAGAAGCTTTGTGGCTTGTCAACATGTAGTTTGGCATATTCCAGTCTGGCTTTTTTATGATCTGCTTTCAACAATAGTGTCCTCCTTGGTCATCTCCCATGATGTCCACTTTGGCTGACACAACGACAAATGGGGCGATCTGACACTGATGTTCCTTAAGCTTGAAGTCCACCTTTAATATCTTAAGAAGATTTCCTGGGTTCTTTTTGTTGCCTTTCATTATATCCGTCTCTTTGAGTTGTCATCAATTTTCCTCCTTCAGCCACGTCCAAAGAGGTTGGCTACAGTCCCTTTGATCATAAATGTCTGAATAATATGTGCAGCTGTACTCACAGGAACATCAAGCTGTTTGGAGATGGTCTTCTAACCTTTACCTTTAACATGCTTGTCTATAATTTTCTTTCTCATCTCCTGAGACAATCCTTTCCTTTGCTTCCTCTGGTCCATATTTAGTGCAATACACACCATGTCACCAAACAGCACAGTGAGTATCTGTAGCCCTATATACAGGCCCACTGACTGACTACAAAATTATAGACACCTGTGATGCTAATTAGTATATACACCTTGATTTACCATGTCCCTTTTGTCACGTTATTTTCAGGGGTACCATCATTTCTGTCCATGGCTTATTTACTGAGTTAATTTTTTTTTTTTCATTCTGTGGAAGCAGGGCTGAAAAGCAATGTTTGACTTGTATTTGTTCATTTTCATAGATTTTTTAAATATTATTACTTTTATCTGATTCAAGTGGGTTTTTCTTTAATTAATTGAGGGGTACAACAATTTTGACCACGTGTGTAATTAGTTATTTTATTGAAGCGTGTGTAACAAGATTTTATAAATTCTAAAAGACTGAGTAAAAGGAATTTCTTAATGCCAAATTACCTTTTTGTATACTTAAATTGATTTTAATCCAAAAATAAAGCTTTGAACATAGTTCTTTTAATGTTAGTCACGGAGGATGAATAATGACTGAATTAAAATGTAACATTTATCTTAGAAATGGGCAGAATAAAAATAACCTCATTTAGTATCTAATACTGGTAAACAATATAAATATATAATAGCTTAGATCCAAAGTCTTAAACTATCACCTAACCAAGTCATATCTCATACTTTGTACTGACGAGGAGCAAACACTCTGAAAAACCATTTCTGCAAATTGAGAATATGATTTGGCTTATATCCTTAGTCATATGATAAGGGTCAATATTGACTTTTAGAATTGCTACTTCCAATAGGATGGCGCTAGAGTTCAAGTTCTCTTTGAAGAGGTAATTTGCATATTGTATTAATATATGGACATCAGTTTCTCTTCAGAGAAAATAATTTGATTTATCTTGTATTGACATTGTCTACTCTATGCCAGTTCTCAAGGTACAGAAGCATCATTTTTCTAAACTCGTTTTCATGATTTAAGGGAGTATGTCTGTTCTTAACTGTATTAATTTTTGCCATACTTTTTACCATGAAGTTTGCCTGTAAGTTGTCAAACACAAATTGGCAGTGATTTAAAATGCATTGTCCAGTTAAAGGTGCTCCCCAAGAATATGAAAAAATCCTAAATATCTTTAATTAGCAAATCACACTTGTTTTGTCCATGGAGGCAGCTGTATAATTCATGTTTTTAACAAGAGGTGCCCTGTTTGTGTTTTGCAACCACATCTATTTTAACATCATGCCCCATGTGGATGCCACACCCATTTTTTAGCCACTCCCATTTCAATGCACAGTTTTCTCAATCAGAAAATACAATTTTCCTGTTCTGGCAGGTAGCAGTGTTGTAGTGACAGAAACAGACCGCCTACTGAGATAGGGGCTAATGTAGGTGGCAACAGTAATTGTGTGAACAGCGTCCTATGTGAATCCTATTCATTGTGCAGGACAGCCAGTGGTTCGCTGCCCTCCAAGATTAAGGAAGTGTTTAGTGATTGGGGGCTGGTGTCCTGCACTAGTAATGCCTTCCGTTTTAATCAAGGCAAAGCTGGACCTTGTGTGAGTGCCATGGTCGACTGACCAAAGTAATGCTGTGGTAAGGAAAAGTTTACTAAATTTGTCCTTTGCTGTTTTTGGACACTGATTTAGTGGCTAGGATTTAGTGGCTAGGACTTGTGAGAAGTGGGGACCCGTGAAGTGGGTCACAAGCTTAAGTGTTTTGGACCAAAAGACAAACTAATACCCCACAATTTAATTAATTGTTATAGGTTTTTTTTTGCACTCTTTATATTGCAGGATGCAGCTAGGCCATATGGGACGTTTGTTCTGGCATGTAGCAGTGCTGTAGAGCCAGAAATAGCCCGCCTACTGAGACAGGGACTAATGTAAGAAGCTGGTGGTCTGTAGGAGGGCTAAAGGAAGACCAGGAATCTTAATAGGATATATAACTTAAAGGGAACCTATCAGCTATTTATGCCTCCCCAGTATCATTGTCTGCACCTACAGCTTTAAAATACTATTCTAATCATCCCTGTCTGAGCTCAGGTGTTAATGTGAAAGGTGAAATAAAAGCATTTATACACTTATATTTCCTTATGTGATGAGGCAGTCAGCCCCAGCTTGGAGGACGGGGACTATTTGGCAGGTTAATAGTTAACATTTCAGCCTTGAACATGTTGGGAGACCTGATGTGATGTTACAACCATGTGACTACATAGGCAGAGCTAAGTTCTCATAGAACATAATACGTTTGCTGGCTTTGGACCGCCCACTATGGTCACATGATCGTTACATCACACAGGTCCTTTAGCTATCCAAGTTAAAAGTGAGTTAACTATTATCCTGCCAGACAGACCCCTCCTCCAAGGTGGGGACTGAAATGTCAGTGTATAAATGTTTTTCTTTCACCTTTCACATTACACTATGAGCTAAGACAGGGATGATTAGAATGGTATTACAAAGCTACAGGTACAGACAATGATAGCTGGAGGGGCATAAACCACCTGACAGGTTCCCTTTAACTTTATTCTTCCTCCGCATACCACAACATGTTTCCATGGTAATCCGTCTTCCTCAGGTGGATCTGGCTGGGCACACATTGCAGCAACCTGTGTGAACAGTGTCCTATGTGAATCCTATTAATTGTGCAGGACAGCCAGTGGTTCGCTGCCCTGCCCTTCACACAGGTTACTGCAACCTGTTCTGGCAGGTAGCAGTGTTGTAGTGACAGAAACAGCTCGCCTACTGAGATGGGGCTAATGTAAGAGGCTGGGCTCTCATTGCAGTAACCTGTGTGAACAGCATCCTATGTGAATCCTATTCATTGTGCCGGACAGCCAGTGGTTCACTGCCCTCCAAAATTAAGGAGGTGTTTAGTGATTGGAGGCTGGTGTCCTGCCCTAGTAATGCCTTCCCTTTTAATAAATGCAAAGCTGCACCTTGCATGAGTGCAATGGTCGACTGACCAAAGTAAAAAAGGTCAGTGAGACTTGGCATAGGGTAGAGGATCAGGGGGTCACTGGGTGGGAAGGAGGTGTGAGGTAACCACCTAGAAAGTGGAAGGATCATATGATAGGCATCGCCTTACATATGGATGAAGAGAGAGGCACATTATGGGAGGTAGGGACAGTAGCTATAGTACTAGGGGCAGCTATGTGAGCAGAAACACTAGGACTACACCAGAAAGTGGGGTTCTAGATATATAGTGAGGCTGTGGGTGCATCTCTGGTGTTTTTTTACCTTGTTTCTGATGCAATGCACACTCCTAGACTCAGAGCTTGTAAATTGGTGGATAAAGCGATTCCACCCTCCCACCCGTTTAGCTGCTTAAAGACCTAGGAATTTTTTGTTTTGTCACTTTCAGTATTCCCTCCCCTTCTAACAACAGTAATTTTATTTTTCCACTGATAAAGCCATGTGAGCGCTTATTTTTAGTGGGTTTTCAGTTTCTCAGATTTTTCTCTTTGTATGTATATTTTTGAGTAAAATGTACATCGTGAATCTTTTTGGCATGATTTGTTGTCTTCTTGTATGTAGTGCTTATGCCGTTTAAGCTTACAGTCAAAAAGATTAAGGTCTTTTATGCTTTCAAAGGTATCTAGGTCTGAAGTTGGTACAAAGAATAAACCCCTGCTCAACACACACATCTCGGTCAGGTCTAGGTTTTATTTAGAGAGGTTAATTACCTCGGTGTTGCTGGAGGGGGATTGGATAATTTGGGCTTATTAGGGGGTATCTTGGGTCTAAAAAAGGTGGTCTTACAGGGGGGTTATTATTATATTCACCCTTACCTTTCTACTTGCCACACCTAGGTTTTCCTTTTGGACCCATTTTACCTTCAATATCAGAGTCATCAGTATCACTCATATCTGGTTCTGTCTCACTTGGTCTAACTCCCTTGAAGGTGTACACCTTATTCTCCTCAAAATCCTGAAGTCTCTGATATAGAAATCGGTGCTTTTTCTCTTTCAGATGGTATTGACATTTTTCAATAGTAAATGGTAATAGCACTGTTTTTAATTTTCACATTAGGTATTGCAAACCTTTTTCATTTGATTAGTAAAAGTTAAGTTTTAGTTTTTTTATGTTAATCTCATGTTGCCACTAATTGCTGTGGTCTATTGAAAAATGTTGGTGACTCGTCTGCTGCCCCCAAGTGTAAATTTATTTTGAATGGGCTTGGCCAGCTTTTTAGCCACAGGCATTGATACCAACCAAGGGTTCACAGAGGTGAAGGATGTTTTTTCTAATAGAGCCTTCACCCAAAAAAAGTACATCCCTACCGTAAATGGTGCATTTCGGGATCTGACAAAGGTATATAAAGAAAGAACAGTATTCTGGTGGGAGGTACAACCTTGGAAAGTTATTTGAAAGATAGAATTATACCCAGACTCTGAGAATTACTCTAGCCCCAGGTTTTAGATATAAGAACCAAGAACTAATAAAGAATTGGGAAAAAAAGCGACAAATAGCTCACTTAGTTTCATGCAACTCCTCTTAGAGGAGGAGAAGAAAAAACTAGCATAACTAGAACTTTCTCTAAAAGAGACAACTGAGATCACAAAGAATTTCTCAAGTGATCCAGAGTTCCAGGCTAAAGAAACAGTGCTTCAGAGCACTATTGAAAAATTTCAATACCATCTGAAAGAGAAAAAGCACTGATTCTATATCTGAGACCTACAGGACTTTGAGGAGAATAAGGTGTACACCTTCAAGGGAGTTAGACCAGTGAGACAGAACCAGATACGAGTGAAAATGATCACGCTGATATTGAAGGTAAAAAGGGTCCAAAAGGAAAACCTAGGTGGGGCAAGCGGAAAGGTAAGGGTGAAGATAAGAATAACCTCCCTCTAAGACCACCTTTTTTAGACCCAAGATACTCCCTAGGAAATCCAAGGTATCCCAATCCCCCTCCAGCAACACCAAGGTAATTAACCTCTCAAAAATGTGTGTGTTGAGCAGGGGTTTATCCTTTCTACCAACTTCAGACCTAGATACCTTTGAAAGCATAAAAGACCTTAATCTTTTTGTCCGTAGGCTTAAATGGTGTAAGCGCTGCATAATAGAAGACAGGAGATCATGCCAAGAACTCGGTATTAGTGATGATCTGTTGGGAGATGTGAGATTTTTGTTTGGGCTGGGTGAATATAACCCGAACTTCCCATTGATGTGATAACATGCTGAGTGGGACAACTGGTGGAAATGAATGCCACATCACCCAGTCAAATGTTTATTTGCATATTGATTATGGATTAAAAAATTTTTTTTATCCATCTGTTAATGTGTCACCTAGTATTAAGGGCTTTTTACACTGGGTATTTAATAAGGAATATACAGATGTTGGTGATTTGGAGATCATGGGTGACCTGTCCTATTCTCCTTAAGGGATGAAAAAAAAATTCTGAAATTCATTATAGCTTGAGTTGCTGCTTTCTTAAATCTGCAAATTGTCACTTCATGGAGGAAGTAGACAAACTCTTGTGCCACATATTGATAGAGTTTGTCTACTTCCTCCCTGAAGAGACAATTTGCATATTTCCCAGAGGCTACAAGTCTCCTCACTGCTGGTATGCAGGATTATCTCCATAAGGAAAACAGCTATTCCATTGACCTTTCCCAAACCTGTAACATTTTTATTGTTCCATTGTTGGAGCATAGTGAGGGCTCATTCTGTGCATGGTAACTTGATTTTTTTTATCGGTACTATTTTAGGGTAGATACAATGCTTTGATCACTTCTTATTGCATTTTTTGTGGAGCTACGGCAACCAAAACCCTGCGATTTTAGCATTTTGGATTATTTCTCTTACAGTTATTACAGATTGGGATAGTGAAGTGTGTATTTAAACAGATCTGACTTCTCCAAACATGTTGATACAAAATATGTGATTATTATTACATATCTTTATTGATAAGTGGGGTAAAGGGGAGCGATTAAAATTTTGATATATTTTTAAAACTTTTTCTTTACCAACTCTATATAGAAGTACTGCAGTATCAGTCAAAATCACTGTCTTCTATGATGCAGGCCACAGGCTGGATGTCAGAGTGAAGATCATATGTCAAGCATGGGGGCGTTCACCTGACCCCCACCTGTCATAGCAATACATCGGTGGCCTGAAATCGCATTGCAAGGAAACCAATGGGTGCCAAAACTCACATCCAGGCTGGAGTAAGACATTTAAGTGCTGCTGTAAGCAACTGACAATGGTATTTAAGAGGAGAACTGCAGTGATTGGCAGGTATGCCAATTGCTGGTATTAGAGGCAGATGATAGCTATATATAATAATTAGTATATATTCCCAATTTACTGCATCCAGACAAGAGTGAGGACAGTGCAGAAAAAAAGGGTGTGAACCTCTTCATTATCTTGCCATTATGCATTTTTTCCTCCCCTTTTTCAAAGAACCGTAACTATCTTTTTCTGTCCATATAGACATATGAGGGTTTGTTTATAGACAGATGTTATTGCATTTTTTAATGGCACCCTTCATTTTATTATGTGGCCCATGGGAAAGCGGGGGGAAAAATTCCAAGTGCGTTGAAATTGAAGAAAAGGTGCAATTCCACTATTTATTGTTTTTTTATTTACCATGTTCACTCTACAGTAAATTTACCTGGCAATATGATTTTTCAGGTCAGTATGAGTTTGCAGGTGCCAAACACACAGTTCTTTTTTTTGTTTAAATAATGAGAAAAAGTTTGGAAATTTGTAAAAGAAAAATAAAAAAAATATTAATTGTGTCGCATTTTCTAAGGCCTGAAGTGTTTTCAATTTTCAGAATATGGGGCTGATGTTTTTACCCGATACTATTTTTGGGCAGATACATTATTTTTTATTGTTTATTATTGCATTTTATTGCAACAATCTTGCAACAGCCAAAAACACCATTTACTAATCAGACTAATTTATTTTATATTTTGATAAATCGGACTTTTTGAATACAGAGATATGAAATATGTTTTCCTTGTATCGGGGAGAGTGCAGTTAACAATGTGCGGGGTGCATGTCTCCAGAGGCACAAGCTTGAAACAATGTTTCAGCATTAGTCTGAAATATTTGCGATTCTCTAGAAAAAAAAGGTATGACATTGATGCTTCAAAATAGTCACTGCAACAATAGATGAATTTATTGAGAGGTGCAATTTGTGCAGTGGGGTCACTTTTAGGGTTTTTCAGCTTTTTTTTTGGCAGTTCTACAAATGTAATACAGTGTCCAAACTGGTATTGCAAAATTAAATAGCACTCTGTGCTTTCCGAGTTTTTCCTGTGCCCAAACATTCATTTTTGACCACACGTGGAGTATCAATGTGTACGAAGAAAATGCTAACTAAATTATTTAATCAATTTTCTCCTATTACCCTTGATGCATATTATAAATGTGGTGCTAAAACAGCATTTTAGTGATAAAAATAATAATTAGACTAAATCTTTCAGGGAATTAATCATAACTCACACCAATATTACCACCCTGTATATATATGGGTATCAAAAAGTCTCAAAAGACAACGAGATGGCTAAAAAATATCAAGTTTTTATTTAGATACTTTGCATAAAAGATTTATCCATACACAACATAAACAATTCAATGGAAAACACATCATGAGAACTATTTTTAGCCAACCGGATTCTCTATGGCATTAACAGATAAGTGCCACACGGCTCACATATAAGGGACAACAGTGTGACAAAATTATTCGGTATGCTGTCCCAACCTTCTCTTATTGATCCCTTCTGGTAGCTCCCTATGCAAACTGATGTATATCACTCCAAAAGTAGGCATTAAACTGTATATGGAATAAACAAATCAATCTATCAAAGAATCACCTATGATGCCATGATTCAAGGATATCAACTTATACCGAGGTACCAGAAGATATCACATACCAATAGCCCAGCAGAGTATTCCATTTGCAAATATCACAAATTTCACAGACCATTAGCCTTTCCCCACAAGGAGGATATCATATATCTAATCAATCAGGTGCAAACCAGCAGTACTTGTTTGAAAATGAACATGCTGCAGAGGAGCAGAATGCGGCAACCTGCAAGCAGCTGTGAAAACTGTGCGGTCCAGTGAAGCATAGTGCAGTTGGGATTTCTAGAAATCCCATCCTATATGCTTCACTGTACAACGTAGCATTTTGGATGCAGCGGCAAGGCGCTGCGTCCCAAACGCTGCATTCACTGATCGTGTGCACGCACCCTAATAGAAACATGTCACAACTTCTGTGTTATTTACTAACGCAAGGTTTTGGCTTAAATACTGAGGTAAAAAAAACTCACCAAGTACTCAATGTGTGAATAGTGTCTAAGTCATGCACAGAATAAATTAAATGCAGATATAGGTTGAGTGCCGGTATGACCGAAATCGACACGAACAAGGGATGAAAGAAATATAGTTTACATGTATTTTTTGTGATGTTTTCTTAACTCTTTATTGATGTATAATACAACAAAAAGCTCTCACAAAATATTGAGCCAAATTATTGCAATCTTTATTAACTAACTCTGAAAAGCATACAATAATCAAAATTACTGCAGTAACATAATATGGGAAGGGACAGAACCAAACTTATTTATGCAAATCTTTGCCAGTCTTAGCACAAGTAATACTTTTATACATAGAAATCCAAATGCACAACCATATGAACATTAAAGGAGATTATGTTGAAACGTCTTACTATGTAAATCAACAAACATTGTGTGGCACAGAGATCAGCAGTGAATATTACATGCACCTATGTTTATCTACTGTACTTAGTGAAGTATCAAATCCCACAATAATCACCCCTAAGTGCTATAGGAATGGCAATTCCTCCCTCTTCCCTATGACTGTAGCACTCCTTATTCGTAAGTCACAACATGCATAATTTAGTAAATATTGGCTTACACTTACTTTGAGTGTTGTGTTCCGTAGGCTCTTTCCTCTCCCCCACCCCGACGCACGTTTCATGTGGTCACTTTCTCAGGTGGTCAATGTATCCTATTTTGTTTTTTCCCCTTCTTCCAAGTGCCATAACTTTTATACATTTTCATTAACAAAGCCTTATCAAGGCTTGTTTTTTGAGGGACGAATTATAGTTTTAAATGCTATGAGACCACTCACTATGTTATATGATATACTGAAGAGCAGAGGACATTCTCATATAGACTAAATAATAATGATTCAGAAGTATAGCAACTGAAACTACACTGATATTTTAATTTTCACCTCATATTTTCGACATATGTCGCCCAGATGCACTTTTGTGGTTAGATATAAATATTTCATATGTTAATTTGCATGCCTATGCTCACAATCGAGCATTCTAATTATTTTCACCCTCTATTATTAAGGCCAGCTGCTGACAGGCTTGAATTCTAGGCTAATTTCTTCAGTCGTGCAGATTCATTGTATGATGTTTAGAACAGCCTGTTCATATTTTTTGCTTACAAATTTCGCCGAAATACAATGCTGTTATGCAATATCACACTTCTTAAGATTTATGGCAGATGTTACCGTATATACTTTTTATTGTTTCTACAGAAGGTATACATCTGTTGTGTACAATTTCCATGTACTTTAATGAAAATGGGCTATTTTATGAAATCATTGGATCAGTGTGCCAGTATATTAAATTATTGAGATTTGGATATGTATTTGAGTTTGTAAAGACATTAGAAGTAACCTGGATAGTGGCTTGGCGGACGCACATTAGACTAAATAGCAGGGGACAATTTCCTTATGATCAATAACCATTAGGATGGTGTGCACCACTGGAAAGTAATAAATTCAATCACACTTGTGCCATATACGAAGTAAGGAACGAATGCTATTTAGAAGAAGGTATACCGTATATGGGCACCAGGATGATATATATTGGAAAAATATGCAATACTGAAATCCCAGAAAATGCAAGAATTATGGAAAACGACCAATATAGTTGAAAATACCAATGTCATAAACATGAAGGGGCTTCAAGTGAATGAAACATGTACAAAAATTACCTTAGCCATTGACCACATATAAAAAAATCAGGTCTAAGAATGCATGTTAAGAATAATTAGCACCATAATCAAAGTAGGGGTACCCCTGACAAAGCCACTTCTCTGGTGTAATGTGTAGGGTCTCCTAACTTTCATTTATTTTTGTCCAGGTTTACCCCTACTTTGATCATGGTAAGTTGATGGTGCTAATTATTCTTACCATGTATTCTTATAGCTGCTAGTTGATTTTTATATGTGGTTAATGACTAAGGTCATTTTTGTACATGCTTCATTCATGTTTATGACATTGGGATTTTCAACTATACAGTATGAGTAGCTTTCCTTAATCCTTGCATTTTCTGTGACAGCATGATTCACCTACCTGGGGCAGCTTTAATGCTATAGATTTTCTATCCATTTGATTGTATACTGTTGAATTGCCATATGTCTTAAAACTCTTGTGCCCTAGCTGATTCATACCACAATTACACAATTTAGGGGTCACTTTATGGCTATGTATTGGCTTTATTGTTAGCCTTATCTGGAGTACTGTGTATTGCACACTTCACATCTTTGTTTTCTTAATGGTTTTTAATGTGTCTGTAATCCTTTTTTGTAATAACATTTTGTACATGTTTTTCCATGCATATTCTCTTGCCTATTTTTCTAATATATATATCACTCTGGTGCCCCTATATACCAATTCCTTCTCATCATGAAATCGGGTTTAAAACTGAGCTAGAAATGCTTTTTTTCTCTTGCACTATAATAAAGTTTATATATTTTTTGTGTACTGTCACTTTATATGTAAAATTAAAATTTTAATCAAGTTGTAATATTCATTTATATATCACTTTTACGCACATAATAATCATTGGTTTTCTTGTGTAAATACATTGCAAGTTTAGCCTGGTCTGGTGCAATGTAATAAATCTATAATCCCTGTGCTCTGTCACTTTATTTTTGATCCTGTATACTTGTGTTCAGTTTTTTATTTTTTTTAAGCACAGATTTTTATATTAGTCTTTTTTAATGTTTATTGTATATTAATTATATGTATTATTATTTATTAGGGATCTATTTCAGTACACACAGATTTTGAGGGTTTCTATATCACATTGCATCATTTTCCTGCTATTTATTTATTATTTTTCACTAGATGGCGGCCCGATTCTAAAGAATCGGGTAGTCTAGAATCCATATATAGTTTATTTACTAATAGTTAGGGGAGTGCGGTGAAATGAATTGTGTGTATACAGGTGGCTCAGTGGGTAGCAGAGTATACGTGGCTCAGTGGGTAGCAGAGTATACGGTGGCTCAGTGGTTAGCACTGCGCGGTGGCTCAGTGGTTAGCAGTGAGTGCGGTGGCTCAGTGGTTAGCAGTGAGTGCGGTGGCTCAGTGGTTAGCAGTGAGTGCGGTGGCTCAATGGTTAGCAGTGAGTGCGGTGGCTCAGTGGTTAGCAGTGAGTGCGGTGGCTCAGTGGTTAGCAGTGAGTGCGGTGGCTCAGTGGTTAGCAGTGAGTGCGGTGGCTCAGTGGTTAGCAGTGAGTGCGGTGGCTCAGTGGTTAGCAGTGAGTGCGGTGGCTCAGTGGTTAGCAGTGAGTGCGGTGGCTCAGTGGTTAGCAGTGAGTGCGGTGGCTCAGTGGTACGCAGTGAGTACGGTGGCTCAGTGGTTAGCAGTGAGTGGGGTGGCTCAGTGGTTAGCAGTGAGTGTGGTGGCTCAGTGGTTAGCAGTGAGTGCAGTGGCTCAGTGGTTAGCAGTGAGTGTGGTGGCTCCGTGGTTAGCAGTGAGTGCAGTGAGATTGGTCAGCACAGTGGCGTGGGCAGAGTGGTCAGCGCAGCGCCGTGGGCAGAGTGGTCAGCGCAGCGCCGTGGGCAGAGTGGTCAGCACACACATACATACATACACACAAACACACACACACATATACACATACTTCGCTATAGTTAGCACCGACCCTGCGTCTTCCCCGGCGCCTGGATCCTGAGTCGACATGTCGCCGCCCGCGGACGACTGGATCCAATATGCCGTCCGGGAAGTTTGGCGAGACTTCTTGGACGCTATATTGGATCCAGTAGTTGGGGGGTGGCAACATGTCGACTGAGGATCCAGGCGGCTGATGCAGGGCCGGTGGTAAGTATAGCGGAGTGTGTGTGTGTGTGTGTGTGCGGACAAAATGAGGGAAGTGCGGACAAAGTGAGGGAAGTGTGGACAAAGTGATGGAAGTGACTAGATACACACATATATACACACCAGTGGCAGTAGTTATAAACACTACCAAATATGCAGTTAATGCTGAACTGGTATATAATGGGTTAATTTCGCAGTGTCATTACAACTATACACTGTGTAATAGAAATAACAACAATAATGGAATATAAGGGGTTAATGTTCCTACTGGCAGTAGTAATAGAGACTACAAAGTATGGAGTTAAGGCAGAAATGGTATATAAGGGGTTAACTTCGCAGTGGCAGTACAACTACACACTGTGTTATAGAAATTACAGATAAAACGGAATGTAAGGGGTTAATGTTGCTACTGTCATGAGTACAATATACGCACTAATAATACTGTTAACCAAAAAAAGATATATTATCTGATTTAGGGTTGATAATGTACAGGAGCTTGCTTCCCGACGTCGCTGTGACAGGATTATCAAAGTAGGAATGATGTGTGAGGTAAAAATTCAAAATTCGCGGTTTAAAATGGCGTCCGCGAAATTTTAATTCATAAAATGGCGGCTTTCGCGAGGCGCTGTTCGGATTGGGCGATGCCGCGACCAATGAGAGAAGCGCCTCACTTCCCACTGAGATACGTGGAGGACTTTGAGTTTCAAATTTACCGCTGTAAGTGAGGCGCGAAGCTCATTGGTCGCTGTGTGCTGGCGCCGACCAATGAGCATAGCGCCTCACTGCCCATTGAGATACATGGAGAACTTTGAGTTTCAAATTTACCGCTGTAAGTGAGGCGCGAAGCTCATTGGTCGCTGTGTGCTGGTGCCGACCAATGAGCATAGCGCCTCACTGGCCATTGAGATACATGGAGGACATTGAGTTTCAAATTTACTACTGTAAGTGAGGCGCGAAACTCATTGGTCGCTGTGTGCTGGCGCCGACCAATGAGCATAGCGCCTCACTGGCCATTGAGATACATGGAGGACTTTGAGTTTCAAATTTACCGCTGTAAGTGTGGCGCGAAGCTCATTGGTCGCTGTGTGCTGGCGCCGACTAATGAGCATAGCGCCTCACTGCCCATTGAGATACATAGCGGTCTTTAGAACTGTGCATGGCCAGGCACTTGGTTCTGTTTTCGGCCACGGCGCTCGGCTCTCGTCGGTCGGAGCGATGAAGTCTGTAGCTCCGGCCCACTGTATTCTCATTGCTCGGTGCTTGTAGCCACCGCCGGAGCTGACGTTCTGGCGGCGTCGGTGGGGTGTACGTAGGCAATGGCTCGCTGCAACGGCTCGCAATGCCCGCTGCGCAGGCAATGCTTCACAGGTCGCGTGGGCGCTGCGCGCCCACGGCCACGGTGACGGAAGCAGCGCCGAAACTTACGGAAGTGCGTTAGGGGAATTATATATTAGATATGTGTCTAGTGTGATTTATGTGTTTTTAATTTATTTTTTTGGGATTAATACTTTTCAAAATCATTTTCTACAACATTCCAAAACATTAGGGAGTACCCACCATTTTAATATTTAATTGATAAATCAATACTACACATACAAATAAGCAAGTTTGTAATGTATCTCATCGGACAGCTCTGCTTTCTCCATTGGATCTGATCAGTCATTTTCACAACTCTCAGTTCATGGGTAAAATCTGAAGTCATTAAGGACAGATGTTTATATTACTGAGATGGAATATGGCAGCTGTTAGTGATAAGATTCTTCGTAGAAGGGAGGGGAAGGATCTCTGTCTCTTGTCTATTTAAAGTGATTTGGTTGGTGCTTGTTTTTCTTCTACTCTCTGTTTGTTATTTATCACAATAACCACTATTACATTATCTGTCCCGTTCAATAGGAAAAATTGGTGAAAGGTCCTCTTTAAAAGTTAAACTCAGGCTTTGAATTAATTTTAAAGGAAGAAAGACAGGGCAGGGCGCACCACGATTACACTAGTAAAGATACTGGGTGCTTATGTGCAAAAGCAAAGCCAATATGATCGAGAGAAGTAATTGCCCATAGAGCAAGCTCAACCAACATGATATGAATGAAAAAAGCCTTTATTGAAAATCCAACAACAAATAACATTTAAAAACAAGTAAAAACCATACAATATTATATATATGAACAGACCCCCAGGTGGAGCCCGGTATATAAACACGTACAGAGCATGTAACAATAATGCAATGGTATAGCTGACACGTCGGTGCATACAGTATATATCTGTGTCCCTTCAGACTGAGGAACTAGGAAGATCCAAAAATAGTAGGATTGGTTTAAACAATACAAACCAATATCCTCAACTCTACGATCTACATTTAATTTGCAATATATAAAGCCAGGGACAATAAAACAGAGATTGTTATAAAGTCAGAGGTCCCTCAAGATTGGTGATCAGCCATAAGGGGAGAGAGTAGGATAGACAGATCCTATATGGCACCCTTAGCAGCTAGGACCCAAGGAACAGACCTGGATTCAAGTACTGAGGTGACAGAGCCCCACGTGTATTGCCGTCTAGCAGCTTTGTCAGGGAAATGACAAATAAGTTGTTGGGTGGACATTACATAACATACATATACCCCATTGATACTGTGCACCTATGGGTGGCTGCGAGGTGAGGGTATAATGACCGGGACACCAGTAGTTTGTGTGTGAGGAATATGGCGCTGCTATGAACGACACTGACTCCAAAATAGTGGCAAATTAGCTTTCTTTATTGGTGACAAAAAGATAACAGATTCAAACTTTGCCACAAAGATATGGGCCCCAACAGCCTGATCACAGTGTACAAATTATGCAGCCCGAGGGAACTTACGTGCCAGTTTTGCAGGAGGGAACTCCTGACTATACCACCCACACCCTTACTCTACACAGAGCCTACCCAGGCTCTTACTGGTGCCGTGGCATGTGTTCCCCTTGGGATACAACCTTAAACCCACTTCCCACGCTATTTACAATATACTTTGGGATCCCTGATTCCCCTTTATAAATATAACCCACAACCTATTTACAGCAAATGTAGGTTCCCCTCCTGCAGGGGTGAAATTCTTACTCAAACTTGGTAATGTACAGTTAACAAGGTGTATGTTGTTTAACCCTAAACACCGGCCACTGGGGTATATGAGAGCTTCCTTACACTAGGCTTTTTAGCACAGCCCAGTATAACAGGGATGGCGATAGCTCTCTCAGTCCTATGGTGTCATTCATGATCGGCTTCTCTGCGTCACACACTTGTTCAAGTCTCAGTATTCAGAATCTTGTATAGACCAAGCCTGGTTGGTCTCTCCTGAAAAGTACACACAAAATAGTCCTTTGAAATTACTAGATAACTTGCCCTATCTTACTATCCACTTATTCACCGGTCATCCTTATGTACTCCCAGCACACGACTTATCTTTCAGCCCACGGTGTAGATCGAGTCCTTGAAGAAATCTAACATGGCTCAAGCAAGGCACATCTTTCCCTAGGTACACGAGCCCCTCAGAAAAGCTAACACGTCTTTATCTGTGTAGGATCTCCACAGGAATCCGTCTCTCCAAAATTTACCTCACAAGACTCTGACCAAAATTACTTCCTGTTTTCAGTCCTTTCTACTGTTGAAATGGTGACTTCTAGTGGTCAGACTAAGTAACTGCAGGAAAGCTCACATTACCAGTGTTATGAACTTATTATTATGAATACATGTCAACATGCTTTCAAGGGCAATTAACTAATGATAGTATATTACACAGCAGACATGCTTGTAATGTGAGGACCATGGTAACAATGCTTTTTTACCCAGGGACAGAATGCAGGCATGCATGAGGGGATCAGCATCCCAGAAGTGATAGAATCAAGCACCATGGTAACTGTGCTTGTTGACTCAGATATGCTTCTTGGGCCTCCAAAAATTATTTGGCAATAACAGGGGAAGCTCATGTCATAAGTGGCTTTTACAACATGAGTCCAAATGGATCTTTAATTTATGGACGGTAGCTCCACATGGACTTAAACGCTGGTAAAAACTCTCTTTCCTTGGCATCACCGAAACATGGCTCACCCCTTCCGACACAACCTCCCCCGCCGCCCTCTCCTACGGAGGACTCTCCCACACCCCACGCCACAGCAACACCCGCAGTGGAGGTGTTGGCTTACTCCTGGCCAACAGCTGCTCCTTCACCCCAATTACACCACCCCCTCTGCCTCCCCTCCTTTGAGGAGCACTTCGTGCGCATCGTCTTCCCCTGCAACCTCCAATTGGTTGTTGTCTACCGCCCCCCAGGATCCTCCTCCACCTTCTTCAACCACTTCACAACTTGGTTTCTCACCTCCTCTCCTCCGACATCCTTACCATCATCATAGGCGACTTCAACATCCCCATTGACACCCCGACACTGCTGCATCTAAACTCCGTTCTCTAACCTCCTCCTTCGGCCTCTCCCAATGGTCCTCCTCCGCCACACACAATGACGGCCACACATCTTCACCCGCCTCTGTTCCCTCACCGACCTCGCAAACTCACTCCTCCTATCTGACCATAACCTGTTGAACTTCTCCTCCTTCTCCCCCCACCACGCCCCCCCCTCTCCTGAAACTTCGTCACCCCCCTCACCCCAGAAGAAACCTTAAACTCATTGACTTCCACTCACTCTCCGAATCACTCCTCTCTCTCTCTGACTTGGCTTCCTCTCAAGACACTGACGCAGCCACCGCCCTCTATAATACCACTTTTGCCACAGCCCATGACCAGGCAGCCCCCTCTCATACAATAAAACCCGTGCACACAGACAACCCTGGCTCTCCGCCCACACTAAAATACTTCAACGGATGTCTAGGGCAGCTGAGCGGAGATGGACGAAATCCCACTCCTCAGAACACCTCGCCTTGTACAAATAGCCCCTCATCGACTTCAAGACTGCACTGACCACCGCAAAACAAGCCTACTTCTCTTCTCTCATAACTACCCTCTCCCACAACCCCAGGCAACTATTCATAACTTTGAATGCTCTACTCCGTCCTTCCACTCCCCCTCCCTCTCCTCTCATCTCCGCCTATGACTTCGCCATCTTTTTCATACAGAAGATAGACAAAATCAGGGAAAGTTTCGATCCACAATCCCCTTACCCCTCCCCCTCTATCACGCAACCCCCTCATCCAAAAGTAGCTTCTCCTCCATGACAGAAGAGCTCCTCTCCTCCCTTCTAGCACAATCACACCTCACCACTTGTGCCCTCGACCCTCTCCCCTCCTACCTCATCCCTAACCTCACCACAGTCCTCATCCCTGCCCTAACCCATCTCTTCAACACATCACTTAATACCGGCATCTTCCCCTCATCCTTCAAACACGCCCTAATCACACCCATCCTCAAAAAACCCTCCCTCGACCCCGCAGCAGTCTCCAACTAGCGCCCCATATCTCTCCTCCCCTTCGCCTCAAAACTGCTTGAGCAACATGTCTATTCTGAACTGACCTCCTATCTCTACTCCGGCTCCCTCTTCGACCACCTAAAATCTGGCTTCAGACCCCACCATTCCACCGAAACAGCCCTAATCAAAGTCACCAACTACCTACTGACCGCCAAGAGCAAGCAACACTACTCCATCCTCCTCCTTCTCAACTTTTCTGCTGCCTTCGACACAGTCGACCACTCCCTCCTACTTCAAATTCTAGAATCTCTTGGCATCACAGACCTAGCCCTCTCCTGGATCTCCTCTTATCTAAAAGACCGGACCTTCAGCGTCATCCACTCCCACACCTCCTCCTCTCCCTATCCCCTAACTGTCAGAGCTCCTCAAGGCTCGGCCCTGGGACCACTACTCTTCTCCATCTACACCCTCGGCCTAGGCCAACTGATCGAGTCTCATGGCCTTCAATACCACCTCTACGCCGATGACACCCAGCTCTACCTGTCTGGCCAAACATCACCTCCCTCCTATCCAAAATTACACAATGCCTGTCTGCCATCTCATCCTTCTTCTCTGCTCGCTTCCTCAAGCTCAACATGGACAAAACTGAGTTCATCGGCTTCTCCCCAGTCACTCATCCCCCCTACCCTACCTATCCATCACTGTCAATGACTGAACACTCTCACCCGTCCCCCACGCCAAGTGCTTCAAGATAATCCTCGACTCCTCCCTCTCCTTCAAGCCCCACATCCAAGCCCTCGCCACCGCCTGCCGACTCCAGCTCAAAAACATTACCCGAATCCACTCCTTCCTTGACCATGACACTGCCATAACACTTGTCCACACCCTCATCATCTCCCGCCTCGACTAATGCAACCTCCTGCTCACCGGCCTCCCCGCAACCTCCGTTGCATCTCTCTGGATCATCCTCAATTACGCCGCCCGACTCATCCACCTGTAGCCCCGCTACTCCCCTGTGTCCCCCCTTTGCCAAGCCTTTCACTGGCTCCCCACCTCCCAGATATCTCAGTTCAAAACCCTAACCCTGACATACAAAGCCATCCACAATCTGTCCCCTCCATACATTTCTGACTTGGTCTTGCGATACCTCCCTTCACGCAATCTGCGGTCCTCTCGAGCTCCTCCTCTTCTCCCCCCGCATCTCCACCTCCCACAACCGCATACAAGACTTCTCTTGTGCATCCGCTATACTCTGGAACCCTGTCCCACACCACATCAGACACTACCCTACCCTGGGAACCTTCAAGAAAAACCTGAATACCCACCTCTTCCTTCAAGCCTACAACCCACACTGAGACCTAATCTGCTGAACCACCTCACCCCCACCTCTTCCCCTCCTACTGTCTCCCACCCATCCCCTATAGACTGTGAGCCCTCGAGGACAGGATCTTATTGTACCTGTACAATTTAATTGTCGTTATTTTTATGTTCTTGTTCTCGTCTGCCCCTACAAATGTAAAGCGCCATGGAACCAATGGCGCTATATAAATATATAATAATAATAATAATATCTTAATAAGGAACCGCTATTCACCAGTTTCCTGGGTTAGAATTAAGTTGGCTATATACAGTACATATATCTTCTTGAATTTTCTGACATAATATAATCTGAGATATTTTCACCTAGGTTGCCAATGGATATATTGTGAAATCATATTTTGATTCTAATCTACCAGGATCATTATTGAGTGCAACATAATTGCAGTTATGTCTTGGAGCCTCCTCTTCTATATACGAGTTATGACCCGCAAACTACAGGATCCTGCAGTAACTATCCATATAGGAATTGTCTATCCTTCTCTCTCTCTCCCCTTATGGCTAATCACCAGTCTTATATGAGGGACCTTTGACTTCATAACAATCTCTGATTTACTGCTCCTGGCGACATGGAGATCTGTGGCCATTTTCTTGAAGTCTTACCTCTTGCGACCAGCTACAGCTTGTTAGTCAATGCATCCAGCCACACATAACATGATATCCTCCTGAGGAAGACAACGATCCATTGTGGAAGCACGTTGTGGTAATAAAGATGTGTTTTTTACAGTTTTAATTGTTTTTTTTTGCCCCAGCACTATTTATTAAATAACCCTTTTTCCTTAAACTTGAATCTCTCACCCTTTGGGTGTTGGGTTACTGGAGCTGCGGGTGCCACCAGTAAATTCCTTTTAGTGAGTGGTTTGTGGAGCTCAAGGACCTGCTCTGACGTCAGAGTCTGTGGTTGGCTACGTGCGGTCACATGATCGCAAGCCCACGTGACCGGATGAACGCCGGAAACCAGAGGAAGCTCCGTTCAGCGGTGCAGGTGCCAGGAGGCCCTGGCAGCAGGCTCACACTGAGGTTGTGCGGAGGTGGCACAACCCGACAAGGTTAGAGTCGACCCCTGCTCACCTCCACTTTACCCCCTAATTGCACACCAGGCTCTCCCCACTGGGACCGCTTCCCTATCTTTTTTTATCTCCTAAACATAACATGGCAGCACCCACCAAATGCCGCTGCTGCGACCCCTCCCCCACAGCTCTGGTCCTGCCAGAGCAGTGATTCCTGCCTCTAGCACCCCTGCTACTACACCGCAAACCCCCCCTTCCTCAGCAAGCCATGGTGGGTCCAGGGAGAGGGGGGTTACAGGTATATACACCAGGTTGGGGGACGTATATGTGGCGCCCCGGGGTCCGGTAATCACATTACAAGCTTGGAGGCAAGGCATCCATCAGATGAAGCACACATATAATATATCCCAACCTGGGCCTGCAGGGGGAGCTCTAACAGCTGAGGTCAGGTCAGTTGCTGAAGTCAGTAGAGGTCCCCTAGATATGCAGGTGCAGGTGGCGGAGCTAGTCAGTTCCTGTCAGGAAAGCTGAGGTGACAGTTGAGGAGAGCAGAAGGAAGAGAGGAAAGTGATCTTGGGGACAGAAGCTGTGTTAGGTCGGTCGAAGGAAACTGACAGTGTGTGGAGCCCATAGCGAGGGCCTGAGGAGGAGAGAAGGAAGATCTGGGAGTGGTAGTAATCTCAGCAAGCCCAAAATTAAGTATAGTACGGTCACCGGAGACCGAGATCGTAAGGGATTATACACCAGCGGCCAAATCCAGAGAACGGATAGTTATACACCACCCATTCACTGTAAAGCTAAAGAGACACAGCCGCACTACAGAGCTCAGGAGAGCTAAGTAGAAATACAGCCAAGAGAAGGGTTCACGCTGCTTGTCTACAGCTAGTACAGAACAGAGAGGGTCACAGCATTGCTTTATGCAGCCTGGGCCCAACGTACACAATCTAAAAGGAAAGCCTCAGGATTTGCCTGGGTGGAAAGCCTAAAATTACCTCCAAGCTCCGGACCCCGTGAACTTTAGAAAACAGTGCCCGGTACTACCTGAGTTCCACCAAAAAGGTAAAGAAAAGACTGTTACTCTTGTGTCTCCACATCATTGTTTCAGCTAATTCCTGCATGCCCATCAACACCAATAACAATTATTATCACCAGCTCAGGGATCATCCTAACCCTACCTGTGGAGGGTTTATCATCCTGCTGCATCCCGACATCATCCCGTGAAGCTGAGATAAGCAGCGGTGGTCATATATGGCCGCATCCCACAGGTGGTGTCACTAACAAACTCTTATTTGTATTTTTATTTTTTCCCTTTTTAATTGCGGTCCATCCATGGCCACGGATTTGATCCACGGCCACCACTGTGACATCCCCCTGTAAGCAGAGAATAAGGACCGGTCCTGAGTTACCCATAGCCCTGAGGGCGATACAAAAATTGGCGTCACAAACAGAACGAACCAAATCCAGTTAAACTGGATTAAGTGTGCCTAAGGACTGTGTTATAAACTTTATTCAACTGTGAACTGTGAAATTGTCCGCCATTACTGCGCCATAACTGTGTCATCGCTGTGCCTCATAACTGTCAACGGGTGTTTCGAGACTGAGTTAATTTGTGCTGCATCACACGGAGAGCAAGAGAAGAGGGGGCTTGACAGTTGAGAAAGGCGTGAAGATAAGCCCTGCCCCTCACTCTTACGTAAGTGAAGCAATGTAACTACGTGACACAGAAAAACACATCGCACCGGGAGGTCTTGCCGGAAGCAAGTGAGTGCTATTAATTGAAACTCAGTGAGGGCTGTGATTCACCAAAGGGGATCAATGTTTGCCTTCGAGGAGGAGAGATGCGGCGATGCCGTTGGAGATGCTGGTAATGTGATGCCTTCGCTGACCGCTCCCATGTCGTTCAACCTGCCATATGTTCCTGGTGCAAAGTGGCTCCCGCAGTATTCAGGGGCCCCTGATACCCTCGGTGACTTCCGTGAGCGGATAAAAGGTGTATTTCAACTGTACCCTATGACACAAGTGCAGCGTGTAACTATGATAATTGGCCAAATGGAAGGTGAAGCTTGGCAGGAGGGAAAAGCTTGCTCTGATAATAATAAAGCAACTGTAACACAAGTTTATGCCAAATTAAAAGAAACTTTTGAGACCCGCACAGCTTCTGAATTGAAAGTTCGGTTCTTTGGATGCAAACAAGGGATGCAGGACAGTGTGCGCAGTTATGCTTTAATCCTGCAGGAGGCCCTGAAGGCTATGAAACAGGCTGACCCTGATAGTGCACCCAATGAGAGCCAAATGTTGAGGACCCAGTTTATTGAGGACTTACGACACTCCATTACTCGGGTCCAAATGTGGACCCTGTGTTCGCAGTATCCTGATGAGGATTTTACAGCCTTCAAAGATTGTGTTCTTCGGTTGCTAAAGGAAGACCCAGATCGCAGCCCTGTGCCCTCACCACAAGTAGCAACGACCTATTCTACTGAGATGACGTCCTCTTCCCTGACCTCTGCAGGGGCCAGAGTACAAGCTCTCGCACCTCTTACCCCAGAAAGTATATGCCTTTAGCTGCAGCAGCTCACTCAAGGGATGGCTGACTTGGCTAAAACTGTGAAAGATATGCAAGGAGCCGAATCGTCGAGGAGAATCAGCATAGCCTCAAGCACCGATGATGTCCCCTGGATGCGTCGGAAGAAGAGTTTCATCCGGCCAAGGCTGAGTCACCGACCACTATGACAGCACAGGAAGACCCATTTGTCGCCTTTGCGGTGAGGCAGGATACCTTGCTCGATTTTGTTCTTTAAACGAGAAATGCCAAGGGCAGGGGGCCGCCCCCCCCCGGGAGTAGACCTTTCCGGGACGTCGAACTGGTGTCACCGGTATGTGAAGAGAAGACCCATTCTGCCTATCGTACTGGACGGAATCCCCATGAACGCTCTACTAGACACCGGGTCACAGATCACCTCAATACCCCATATCCTTTACAAACGTTATTGGGCAGCTTCTGATATTACTTATAGTCCGGTTGACAATTTTACTATAGTTGCAAGTAATGGGGGATCTGTACCCCAAGTGGGATTTAAGGAAGTGACTATGAAAGTGGGGCGGGTGGAGTTGATGTAGGTTTGATAATAATACATGTTGATCGCAAAGCAGAAACCCCAATGGTAACGATAGGAATAAATGTAATTGACAAATGTTTGTCATAGGTTATTGTGTTGTTACAACAGGACGCTGAACATGCCAACTTCAGACAGCAAAGGATCCTGTAGCGGGAGATCCGGGTTCTGGTCCAAAAACAACAGGTGGAGCTGTCTGGAGGTGAGATCGACAGCGTAAGAGTAAGTGACCCTATCCCCATTGTAGTACCTCCGCGGAGTGAAATGTTAATCTGGTGTAGGGCGGCTGTAGGCCTTAAAGGTCAAAGTTACCAGGCATTGGTAGAACCTGTGTATTCGGATAGCCGGTCCACCGTCCTAGCAGCTAGGGGTGTAGTTGATGTCCGCAACGGGAGGGTACCTGTGCACATTTTGAACTGCAGGGAGGAAGAGGTTAAGCTACCCCAGTATGCTACTATTGATAAATTATATACAATTGATAACAACGCAATTACAGCCGTGGAGCCCTTAGACTTGCCCGACCCGGCTGAGGACAACAGCTCAAAAGAAAAGTTAGAAGATTGGTGTCAGCAGTTGCATGTCGGCACCAACTCAACACCCTTACACAATAAGCGTGGAGTATACCGGGTAGTTAGAGAATTTACACAGATTTTTAGCAAGGATCCATTAGACTTTGGGCAGGCAAAGGGAGTACAGCATTGTATACCAACCGGGGATCACCCACATATCAAGGAAAGGCACAGGCCTATACCAACAGCACATTACCAATACGCAAAGAGATGTTACGGGAAATGAAGGAGGCTGGGATGATTAGAGATAGCTGTAACCCATGGGCAGCTCCACTAGTATTAGTGAAGAAAAAGGATGGGACAATGAGGATGTGTGTAGATTATAGACAGATCAATCGCTTTACACACAAAGACGCATACCCATTACCTAGGATAAAGGAGTCATTAGCCGCTTTGAGAAAAGCTAACTATTTCTCCACTCTTGATCTCACCAGTGGGTACTGGCAGGTCTCTGTAGCAGAGGCTGACCAGCAAAAGACTACCTTTATGACACCTATGGGCTTAAATGAATTCAACTGTATGCCGTTCGGACTCTGCAATGCCCCGGGAACATTCCAGAGACTTATGGAATGTTGTTTGGGTCACCTGAACTTTGAGACCGTGTTGTTGTACCTAGACAACGTCAATCAAAGACATACGAGGACCACCTGAAGCATCTAGCTGAAGTCTTCGAGGCACTGTCCAAGTTCGGCCTGAAGGTGAAACCATCAAAGTGTCATCTCTTCAAACCTAAGGTACAGTATCTAGGCCATATAGTAAGCACACAGGGTGTGGCTCCAGATCCGGAGAAGATCACTGCCAACCAAAGCTGGCCAAAACCGAACACCCTCAAGGAAGTGCGGCAGTTCCCAGGGCTGGTAGGCTATTACCGCCGGTTCATCAGAGGCTTTACCCAAATGGCCACACCCGTGCAGAATCTTCTAGTGGGTCAGACCCAGAAAGCTGGGGGCCCAAGTCCGGCTGTAAAGTGGGGAACCAAGGAGGAAAACTCGTTTCAACAGCTGAAGAAAGCATTGACTGGGGAAGAGATATTGGCTTACCCAGACTACAGCCAACCATTTATCTTATATACCGATGCTAGCAATATAAGAATGGGGGCTGTACTAGCACAGAAGCAGAATGGAAAAGAAAAAGTAATCACCTATGCCAGCAGGAAACTTAGGCCTAATGAGAGGAATTCTGATAACTATAGCTCATTCAAGCTCGAATTCCTAGCCGTAGTGTGGGCCGTAACGGAACGATTTAAGCACTATCTGGCACCTTCTAAATTCACGGTTTATACCGACAATAATACCCTGGCTCACTTAGAAAATGCTAAACTAGGTGCGATGGAACAACGATGGATGGCCAGACTATCTAACTATATCTTCACCATCAAGTACAGAGCCAGGCTAAAGAATACCAACACTGATGCTTTATCTAGAATGCCCCATCTTCAGGATGATGGAGAAGACTTGGATGAGTTGGAAGAGGTAGAGTTGCCGGCCTTCCACCGCAAGCATGTGTTCCAATGCTCTAATGAAGTGAGTGACCAGCGACCCCGGAAGCAGGAAGTTACCATAGATCCGTTGCCTCATCACAACTGGGCTGAAATGCAAGATGGTGATCCAGCTTTTAATCTGGTCAAAGATTTACTGCAACAAGCAGGGGCACACCCAAGCCCAGATGCCCCAGTGGAGGCATTGCAGCTCTGGAAGGATAAAGGAAGGCTGTTTATCTAAGACGGTAAACTATGCCGACGGCATATTAACCCCAGAACTCAAGAACTAATATGGCAGATAGTGATCCCAAGAAAGGACGCCCGGATGGTTCTGGAAGCCTATCACGATAGGGACGGACACTTCGGCTGGAAGAAGCTGCGGGAAAGATTTTATTAGATTGGTATGAGACCAACCATTGAGGCCTGGTTTAGGAACTGTGGCCCTTGTAGTCTTCGCAGGAAAGATCGTGATAGCCAGAGGGCTCCACTGCAACCTATTGTCACTAGGAAGCCCCTGGAGTTGGTGGCTTTGGATCACGTAAAATAGGCCCCAAGCAGGGATGGGCGAATCTACTCGCTAGGACTCGTTACTCGGCGAGTAGTAAGGGACTCGCAGGACTCGGTACTCTGCGAGTTTCCCAGCGTTTACTCGCACGAGTCCAATGCAAATCAATGGCAAACGCTGAGAAAACTAGGATTGCCATTGTCTTGCATTAGACTCGGCTACTGTGCCAGTGATAGCAGGGAAACTCACAAAGTAACTGCTGTTAGTTTGCGAGCCGAGTCCAGCTGTCTTCTCTGTGCAGGCTGCCGCAGCTCCAGGGTCCTAGAGCCCGCCTGCTCACAGAGATGATGTAGCAGTGCTGAGATTGTTCTCAGTCTGCTCATTCCCTGTGCATAGACATCTATATCTATGCACAGGGGATGTAGCAGAGAGGACATCGCGTTTTGGACTGCGTCGGACAGAAGAGGATTTTTTTAATTAAAGATGGAGTCCATAATGGCTTTTTTTTTTTATTTCAAATAAAAATTTTCTCTGTGTTGTGTTTTTTTAACCCTTTATTGGAGATTCTTAGTGGCTGGGTCAAACGTGGCCTGACATTAAGAATCTCGGGCTTAATACCAGCTTGCATAACAAAGCTGGTATTAACCCCTTTATTACCCAGCGTGCCTCCGCCACCATGGCCGCTGGAAGAGCGGGGTTCAGCGCCAGAGGATGGCGCTTCAATGAACGCGCCATCTTCTGGGGCAGCTGCGGGCTGCAATTTGCAGCGGGGGGTGCCCAGAAAGCTTGGGCCTCCCTGCGCTGCGGATTCCAGCCCCCAGCTGCTTAGCTGTACCTGGCTAGACATAGAAATTGCGCGGAGCCCCACGCATTTTTTTTTTATTATTTCATGAAATTCATGAAATAATTTTAAAAAATGCGTGGGGCTCCGCGCAATTTCTATGTCTAGCCAGGTACAGCTAAGCATCTGGGGGCTGGAATCCACAGCGCAGGGATGCCCAAGCTTTCTGGGCACCCCCCGCTGCAAATTGCAGCCTGCAGCCGCCCCAGAAGATGGCGCGTTCATTGAAGTGCCATCCTCTGGCGCTGAACCCCGCTCTTCCAGTGGCCCTGGTGGCGGTGGCACGCTGGGTAATAAAGAGGTTAGGGCCAGCTTTGTATTATCAGCTGGCCCTAAGCCCGATATTTATGGCGGTCACGCCAATATTAGACATGACCGCCATGAATTTCTATTAAATTGTTTTAAAAAAAACACAACACAGAGAAAATTTTTTATTAGAAATAAATAAAAAAGCCATTAGGGACTCCATCTTTAATTAAAAAAATCATCTTCCGTCCGACGCAGTCCAAAACGCGATGTCCTCTCTGCTACATCCCCTGTGCATAGATATAGATGTCTATGCACAGGGAATGAGCAGACTGAGAACAATCTCAGCTCTGCTACATCAGGCAGCAGGCTGGCTCTAGGACCCTGGAGCTGCGGCAGCCAGCACACAGAGCAGACAGGACTCTTATCTGTGCGAGTTTCCCAGTGATTACTTACACAGTAAACGAGTCCAATGCAAATCAATGGCAAAACTAGGATTGCTTCAGGCTGAAGCTTCCGAGACACATCTGTGATTTGTAAATCGCACACTACTCGCTATTACTCGCTTCCCCATTCATTAACATTGGACTCGGTAGACTCGCAACGAGTAGCGAGTCCTGGGCTCGGACTCGCTAGAGTCAAGCGATTCTGAGTAATTTAGGATTCGCCCATCACTAGCCCCAAGTCGATCCGGCTATGTCTACGCCTTCACGATCGTGGACCACTACTCTTGATTCTTGGTAGTGGTACCTGTGAAAGATCAGACAGCAAGAACCGCCACTCAAGCCTTTCAAATGTACTTCTGTAGGCCTCATGGTTACCCGGAGCGGGTATTAACTGATCAAGGTCCAACCTTTGAATCGGAAGTGTTTCAGGAATTCTGCAATCATTATGGGTATAAGAAGATCCGGACTTCACCTTATCATCCGCAAACAAACGGTTTATGCGAAAAAATGAACCGAATTGTGATGGATTTGCTGAAGACCCTTCCAATAGAAGAAAGGAACATGTGGCCGGAAAGGCTGCCAGATCTAGTGGATATCTATAATAATATTCCAGTAAATTCCACCAATTTCAGTCCTGCTTACCTAATGAGAGGTAGACCCGGTAAGCTGCCCATTGACCTTGAAATGGGGGTATTGACCCCTAAAAGTAACCTCCCGAGATGAACTATGACACTGAGCGTCAACAGAAGTATCGCCATGTACAAAAATGTGTGGAGAGAAATCTGGCTCAGGCTCGGGAGAAGCAAGAGAGGGTCTACAACCAAAATGTGCCAGCCGGACCTCTGGAACCAGGAGAGCAGGTCCTGAAGCGGAAACGGCGGATCCACAAATTAGATGACCAATGGGAGGCCGAGCCCTACACTGTGCTGCCATGTCATCTTGATCCTCAGAAGGTTTGCTTGATAAGCCGGGATGAGGGAGAAACCTCAGCTACTGTCTCACGAGACCATTTGAAACGATGTCCTGAACAGCTAAGGAGTCCTGAACTGGGCTTGTCACAAACCAGAAAAAGAGGAGATAATCCATACCATGCTGGGTGACCTCCCTGCTTCAGATTGGCTTCAGATTGACGGCCCCATTGTGGTTCCAGTGCTCACTTTCTCTATGCCAGTGACTGATCCACCCGCTAGGACCTTACGGGCTGAAGACTTTGATGAATACGACACCCCTTGTGCTATAGAGGAACCTGTCAGTCACCGGGTGAGTCAGAGTGTACCTTATTATTCCACTAGAATCACAAGCACTAAACAATAGTGTACCCTCTCCACACTTAGCTGATACTGATACAGATTTAAATACCCTGACAGAAGCACCGGTATTACATAGGTCAATGAGTAGCAACAAAGGTCGGGTTCCAGCTCAGTATAGAAATGACTAGCCCCGGGAAAGGGAAGTAAAATATGTAATGTAAATAGTGTAAATATTCTTTTTAGTCAGAAAAAGTAATGTACCCTTGTAAATAGGTGGAGAATATTGATTTTTTTTATATGACTTTTAGCACTGGAGGGTCAATGCAAGAAGATTACCACACGAGCAAACTGGCCTGTCAGGCTGGGTAAATGTAAAGACTTTTGTTACTTTTTGAACATTTATTCTTTTTGTTGGACTGCTTTTCCAGTAACTTTGCTTGGTTTTTGTAATTTTTCTTTTGAAACTCTGCTATTAATTTCTGTTATGCTATGTTATATTTTTATGTTTTCTCAGTCCGGGAGTATTGAAATTAACCAAGGGGGAAGTGTGGCTCCCCGGGGTCCGGTAATCACATTACAAGCTTGGAGGCAAGGCATCCATCAGATGAAGTACACATATAACATATCCCAACCTGGGCGTGTAGGGGAGTTCTAACAGCTGAGGTCAGATCAGTTGCTGACATCAGTAGAGGTCCCCTAGATATGCAGGGAAGGGGGCGGAGCTAGTCAGTTCCTGTCAGGAGAGCTGAGGTGACAGTTGAGCAGAGCAGGAGGAGAAGAGGAAAGTGATCTTGGAGACAGGAGCCGTGTTAGGCCAGTCGAAGGAAACTGTCAATGGAGGCACGAGGAATAAAGCCTTTTTAATCCACCTGGGAATCCTTTGCTTTTACCTGAGCGCCCATTACTGACAGTGTGTGGAGCCCATAGCGAGGGCCTCTGGAGGAGAGAAGGAAGGTCTGGGAGTGGTAGTAGTGCCAGCAAGCCAAGAATTAAGTATAGTATGGTCACCGGAGACTGAGATCGTAAGGGATTATACACCCAGCGGCCAAATCCGGAGAACGGATAGTTATATACCGCCCGTTCACTGTAAAGCTAAAGAGACACAGCCGCACTACAGAGCCCAGGCGAGCTAAGTAGAAATACTGCCAAGAGAAGGGTTCACGCTGCTTGTCCTACAGCTAGTACAGAACAGAGAGGGTCACAGCATTTCTTTATGCAGCCAGGGCCCAATGGACACAATTGATGTGACCAGAGCAAGGGGTACTCGGACACCGGGACTGATGGCGGCTTGCGTAGGGAAATCACGGATGGTCGGGATCCTGGTTCCGTGCCCTGGTTATCATTTGAGTAGATGGTGGGGGGAGAAGGGAGTATTTACAGGGGAATATAATGCCACCTGTAGTTCCCGGTAATGAAGGTACCGGCGCTGCAAGCCGACCACTGAGGTGATGGTGGGTGCAGCAGAGTGTGGTACAGCTTCCCACAGGTGGAGCTTTTACCTCAGGGCAGCGGTGATGGATGAGGACGAGGGGAGTAGTTGTTGTAGTGATGGTTCTTACCCCTCTGATGAGCTGCTGGTGATGGAGTGGGAGCCCTCCGGGCGCCGGCAGGAAGAACAAAGGAAACCAGTTCAAGTTTTACTCCACTTTACTAGGTACCGTCAGATGGTAGAACAGAACACGGTACAGTTTGGTTTACCAGGTGGATGTTGCCAGCTCAGGGTCCCCCTTATGGAGTCACTAGGTGTTCTCTCTCTTTGTCTTTCAGGGTTAACTTCTCTCTTCCCAGTCTCTACCACCCTCGCAGAGCTCTCCCGCCAGCCCTACGGTCTGTAGCTAGTAGGCAGGGTCTGTGCCCTACCGGTCTGAACGGGGGGCCCAAGTAAGCAAAGCCTCCCGCTACCGGAATTTTGGCCCTTCTCTTCTAGTGTCCTGAACCGGTTCTTAGTCCTGAGGGGCGAGGTACCTTGTAGTGCTGTCAGCAACCCGGTTACTATGGGCCTGCAGCTCGTCGGTCTGCGGTCAGAGGTGAACTTCTGACCGCCTTGGCTTCCCACGTTGCCGGTGTTTCCCTCAACGTGACCAGCCGGCTCCAACCAGTCCTGGCCCATTGACTTCTGTCCTGAGCCCCCACTTAAAGATGGGGATCCCTCCTGTCAGAGGGCTGTCAAGCCCGTCCTTCCTGACTGCCTTCCCAGCACTGTCTGATCTAAACTGTCACTCTCTCCCACTACTCTACCCTAGGTTCCACCCTTTTGGGACCTACTAAATTACCGGTCCCCCCTATTCTAAGTGGCCCAGTCCTAAGTGTGTGTAAGGACAGACTCCACAGGTTAAACCCTGAACTGACAACTTACAGGGACAACACATTTGTTGTCACAATGTAGTACTTCCCTGTGGCGCCTAGCCAGAGGGGCGCCACACAATCTAAAAGGAAAGCCTCAGGACTTCCTGGTCGAAAGCCTAAAATTACCTCCAAGCTCCGGACCCCGTGAACTTTAGAAAACAGTACCCGGTACTACCTGAGTTCCACCATTAAAGGTAAAGAAAAGACTGTTACTCTTGTGTCTCCACATCATTGTTTCAGCTAATTCCTGCATCCCCATCAACACCAATAGCAATTATTATCACCAGCTCAGGGATCCTCCTAGCCCTACTTGTGGAGGGTTTATCATCCTGCTGCATCCCAACATCATCCCCTGAAGCTGAGATAAGCAGCGGTGGTCATATCTGGCCGCATCCCACAGGTGGCGTCACTAACAAAGTCTTATTTGTATTTTTATTTTTTCCCTTTTTAATTGTGGTCCCTCCAGGGCCACGGAACCGGTCCACGGCCACCACCGTGATATCCCCCTGTAAGCAGAGAATAAGGACCGATCCTGAGTAACCCATAGCCCTGAGGTATACATATACACCAGGATGAGGGACATATACACCAAGATGGAGAACATATACACCAGGATGAGGAACATATATACCAGAATGGTGGACAAATAAACCAGGATAGGGGACATGTATGCCAGGATAGGGGACACATACACCAGGATGGGGACACATACACCATGATGGGTAACATATATAGTAGGATGGGGGACATATATGTTTCGACCAGAGCTGGGGTGCGTGGGGTACTCGGTCACCGGGGCTTCTGTGTGGGATGTCACGGTGGTCGGTATCCCCGGTGCCGTGCCCTGGCGAACAATTATACCAGGTGTTGTTGGTAAACGGTGGGGGTGAAAGGGGTTATTTACAGGGGAACGTGACGCCACCTGTAGAGTCCGGTAAGGTGGTACCGGCGCTGCCAGCCGGCCGCTGAGGTGATGGAGGGGGCAGCAGTGTGTGGTACAGCTCCCCACAGGTGGAGCTTTACCTCAGGGCAGCTATGATGGTATATGAGACGGTGAGGGAGGACAGTGATGTTAAATGGTGGTGCAGTTCTTACCCTTCTGCTGTTGATGTTGATGATGATGAGTCCTTTGAGCTGCGGCAGGAAGAATAACAGAAACCAGTTCTTGTTTAACTTTGCTTTACTCGGTACCGGATGATGATATAACAATACACGGTACAGTTTGGTTTAGAGGGTTGTCACCAACTCAGGATTTTCCTCTTAAGGAGTCTATAGATGTTCCTTCTTTGTCTTTCAGGGTTTCTATTCTCTTTCTAGATCTTTCCTTCTTTCCCACCTTCGCAGAGCTCACCCGCCAGTCCTGCAGTCTGTTTCTAGTAGGCTTAATTTGACTATTACCGGTCCAAATGGGAACAGCAGGAACGCACAAGTTTCCCACCTGACACCGGGTTTCAGTCTTTCCTCACTAGTGTGGAACCGTCTTTTGGGCATGAGGGGTGAGGTACCTTGTGGTGCTGTCAGCAACCCGGTCTGGTTGGGCCTGCAGCTCGTCGGCTTCGCAGTCAGGGCTGAACTCCTGGCTGCCTCGGTTGTCCGTGTCACCTGTGAACCCTCAACATGACCAGCTGGTTCCTACCAGTCAGGGTCAGTTGCCATCTGTCCTGGGCCCCCACATATAGATGGGGTACCCTCCACTCAGCTCAGGCTGCCAGGCGTGACCACACTGTCTGCCTTCCCAACGCCGTCTGAGGTAAATTCCTAACTGTCACTCTAACTCTATCCTAAGCTCCGCCCACCACCTGTGGAACCTACCATAAAGTCAGTTTCCCCTACACTAAGTGGTGTGGTCCTAGGTGAGTGCTAAAAATAGACTCCATAAGCATTAAATCGTAACCTGGCAACTTACAAGTAAAAACACATTTTATATTCAAGTGTAATACCATTCTGTGGCGCATACCCGCAGGGGCGCCACACATACACCAGGATGGAGGCCACGTGTACCAAGATGAGGGACATATATACCAGGATGGGGGATAAATATATTATATGTATATATATACGGTATATATATATATATATATATATATATATATTAGGATGGGGTATATATATGCTGATTGTAAGATGGACACTGGCATTATAACACAGACCCCATTTAACATTAAAACATTTTTTTTCTCTATTCCTTCACCAGATTTGAGGTGCATTTTATAATCCAGTGCATCTTATAAAGCGAAAAATACGATAATATTTTAGGTTATTGTAACTTACTGCTACAACTTTGTTGTTCCTATAAATTTTATCCTTGTTTTTTTAATCATTTTATTCAAAGTATAATTTTTGAGTTTGTTATTATGGATTTAATAAAGATTTGGTATATAATTGTCTGAATTCAGAAGTGCACTTTTTGTAGGATTTATATTAGAGTAGTAATAAACATCTTTTGCATACATTGTTGTGAAGGGTATTTATCAAATAACTGTACATATAGTTAGTTCTCAATTTATTGTAAGTATTTGGACTGAAAAGTTTTAGTGGTACTGCAAACATCTCAACACGGGTATATTCTGGTTATAAGATAGGCCTGGGTCACACGTCAATCCATTTTTCAAAGTGTTGTTAATAACTGATCCGTTATTGTGAGGTTGCTATTTGGCCATTTATGACCATTGGTCGTTTTTGAAAAACAGATCCGTTAACGCATGGGTCTATTATGCCATTACGTTAACGGATGTGTCGCCCATAGGGACCCATGTTAAAAAAGTGTTTTTTAAGTGCACTTTTGACATTGTGTTTTTTGCATTGGAGCCTATGGATCCGTAAACGCATCCGTTTTTCAAAAAAGTGTACCTTAAAAACGGATGGTTTTAGCTGATCCAGGGCTTATGTGTGACCCTGGCCATATTTTCAAATATTGGAAAACGTTATGTGCATGTCAGTATAGGGTTAATTTGCAGGTAGATAGCATTACAATGCTGTCCAATCCTCTTCCTAAAAGTACAGCTAAGGGTATGTGCACATCTGACGTTTCTGCATCTTTGCAGACCGTCCTAAAAACCGGTGTAGATTAGCAGAAACTGAGTTTTCAGTGCTCAGCAATGATCCTCGTTTTTCTAGCGTTTTTTCAACGTTTTCCGCCCGGTTTTAAAGCGTTTTTCTCGGCGTTTTCTCGGCGGTTTTCTTGGCGTTTTTTCAGACTGTTTTTTTGTGCACTGTATGCTTTGAGTCTACACATAAAGTTGCATTCAAAACCCCCCAAAAAAAAAAAAAACACAAAACATTCTCGCATCACTTCCTGTTCCACAAAACCCCAAAAAAAAAATTGGATGAGCAAGCAGCGTGAGTCAGTTTGGTATATACGGGCATCACAGTGCTAGCCACCATGCCAACAACACGTCGCTTGCGCCTGCGGAGGCCATACAAACAGGTGTTGCTTCTAAGCATACTCCACTGGCTACAATGTGAGCAAGAGGACGAGAATGAGGTAAGAAAAAAAAATGTGGCTACACTTAAACATGTATGTACAGCCGCATGATTGTTCCCGTGCTGTAATATATATATTTTGTTTTCCCGTGAAAATAAGGCAGGGGGTGTAAATTTTTGGTAGCAGATAAGCGCCATGTAGTGTCAGGGGGTGGCTTGGTTATTTAATTTGAGCCATCATCAGCTGCTGTTCCTCTACGAAAAGCCACATACCCAAGCATGGTGGTTGCCCCAAAGTGTGGCCTTAGTTGCATGATAGTTCGCATCAGCAAGTCGATGTCTTATGGAAAAATTAGTATGTCACAGGGGCCTTTGATGTTTCATTGTGGGCCGTAGTATGTATGATGCTGGTTTAAAAGTGTATTTTTGGATTGCTTTCCTTTTACACAGGTACAGCAACCTCGAAGAATGTGGGTGCATCCCCTCCTACAGAGCCGTGAAAGCAAGGGTCACTTCGCCCAGCTCTACCAAGATTTACGAAGGTAACAGCAATACTCAAAAATTGTAACGTCTCTGCTATTATAATTGTACAGGCTGTGAGGGCGATTGTAAAGAATCGTCAGTCTACAATATGGAGAGAGAGGGAGAGGGGGGAGACAGAGAGGGGGAGAGAGAGGGAGGGAGAGAGAGAGAGAGAGGGGGAGAGAGAGGGAGAGAGAAAGACAGAGGACCAAAACGTCGCTGATCCAATGCCATCGAGGCAAGCAAGTCTTCAATCATCTTTTTGGGGTGTGCTGAAGCCTTTATTTTGGAACTCGAGAACTAGATAAATGAATAGACAGATAGATAGACCGCTAGATAGCTAGCTAGAGAGATAGATAGATGGATAGATAGATAGGACGAGTCATTGCAGCCACGGTCACTCCGTCACATTGGTAAATTTGGATTTTCATGGCCCGGCGACCACTGACGATAGGCGAGCGCCGTGGACGAAAATATAAACAAGGGCCCGGCCATGCATCGTTTGCAAAACCGCTATCTATGTGTATGTGAAGTGAGGCGCTATTATGATTGTTTGGCGGAAGCACACAGCGACCAATCCGAATAGCTTCTCAATTCCCATAGACATAGATAGCGGTGTTTATAGGAATTTATGGGTGGGCTCTTGTTTTGACTTTTGGCCACGGCGCTTGGCTCTCGTCGGTTGTTTGCGGGGCAAGCGATGCGCAACGGCCTCATCGCGGCCATTGCTTGCGCCCCTGCAAGGGCTCGCATTGGCCGCCTCGCGGGCAATGGTTTGTGGGTTGCGTGGCTGGTGAGCAGCCACGTCCCCAACGACAGAATTTGACCCTAAAGTGACGGAAGTGCCTTACGGGAATTATATATTACATGTGATTGTTATATCTGTTCTGTTGTACTTATGTTTTTGTTTGGTTTGTGGGTTTGTTTTAGATACCCAGATAAATTCGTGTCCTTCTGCCGGCTGTCCATCGCTGCGTTTGATGAGCTATTGCAGCTTTTGCGGAACAAGCTGACCCTCCAGAACACGCGCTTCCGGAACGCTATTGGAGCGGAAGAAAGGCTGCTCATCACATTACGGTAAGGGGTCCCTATTTTAATAGGACAGCATTGGATAAAAAATGATCCCTTCAGTCGGATGCTAACTAGCCAGCCGCTCCCACATTATGCTGGATCAGTTGCTGTCACCTGTCACAGCTGTTCTCCCCTGGTGCTCACCCACATCTCACCTGTGTGTCCCCCATCACCCCTCTTTTTATCCCTCTTCCGCACTGTGTGTGTCCCCCCTCATGTCCCCTATGTGGCCCCCTCACGTCCCCTGTGTGGCCCCCTCATCTCCAACAGTGCTCCCCCTCCTTTCCCCTGTCCTCATGACATAAAATTGCTCCAAATTTTAGTGTCAACTGTACCTGAGCACCCGCTGTCGCATGCCGGCTCCCGGTTGCTCGCCCTGGCTTGCGGTGTCCTCACGCTGTCTGCCAATGTGTTGTACTGCAGTGTCGGACCTGTGTTGATGTGACAGTATCGTGGCAGCCGTTTACCACGCTGTAACCTGTTGTCACGTGCCTATCTGAGCAGTGTCAGATTTTTGAACCAAAATACATATCCACCCGAATTTGATCGGACCAAATCTGATGGCATTTAGTGCCCATCACAATCAGTCCGATGTCCAGAGGGCTGCATGTGGGTACATTTGGATCTGATGCTGTACATTTATATAGGAACACCATTGCAAATCTAAAAATCATCATGTTAATGCAGACAGAAGGCCACTTTATTCACACCAACGTATGTGTCAAACTTCGCACCAACTAGCTGTTTGACGTGAAATCATCGACACATTCAGCCATTTTTTCACTAAGTACAAATGTATCAATGTGTCCATGATTTTACTGCAAGCAGGAAGTTGTTGAGAAGTTTGGAGTTGCTACTTCTGCGTCTGTTGACAATTGCAGGCTCACATGGCTTCCATTTGTAGCTACTATAGATACTGTGTATTAATTTTTATCATTTTGTTTTTGTTTTTCAGATTCCTGGCTACTGGTGAGAGCTATGGTTCGCTACATCTTCAGTTCAGGGTGGGCAAAAGCACAATTTCACAGATTGTAAAGGTGACGTGCACTGTCATCTGGGAGCAGTTGCAGCCCTTAGTGATGCCTTCTCCAAACGAGGAGACTTGGTTGCAGGTAGCGGCAGGCTTTCACTCTGTGGCCAACTTCCCTAACAGCATAGGTGCAGTCGATGGCAAACATATCCGTGTGAAACAGCCTCCTCGATCAGGATCACGCTTCTATAATTACAAGAAGTATTTTTCTGTGGTCCTGATGGCGGTGGCTGATGCGCATTACCGATTTGTTGCCATCGATGTTGGTGCCTATGGTAGTACAGTAAAAAATGGGAAAGGAAATGGTGTTCACCAGTCCGCGCTGCCAGGATCCACTTATTCCAAGGAAGAAACTCACGATCAGATGTGATATGATCAAAGCCTTTTATTGCATCCAACGCGTTTCAACGCCTTACCAAAGGTATCCCTGAGGAAGACGCCAGGAAAGGCGTTGAAACGCGTTGGATGCAATAAAAGGCTTTGATCATATCACATCTGATCGTGAGTTTCTTCCTTGGAATAAGTGGATCCTTGCAGCGCGGACTGGTGAACACCGTTTCCTTTCCCATTTTTTACTGTGTGATTCCACGTGCAAGCGGTCGGTGGGAGTCCAGCAGCAGCCATCCGGATATAATACTATATGTCTGCATACCAGTTGTGGGTCGCACAACTGAAATAGGTGAGTGGTTCCTTTACACCACCTAATTGTCAGTGTCTAAGTGATAAGGCACTATTGCGCCTCTTGTTCCCCTTCCCCCTTTTTCTTTCATATGGTAGTACAGGGGATTCTCGTGTGTTGAGAAACTCACAAATTGGTCTGCAAGTGCTCCAAGATCAACACACTTTACCTGCTGATAGCCCTTTGCCTGGTTCCACGCATGCAGTCCCCTACGTGATGGTATCGGATGAGGCTTTTCCTTTGATGCCGAACCTGCTGCGCCCATACCCACGTAGGGGACTGGATGACCGGCGTAGGGTCTTCAACTATCGGCTAAGCCGGGCACACCGAACCGTGGAATGCACCTTCGGTATCATGACTAGTCAGTGGAGGGTCTTGCATTCAGCCATTCAGGTATCCCCAACCACAATTGATGCTGTAATAAAGGCATGCTGCGTCCTTCATAATTTTGCCCGCCGATATGGAACGGAGCCCCTGGAAGGTTTACAGCTGCCTTTATTACAGACAGCTATCAATTGGGGTTTGGGTCGGCCGCCAAATTCTGCCTTGGCTGTAAGAGACACCTTTGCAGACTATTTCATGACACCTGAAGGTGCCGTGTCCTGGCAGTACAGCGCTAGCCATGTGCCAAATCCTACCCTACATTGAAAATGCTTAACCGATTTAGCAGGTGATCAAGAGAAGAATGGCAATGGAAGTCAATTTGAAGCCGAAAACGGTGTTGCAGGTTGAGCATCTGTTTTCAGGGATACATTATTTGCTGAAACATTGAATTCAACCCCCACTGTAAACAAACACCTCGAAACCCATAGCTTGATCCGCTTTGAAGATGAATCCACCGGCTGGTCTGGGGCACATCCCGTTCTGTTCTGGTTAACCAGCCCGATCAATGTTTATATCTTAACGTTACTTTGCCCTTTTTATTGACATTGTGAAATGTCCTTTCATGGCTAACAAATTGTACCCAAAGAACTTGAATAAATATGCCAAACAAACGGTACAAAGCTTTGTTTATTTGTTCACAATATAATGAACCTTGTGAATCCAAAACATTTGGGACATATCAAAAAAATGTCTCCTACATAAAAATTGGCCAAGAACATGCCTTACACATCATAATACACAGATGTCTGTATTTTGCACCCTCTGTAAAACCTGAGGGTTTGTAAAAAAAACAAGGTCTAAACACAAGAAACAATGACACATGAAAAATGCCACAAACTAAATGACACTCAATTCAAGCGGGTCAAAAGACGAGGACCCACATCTCCTCCAAACATGGAGTGTCCCGACATTTCAACACTTGCCGAGCTGTCGTCCATGTTTAATTGGGCCCTATAAGACGTGTAGTTTTCTGCTTGAACCTGCTGGCGTGCCCGAAAACCATGGGGATCAGGATTCATCAAGGTCATTTGTGGGTGACCTACATTCGATGGGCCAGGATTGGTCCCGCTAATAATATCCCTTTCATGTTGAAAAACGTTTGAGATGGCATTGATAATAGTGGCCACCCTTGGAATTGGCTGCTTGGAGCGGTACTCATCAATTAAGGCATAGACAACGGACAGAAATGATGCCTCACGATCTGGCCCGATTTCACGTAGACAAGCAGCTACATGTGACCCCACTCTATCAAACCGGTCTTCTTGCTCAGCTCTTTGCAACATGCTGATGGCCTCCTGAGCGAAATGGGACGTCGGCTGTTTAGCTTGTTGTTTTTGGGCCCTACGTGAGTATGCTGTGTGGGTTGGGGTCGTTGATCGCATGGTAGTAGAAGCTTCACCAGTAGATGTTGCAGCCGTGTTACCAGAAAGGAAGAGGAACTTTGACTGCCCCCATCCGGTTCCACAGAAATACTGGGAGATGGATTTGACTGACACCCACTCAAATTTGCCACTGGTTGCTCATCTGTTGTCGTGACGGAGCCTTCTGCAACGTTGATAGGCCTAATTATATTGCCCTCAGTTCTGCCAAAATAAAGTTTTTAGTTTAGTGAGTGCTTAAATATTAAGAGGTCGATATTAAATCATAACATAGCTATCAGGATCATACTTTCAATGTAAAGGGCGGTGGGATTTTGATGTGGGATATCTTTTGAAATTACAAAATACAAATAATGACGTTATGGGCCTCAATGAATTTGCTGATTATGTCTAAATTTGGACATAAATCTGCGTTGCTGAGGTAGTGCCCCTCTGTAAGATTTGGAGTCACAGACGCAACAGCAGCGCCCGGGTAAGGCCAGAACACTACGCCGGTGCCCCACAATCTCCCACTCCTCCTCCACTGGTCTGTCCTCCCCCTTGCTGCTCATGGCTGCTGTCTTCTCACGCTCTCCTGCTGCTATTGCCTGTGGTGTATTTCTAATAATGTTGAAATTAAAATACTTACGGGCGGAGAGTGCGACTGGTGAGGGTGAAGAGTAGCTCATTATAAAATGGACATTTCTTCTTGGGGGGTGATGAGCCACTTTTTTCAGTCTTTGAGAGGAATTTGGTAAACGCGTCTCGCACGGACTTCCATCTTTTTTTGACATCCTCTTCTATTAAGGAAAGCACAGAGAGTGTCATTTTGGCATCTAAAAACAAAAACTAATGTACCGTATCTACTCGTGTAAAAGCCAACCCCCCGACTTTTTCACAACAAACATTGGAAAACATATTGACTCGTGTATAAGCCGAGGATGTACCCCAGCACAGGTATTCAGGCCTCCAGAGTCGTACTAGACAGCAGCCTCCCCAGTGGTGTATACAGCAGCCTCCCCAGTGTTAGTATACAGCAGCCCAGTGGTGGTATATACAGGCAGCCCCCAAGGTGTATACAGGCAGCCACAGAGGTGTATACAGCAGCCACAGCAACAAAGGTGTATCCATGCAGCCCCAAAATGCAGGCACTTGACCCCCTGCTTGTAAGCACCCCCGTCTGCTTAACAAAGCATCCTCTGTCTTCTTCAGTGCGTGTGCCGGTGCCTCGGTGCTCCCGCCCTCCAAGATCACGGCGTCATGCTGGGTCCCCGCCAGTCGCCTAGCGATGACGTAATGCGACAGGCCGGTCACATGACCCCGGATGCTAGGAGGACGGGAGCACGGAGGAAGCTGCACACGCGATGAAGACCGAGGATAGGAATACTAGCATGCGGGAAGGGGGGCCTACAAGCAGGGGGGGCAAGTGCCATCATTTCTGTGTGAACTATTTAGTTATGCACTGCTTCCCCCCTGTCGCTGATTGACAGTGGGAAGCAGGGCATATGTAATGAGCGGACCCACGTGACGGGGCCGCTCATTCAGCTACCTCACACTGCCTCCTCCAGCCTCCCCAGGCCTGGACACAGCCCCCACCTACCGTATTGACCCGTGTATAAGCCGAGGGGGAGACTTTGAAGGTCAATTTTTTGGAACCAAAAATCAACTTATACACGAGTATATACGGTATGTGTGTTTCAAGCCTTACAATAACATACCTATGAGATTTTGAAGGTCACGCTCTGCCTCATCAAATTCCTGATATAATTGTCAACAGATGGATGTCCATGATTGCGCTTTCTTTTGGCGGTCACATAAGCGGGACACGCGGTATCCCAGATTTCCGGGTGTGCTTCGATCTACAATACACAAAGATATTACATTTAAAGCACTGTACAAAAAAAACAGAGGTATGAAGAATTGTAGACGGAGTGCGGCTGTGGCTCATGCTCCGTGCATACTGTCCTGGCCCCCTACACTGCATCAGGGCTGAAACACTCTGTGCTGCTGTGGCCTACTGTCCCTGTGGAGCTTGTGCCAGCCTTGGGGGGGGGGGGGGAGATAGCAGCCCGGCGCAACTTGTGCCAGCCCTGGTGGCCATGTGGCTGCTCAGGGCAGAGGTGCCAGCCCTGGCCTGGCACCCACCACCCAGGGCTGCCACAAGTCCACCAGGGCTGTCACCGCTGCCCTATGGCTGACACATGTCCTCCCCTGGCAGCCACATGCCCCCAGGGCTGCCAGAGGTGCCCTATGGCTGGCAAACGTCCCCCCCTGGCAGCCACATGCCCCCAGGGCTGCCAGAGGTGCCCTATGGATGGCAAACGTCCCCCCCTGGCAGCCACATGCCTCCCAGGGCTGCCAGAGGTGCACTATGTCTGGCACACGTCCCCCCTGGCAGCCACATGCCCCCCAGGGCTGCCAGAGGTGCACTATGTCTGAAACACGTCCCCCCTGGCAGCCACATGCCCCCCAGGGCTGCCAGAGGTGCCCTATGGCTGGCACACGTCCCCCCTGGCAGCCACATGCTCCCAGGGCTGCCAGAGGTGCCCTATGGCTGGCACACGTCCCCCCTGGCAGCCACATGCCCCCAGGGCTGCCAGAGGTGCACTATGGCTGGCACATGTCCCCCCCTGGCAGCCACATGCCCCCAGGGCTGCCAGAGGTGCCCTATGGCTGGCACACGTCCCCCCCTGGCAGCCACATGCCCCCAGGGCTGCCAGAGGTGCCCTATGGCTGGCACACGTCCCCCCTTGGCAGCCACATGCCCCCAGGGCTGCCAGAGGTGCCCTATGGCTGGCAAACGTCCCCCCTGGCAGCCACATGCCCCCAGGGCTGGCAGAGGTGCCCTATGGCTGGCACACGTCCCCCCCTGGCAGCCACATGCCCCCCAGGGCTGCCAGAGGTGCTCTATGGCTGGCACATGTCCCCCCTGGCAGCCACATGCCCCCAGGGCTGCCAGAGGTGCCCTATGGCTGGCACACGTCCCCCCCTGGCAGCCACATGCCCCCAGGGCTGCCAGAGGTGCCCTATGGCTGGCACACATCCCCCCAGGGCAGCCCCATGCCCCCAGGCCTGGCACAAGTCCCCACAGGGCTGGCACATGGTTTGGGTGGTAATGTGGACCATACTTACCAAAGTGAGCAGACGGGGCACATTGATCTGCATCCTGCGGTACCACGACATCCTCGTTCCTTGTTGTTTTTGTTCCTGTACCAGCTTCCTGCTTCCTGTGTCTGCTCTGTGTTGGCTGTCCGAAAAACGCCGTTTTTCGTTTTCCCGACGGTTTCTCAGCGGCTTTGCACAGCTCCACTGGAAACAATGAGTCCTAATCTGGCGGAAAACGCTGGAAAAACGCTCAAAAGAAGTCGCTTGCTCTATCTTTGAAAACCGGTGGAAAACCGGTGAAAAAACTGAAAACGACCAGAAAAAAACCGTTCTAATGAAGACAGCGTTTTCTAAACTCCATTGAGTATCATGTTAATCCAGCCGGTGGCTAGGATTAACATAAATTAACATAAAACTGAGCGGAAAACGCCGACGGAAAGTTTCCGTCGGCGTTTTCCGCTCAGTTTTATGTTAATTTATGTGTTAATCCTAGCCACCGGCTGGATTAACATGATACTCAATCGTACCTAAGGGTATGTGCTCATCAGTCGTTTTGTGGGCTGCTTTTTACCGGTTTCCGTCGGCGTTTTCCGCTCAGTTTTATGTTAATTTATGTTAATCCTAGCACCGGCTGGATTAACATGATACTCAATGGAGTTTAGAAAACGCTGTCTTCATTAGAACGGTTTTTTTCTGGTCGTTTTCAGTTTTTTCACCGGTTTTCCACCGGTTTTCAAAGATAGAGCAAGCGACTTCTTTTGAGCGTTTTTCCAGCGTTTTCCGCCAGATTAGGACTCATTGTTTCCAATGGAGCTGTGCAAAGCCGCTGAGAAACCGTCGGGAAAACGAAAAACGGCGTTTTTCGGATGGCCAACACAGAGCAGACACAGGAAGCAGGAAGCTGGAACAGGAACAAAGACAACAAGAAAAGAGGATGTCGTGGTACCGCAGGGTGCAGATCAATGTGCCCCGTCTGCTCACTTTGGTAAGTATGGTCCACATTACCACCCAAACCATGTGCCAGCCCTGTGGGGACTTGTGCCAGGCCTGGGGGGCATGGGGCTGCCCTGGGGGGACGTGTGCCAGCCATAGGGCACCTCTGGCTGCCCTGGGGGCATGTGGCTACCAGGGGGGGACGTGTGCCAGCCATAGGGCACCTCTGGCAGCCCTGGGGGGCATGTGGCTGCCAGGGGGGGACGTGTGCCAGCCATAGGGCACCTCTGCCAGCCCTGGGGGGCATGTGGCTGCCAGGGGGGGAAGTTTGCCAGCCATAGGGCACCTCTGGCAGCCCTGGGGGCATGTGGCTGCCAGGGGGGGATGTGTGCCAGCCATAGGGCACCTCTGGCAGCCCTGGGGGCATGTGTCTGCCAATGGGGGACGTGTGCCAGCCATAGGGCACCTCTGGCAGCCCTGGGGGCATGTGGCTGCCAGGAGGGGACTGTGCCAGCCATAGGGCAACTCTGGCAGCCCTGGGGGCATGTGGCTGCCAGGGGGGGACGTGTGCCAGCCATAGGGCATCTCTGGCAGCCCTGGGGGCATGTGGCTGCCAGGGGGGGACGTGTGCCAGCCATAAGGCACCTCTGGCAGCCCTGGGGGGCATGTGGCTGCCAGGGGGGGACGTGTGCCAGACATAGTGCACCTCTGGCAGCCCTGGGGGGCATGTGGCTGCCAGGGGGGGACGTGTGCCAGACATAGTGCACCTCTGGCAGCCCTGGGGGGCATGTGGCTGCCAGGGGGGGACGTTTGCCATCCATAGGGCACCTCTGGCAGCCCTGGGGGGCATGTGGCTGCCAGGGTGGGACGTGTGCAGACATAGTGCACCTCTGGCAGCCCTGGGGGGCATGTGGCTGCCATGAGGGGACGTTTGCCATCCATAGGGCACCTCTGGCAGCCCTGGGGGCATGTGGCTGCCAGGGGGGGACGTGTGCCAGACATAGTGCACCTCTGGCAGCCCTGGGGGGCATGTGGCTGCCAGGGGGGGATGTGTGCCAGACATAGTGCACCTCTGGCAGCCCTGGGGGTATGTGGCTGCCAGGGGGGGACGTTTGCCATCCATAGGGCACCTCTGGCAGCCCTGGGGGGCATGTGGCTGCCAGGGGGGGACGTGTGCCAGACATAGTGCACCTCTGGCAGCCCTGGGGGGCATGTGGCTGCCATGGGGGACTTTTGCCATCAATAGTGCACCTCTGGCAGCCCTGGGGGCATGTGGCTGCCAGGGGGGGACCTGTGCCAGCCATAGGGCACCTCTGGCAGCCCTGGGGGCATGTGGCTGCCAGGGGAGGACATGTGTCAGCCATAGAGCAGCGGTGACAGCCCTGGGGGACTTGTGGCAGCCCTGGGTGGCGGGTGCCAGGCCAGGGCTGGCACCTCTGCCCTGGGGCAGCCACATGGCCACCAGGGCTGGCACAAGTTGCGCCGGGCTGCTATCTTCCCCCCCCCCAAGGCTGGCACAAGCTCCACAGGGACAGTAGGCCACAGCAGCACAGAGTGTTTCAGCCCTGATGCAGTGTAGGGGGCCAGGACAGTATGCACGGAGCATGAGCCACAGCCGCACTCCGTCTACAATCCTTCATACCTCTGTTTTTTTTGTACAGTGCTTTAAATGTAATATCTTTGTGTATTGTAGATCGAAGCGCACCCGGATATACCGCTGTCCCGCTTATAGTGACCGCCAAAAGAAAGCGCAATCATGGACATCCATCTGTCGACAATTATATCAGGAATTTGACGAAGGCAGAGCGTGACCTTCAAAATCTCATAGGTATGTTATTGTAAGGCTTGAAACACACATACCGTATATACTCGTGTATAAGTTGATTTTTGGTTCCAAAAAAATTTACCTTCAAAGTCTCCCCCTCGGCTTATACACGGGTCAATACGGTAGGTGGGGGCTGTGTCCAGGCCTGGGGAGGCTGGAGGAGGCGGTGTGAGGTACCTGAATGAGCGGCCCCGTCACGTGGGTCCGCTCATTACATATGCCCTGCTTCCCACTGTCAATCAGCGACAGGGGGAAGCAGTGCATAACTAAATAGTTCACACAGAAATTATGGCACTTGCCCCCCTGCTTGTAGGCCCCCCCCCCCCGCATGCTAGTATTCCTATCCTCGGTCTTCATCGCGTGTGCAGCTTCCTCCGTGCTCCCGTCCTCCTAGCATCCGGGGTCATGTGACCGGCCTGTCGCATTACGTCATCGCTAGGCGACTGGCGGGGACCCAGCATGACGCCGTGATCTTGGAGGGCGGGAGCACCGAGGCACCGGCACACGCACTGAAGAAGACAGAGGATGCTTTGTTAAGCAGACGGGGGTGCTTACAAGCAGGGGGTCAAGTGCCTGCATTTTGGGGCTGCATGGATACACCTTTGTTGCTGTGGCTGCTGTATACACCTCTGTGGCTGCCTGTATACACCTTGGGGGCTGCCTGTATATACCACCACTGGGGCTGCTGTATACTAACACTGGGGAGGCTGCTGTATACACCACTGGGGAGGCTGCTGTCTAGTACGACTCTGGAGGCCTGAATACCTGTGCTGGGGTACATCCTCGGCTTATACACGAGTCAATATGTTTTCCAATGTTTGTTGTGAAAAAGTCGGGGGGTTGGCTTTTACACGAGTAGATACGGTACATTAGTTTTTGTTTTTAGATGCCAAAATGACACTCTCTGTGCTTTCCTTAATAGAAGAGGATGTCAAAAAAAGATGGAAGTCCGTGCGAGACGCGTTTACCAAATTCCTCTCAAAGACTGAAAAAAGTGGCTCATCACCCCCAAGAAGAAATGTCCATTTTATAATGAGCTACTCTTCACCCTCACCAGTCGCACTCTCCGCCCGTAAGTATTTTAATTTCAACATTATTAGAAATACACCACAGGCAATAGCAGCAGGAGAGGCGTGAGAAGACAGCAGCCATGAGCAGCAAGGGGGGAGGACAGACCAGTGGAGGAGGAGTGGGAGATTGTGGGGCACCGTGCGTAGTGTTCTGGCCTTACCCGGGCGCTGCTGTTGCGTCTGTGACTCCAAATCTGACAGAGGGGCACTACCTCAGCAACGCAGATTTATGTCCAAATTTAGACATAATCAGCAAATTCATTGAGGCCCATAACGTCATTATTTGTATTTTGTAATTTCAAAAGATATCCCACATCAAAATCCCACCGCCCTTTACATTGAAAGTATGATCCTGATAGCTATGTTATGATTTAATATCGACCTCTTAATGACGCACACCAGGGGCCAGGGTTACTCCCGGTTTAGACAGGCGATTCTTCTCCTTCCTTGTCACGGGTGGACCGCGCCTGCCGGTAGTGGGGCCCGGTGTAGTGCAGATCAAAATTGAGGTCGTCTTACGGGAACAGATTAAAAAGGGGTTTTAATTTGTTTTCTTCGTGACGCCACCTATGAGTAGATTCGGTAAGGGCTACCGACGCTGCGGAACCTCCCGGGGTGATGGACAGCAGCAAGATGTTACGCTCCCCACAGGCTGAGCGGTGATCCCCGGGGGCTGGAGCTGCTCAAGATGTTGTGCGGCAGCTGCGGTTACCTTAAGTTCATGACGGACAGTTCATAAGGAGACACGGACACAGATAGTCTCTGCAACGGTTCTTTACTGTAACCAGCAGGCAGTACATGGCTTACAGTGGTTGAGTAGAAGACCGGGTGGACTCAGCAGTGATAGTGCTCCTCAGAGATCCGCAGTGTACCTCCTCTCTACCTCCTTAGTTTCTCTTGCCAGCGTCGCCCAGGAATACCAGGTCGGGTACGGGGAGGCTGCTTCAATGCCCTATCCATGATGTACGTTCTGGATTCTTTGGGGAGCCTTGGGTCCCTCGGTGGGTACACCGCTGGTTAGACGACTGGAAACTGGCTGGTGGTGGGGTGCTCCTATATAAGCTGCTCCTCCACGGGGCTGGTTCGCGTGGCAGAGGTGAACTGCTGCCAGCTTCGGTACCAGTGAACCGGCTGTGAGTTGTGGGCACGGGAGTCTTTTGGGAACCCGTGTAGATATGCCCATTCCCGGTGGTTAAGGCCTCAGGTGCTGACACCCGACCGGTGACGGCCCAGGGGCCCGCACGGGGTGCGGAGCCCCCGCTCCACTCCAAGTTCTAGTCTGCTCTCTTTAAGTTCTAGACTACGTTCTGACTTGTTCTGACTGTCTAGATTATTGTGTTCTCTTCACTACCCTAACACTCCACCCACCAGGACCTATGATTGGTCCCCTGTTCTAGGTGTTGTATGTTGGGTTGGATCTCTGAGTTAACTATTGCACTGCTTTGTCTAGAGAATATTGCGGCTGCAATACTCCCTTGTGACGCACTCGTTGCGGGGCGCCACACTCCCCCTTGGTTAAATCAGCTTGTCCCCAAGCGTCAAACTACTCACATTACAGAGGTTTTTACATTTTTATACATATATGACACACTTTTATTAAAGTAGAAAAACAGGTAAAGAAATGCTTTGATGTTATAAGCAAAGAAACAGGTAATCACTTTGTGCGGACCTGGCGGGCGGTCGGCTGTACTTTAACTAGAGTCCAGGCTGTAGCCGCAAGATCACACAGTCAATGATTAACGGGAACAGAGTCATTGATGAAAGTTCAAGTTTTAAAGTCACTGGCTCTGAGGGTGATGGCGTACCCGGATAGCAAACCACCCATCTGCACAAGCATAACGCTCATAGGTGATAATATCGCCCCGGTATAGGTCGCGATCGGGATGTCCTCTTGGCAAGTTTGACTCAACGTCCCGGCGCCCCACAAACACCTCCTCATTCAAACCCACCTCCCAAGCGAACCCCCACCCGGTATTTAAGTTAAAGGTGGAAATTCTACCTTCACGGCGGAGTTCATCAGGCAGCGGCGGCTGGCGGCGAGCCTCGGCACGGGCCTCCATGTTGGCGCGTTCTCTGGCTTGCCACTCCTCTCGTCGTCTCTGGCGTACATCTCCGTCGTTACGGCTCGGGGTGTAAAGATGAGTAATGGAGCTGGTGGTTTGGCGGGAAGCTTGAACTTGGCGGGCTGTCTGTATCGGAACCCGGTGGAACGGCACAGGGGAAGGTGTCGGCAGTGCACCCGACCAGTGTACCCGAGCTGTGTGCCCGGAAGGAAGTTCTTTGTTGTCTCCCCAAGCGAACCCGGTGTCGAAATCCTCAGCGGTGCTGTGGGTCTCGTCGTCATCCTCTCCGACCTCTTCCTCGATGATCACATCAGGCTGCTTGTTGATGAAAGATGTTAAAGCTTGTTCCGTTGTACAACGGGGCGGTGGTGCTGCGGATCCTTCCGTAGGGACGTCCTGCAGGGCTTCCAGGCTGCCTGCCTCTTCATCTGTTTCCGCAGGTAAAGGTGTTTCAATCCCGGTTACCAGGTAGGCCTCTGTGGTTGCAGAGGAGGCCTCCGGTTCTAGGGAGAAACAAGCGACAGTCTCGGTAGTGTGGAAACTAGTCGCGGGTTCCGCAGGTGGAACCTGGTAGAGATCGAGTTCTTCCATGGAGCGTGTTATGAGCTCCGGCTCAAGAACGGAATCGGTTGCGATGTTGGTCGCTGGAACGGGTCGAGTTGCGGCCTCCACCGGAATGACACAGTCTATTGGCTCAGGTGACGGAGCAGGACAGGTGGTAGGCGAGGGTGAGGCGGTCGAGAAGCTGGTGACGTCGTCTGGGCTTGGAGAAGCTGCACCCGGTCGGCTCTGCTGCATCGCATGGTGTAGTCGTCTGCCTAGGGTCGCGCTCCAGCTGCGAATCGTCCATTCCACTGTCTCTAGTAACCGCACCCGGAGGTTTTGTAGAGCCTCTAGCCAGAAGTCGGGGCTGCCGTCTATGGTAAGGGCAGGATCCGGACCCGGTTGGCTTATGGCTGCTCTGGCCTCCGCCTCGACCTCCCGCATCAGGTCTTGGAGTCTCATGCTGGCCATTCTTCTTTGGAGGGAAACCACACCCGATCAACCGGTAAGACGTTCTGGTTGAGCTGGTGAAGATGTCTTCTCTCTCTGTCGGTGTGTCTAGGTATGACACTCCCATCTCCTCTGGGCTTTTGTAGTCCAATCGTGGGAAAAGTCTTTGGGGTCCGCCCCCATGGTTGATTCGAGCAATCAGGGCGGACAAAGAGTTTGGCGCCTTTCGTCCTTAGCCCTCCCACAGTGAGGGGGGGGGTTGACTCACTCCTGGGCTTCACGTGGCGGCTTCTTGTGGCGGGAACGCCATCTTGGGCGCCATCTTGACCCAATGGTGTAAAGGCGGGAAAGTTCTTTTAGGGACGAACAAAGTCCAATTGTAGACAATAAAGTCCAGTTTAAGCACAACATACCCGTTGGTAACGGGCCTGCTCGTATCCTGTTCGTGACGCCATTTTCTGACGCACACCAGGGGCCAGGGTTACTCCCGGTTTAGACAGGCGATTCTTCTCCTTCCTTGTCACGGGTGGACCGCGCCTGCCGGTAGTGGGGCCCGGTGTAGTGCAGATCAAAATTGAGGTCGTCTTACGGGAACAGATTAAAAAGGGGTTTTAATTTGTTTTCTTCGTGACGCCACCTATGAGTAGATTCGGTAAGGGCTACCGACGCTGCGGAACCTCCCGGGGTGATGGACAGCAGCAAGATGTTACGCTCCCCACAGGCTGAGCGGTGATCCCCGGGGGCTGGAGCTGCTCAAGATGTTGTGCGGCAGCTGCGGTTACCTTAAGTTCATGACGGACAGTTCATAAGGAGACACGGACACAGATAGTCTCTGCAACGGTTCTTTACTGTAACCAGCAGGCAGTACATGGCTTACAGTGGTTGAGTAGAAGACCGGGTGGACTCAGCAGTGATAGTGCTCCTCAGAGATCCGCAGTGTACCTCCTCTCTACCTCCTTAGTTTCTCTTGCCAGCGTCGCCCAGGAATACCAGGTCGGGTACGGGGAGGCTGCTTCAATGCCCTATCCATGATGTACGTTCTGGATTCTTTGGGGAGCCTTGGGTCCCTCGGTGGGTACACCGCTGGTTAGACGACTGGAAACTGGCTGGTGGTGGGGTGCTCCTATAAAGCTGCTCCTCCACGGGGCTGGTTCGCGTGGCAGAGGTGAACTGCTGCCAGCTTCGGTACCAGTGAACCGGCTGTGAGTTGTGGGCACGGGAGTCTTTTGGGAACCCGTGTAGATATGCCCATTCCCGGTGGTTAAGGCCTCAGGTGCTGACACCCGACCGGTGACGGCCCAGGGGCCCGCACGGGGTGCGGAGCCCCCGCTCCACTCCAAGTTCTAGTCTGCTCTCTTTAAGTTCTAGACTACGTTCTGACTTGTTCTGACTGTCTAGATTATTGTGTTCTCTTCACTACCCTAACACTCCACCCACCAGGACCTATGATTGGTCCCCTGTTCTAGGTGTTGTATGTTGGGTTGGATCTCTGAGTTAACTATTGCACTGCTTTGTCTAGAGAATATTGCGGCTGCAATACTCCCTTGTGACGCACTCGTTGCGGGGCGCCACACTAATATTTAAGCACTCACTAAACTAAAAACTTTATTTTGGCAGAACTGAGGGCAATATAATTAGGCCTATCAACGTTGCAGAAGGCTCCATCACGACAACAGATGAGCAACCAGTGGCAAATTTGAGTGGGTGTCAGTCAAATCCATCTCCCAGTATTTCTGTGGAACCGGATGGGGGCAGTCAAAGTTCCTCTTCCTTTTCTGGTAACACGGCTGCAACATCTACTGGTGAAGCTTCTACTACCATGCGATCAACGACCCCAACCCACACAGCATACTCACGTAGGGCCCAAAAACAACAAGCTAAACAGCCGACGTCCCATTTCGCTCAGGAGGCCATCAGCATGTTGCAAAGAGCTGAGCAAGAAGACCGGTTTGATAGAGTGGGGTCACATGTAGCTGCTTGTCTACGTGAAATCGGGCCAGATCGTGAGGCATCATTTCTGTCCGTTGTCTATGCCTTAATTGATGAGTACCGCTCCAAGCAGCCAATTCCAAGGGTGGCCACTATTATCAATGCCATCTCAAACGTTTTTCAACATGAAAGGGATATTATTAGCGGGACCAATCCTGGCCCATCGAATGTAGGTCACCCACAAATGACCTTGATGAATCCTGATCCCCATGGTTTTCGGGCACGCCAGCAGGTTCAAGCAGAAAACTACACGTCTTATAGGGCCCAATTAAACATGGACGACAGCTCGGCAAGTGTTGAAATGTCGGGACACTCCATGTTTGGAGGAGATGTGGGTGTCACGCTGGGAGTGGGGAAGACACCCAGCGTAGGATAACGACGGGGGGGGGAATCAGGAGTCCCTAATGCTAAGGGCACAAGAAGGAGACGGTGACCCCTAGACTTCCTAGAGCTGACCCTGTCTGCCCTAACGTCCCTATACAGTCTCCTCAACTGTCGCCGACCACGAACCTCGTCCCTCTCTGATCCTAGATCTATCCTATCTAAGGATCAGATGGAGAGGTTCACTAGACCCCTCCACTATCAACTAAAGACAAACATCAGGGAAGACAGACATTTGGGAAAAGGAAACACTTATCTGACAGCAGAACACAGCAACCTCCACAATCTCAGCTTCTGCTGGAGCAAGGATAAAGTGTGCACAAGGAACTATCACCTGCACCGAGGAAGGGTAATGAACCTCCTTATAAAGGTGGAAGGAGTCTGCTGGGTCCTAGTGACCTACAACATTGGTGGATAAAACCAGACCGAGCGCAAGACCTCCACAGCCGTCTCCCCATAATAGAGAGATCTCATCACACCTTCTCTCCATCAACACAGAAGGTAAATGCCCCTGAAAGAGACGGACCATCCTCCACCACTATGGCTGATGGGCCAAACGCTGGGATCGTCTGCGCGTGGCCTCCACCCTGTCATCCGTGCCACCCGTGACAGTGGGTCCTCGTCATTTGACCCGCTTGAATTGAGTGTCATTTAGTTTGTGGCATTTTTCATGTGTCATTGTTTCTTGTGTTTAGACCTTGTTTTTTTTACAAACCCTCAGGTTTTACAGAGGGTGCAAAATACAGACATCTGTGTATTATGATGTGTAAGGCATGTTCTTGGCCAATTTTTATGTAGGAGACATTTTTTTGATATGTCCCAAATGTTTTGGATTCACAAGGTTCATTATATTGTGAACAAATAAACAAAGCTTTGTACCGTTTGTTTGGCATATTTATTCAAGTTCTTTGGGTACAATTTGTTAGCCATGAAAGGACATTTCACAATGTCAATAAAAAGGGCAAAGTAACGTTAAGATATAAACATTGATCGGGCTGGTTAACCAGAACAGAACGGGATGTGCCCCAGACCAGCCGGTGGATTCATCTTCAAAGCGGATCAAGCTATGGGTTTCGAGGTGTTTGTTTACAGTGGGGGTTGAATTCAATGTTTCAGCAAATAATGTATCCCTGAAAACAGATGCTCAACCTGCAGCACCGTTTTCGGCTTCAAATTGACTTCCATTGCCATTCTTCTCTTGATCACCTGCTAAATCGGTTCAGCATTTTCAATGTAGGGTAGGATTTGGCACATGGCTAGCGCTGTACTGCCAGGACACGGCACCTTCAGGTGTCATGAAATAGTCTGCAAAGGTGTCTCTTACAGCCAAGGCAGAATTTGGCGGCCGACCCAAACCCCAATTGATAGCTGTCTGTAATAAAGGCAGCTGTAAACCTTCCATGGGCTCCGTTCCATATCGGCGGGCAAAATTATGAAGGACGCAGCATGCCTTTATTACAGCATCAATTGTGGTTGGGGATACCTGAATGGCTGAATGCAAGACCCTCCACTGACTAGTCATGATACCGAAGGTGCATTCCACGGTTCGGCGTGCCCGGCTTAGCCGATAGTTGAAGACCCTACGCCGGTCATCCAGTCCCCTACGTGGGTATGGGCGCAGCAGGTTCGGCATCAAAGGAAAAGCCTCATCCGATACCATCACGTAGGGGACTGCATGCGTGGAACCAGGCAAAGGGCTATCAGCAGGTAAAGTGTGTTGATCTTGGAGCACTTGCAGACCAATTTGTGAGTTTCTCAACACACGAGAATCCCCTGTACTACCATAGGCACCAACATCGATGGCAACAAATCGGTAATGCGCATCAGCCACCGCCATCAGGACCACAGAAAAATACTTCTTGTAATTATAGAAGCGTGATCCTGATCGAGGAGGCTGTTTCACACGGATATGTTTGCCATCGACTGCACCTATGCAGTTAGGGAAGATGGCCACAGAGTGAAAGCCTGCCGCTACCTGCAACCAAGTCTCCTCATTTGGAGAAGGCATCACTAAGGGCTGCAACTGCTCCCAGATGACAGTGCACGTCACCTTTACAATCTGTGAAATTGTGCTTTTGCCCACCCTGAACTGAAGATGTAGCAAACCATAGCTCTCACCAGTAGCCAGGAATCTGAAAAACAAAAACAAAATGATAAAAATTAATACACAGTATCTATAGTAGCTACAAATGGAAGCCATGTGAGCCTGCAATTGTCAACAGACGCAGAAGTAGCAACTCCAAACTTCTCAACAACTTCCTGCTTGCAGTAAAATCATGGACACATTGATACATTTGTACTTAGTGAAAAAATGGCTGAATGTGTCGATGATTTCACGTCAAACAGCTAGTTGGTGCGAAGTTTGACACATACGTTGGTGTGAATAAAGTGGCCTTCTGTCTGCATTAACATGATGATTTTTAGATTTGCAATGGTGTTCCTATAAAAATGTACAGCATCAGATTCAAATGTACCCACATGCAGCCCTCTGGACATCGGACTGATTGTGATGGGCACTAAATGCCATCAGATTTGGTCCGATCAAATTCGGGTGGATATGTATTTTGGTTCAAAAATCTGACACTGCTCAGATAGGCACGTGACAACAGGTTACAGCGTGGTAAACGGCTGCCACGATACTGTCACATCAACACAGGTCCGACACTGCAGTACAACACATTGGCAGACAGCGTGAGGACACCGCAAGCCAGGGCGAGCAACCGAGAGCCGGCATGCGACAGCGGGTACTCAGGTACAGTTGACACTAAAATTTGGAGCAATTTTATGTCATGAGGACAGGGGAAAGGAGGGGGAGCACTGTTGGAGATGAGGGGGCCACACAGGGGACGTGAGGGGGCCACATAGGGGACATGAGGGGGGACACACACAGTGCGGAAGAGGGATAAAAAGAGGGGTGATGGGGGGACACACAGGTGAGATGTGGGTGAGCACCAGGGGAGAACAGCTGTGACAGGTGACAGCAACTGATCCAGCATAATGTGGGAGCGGCTGGCTAGTTAGCATCCGACTGAAGGGATCATTTTTTATCCAATGCTGTCCTATTAAAATAGGGACCCCTTACCGTAAATTGATGAGCAGCCTTTCTTCCGCTCCAATAGCGTTCCGGAAGCGCGTGTTCTGGAGGGTCAGCTTGTTCCGCAAAAGCTGCAACAGCTCATCAAACGCAGCGATGGACAGCCGGCAGAAGGACACGAATTTATCTGGGCATCTAAAACAAACCCACAAACCAAACAAAAACATAAGTACAACAGAACAGATATAACAATCACATGTAATATATAATTCCCGTAAGGCACTTCCGTCACTTTAGGGTCAAATTCTGTCGTTGGGGACGTGGCTGCTCACCAGCCACGCAACCCACAAACCATTGCCCGCGAGGCGGCCAATGCGAGCCCTTGCAGGGGCGCAAGCAATGGCCGCGATGAGGCCATTGCGCATCGCTTGCCCCGCAAACAACCGACGAGAGCCAAGCGCCGTGGCCAAAAGTCAAAACAAGAGCCCACCCATAAATTCCTATAAACACCGCTATCTATGTCTATGGGAATTGAGAAGCTATTCGGATTGGTCGCTGTGTGCTTCCGCCAAACAATCATAATAGCGCCTCACTTCACATACACATAGATAGTGGTTTTGCAAACGATGCATGGCCGGGCCCTTGTTTATATTTTCGTCCACGGCGCTCGCCTATCGTCAGTGGTCGCCGGGCCATGAAAATCCAAATTTACCAATGTGACGGAGTGACCGTGGCTGCAATGACTCGTCCTATCTATCTATCCATCTATCTATCTCTCTAGCTAGCTATCTAGCGGTCTATCTATCTATCTATTCATTTATTTAGTTCTCGAGTTCCAAAATAAAGGCTTCAGCACACCCCAAAAAGATGATTGAAGACTTGCTTGCCTCGATGGCATTGGATCAGCGACGTTTTGGTCCTCTGTCTTTCTCTCTCCCTCTCTCTCCCCCTCTCTCTCTCTCTCTCCCTCCCTCTCTCTCCCCCTCTCTGTCTCCCCCCTCTCCCTCTCTCTCCATATTGTAGACTGACGATTCTTTACAATCGCCCTCACAGCCTGTACAATTATAATAGCAGAGACGTTACAATTTTTGAGTATTGCTGTTACCTTCGTAAATCTTGGTAGAGCTGGGCGAAGTGACCCTTGCTTTCACGGCTCTGTAGGAGGGGATGCACCCACATTCTTCGAGGTTGCTGTACCTGTGTAAAAGGAAAGCAATCCAAAAATACACTTTTAAACCAGCATCATACATACTACGGCCCACAATGAAACATCAAAGGCCCCTGTGACATACTAATTTTTCCATAAGACATCGACTTGCTGATGCGAACTATCATGCAACTAAGGCCACACTTTGGGGCAACCACCATGCTTGGGTATGTGGCTTTTCGTAGAGGAGCAGCAGCTGATGATGGGTCAAATTAAATAACCAAGCCACCCCCTGACACTACATGGCGCTTATCTGCTACCAAAAATTTACACCCCCTGCCTTATTTTCACGGGAAAACAAAATATATATATTACAGCACGGCAACAATCATGCGGCTGTACATACATGTTTAAGTGTAGCCACATTTTTTTTTCTTACCTCATTCTCGTCCTCTTGCTCACATTGTAGCCAGTGGAGTATGCTTAGAAGCAACACCTGTTTGTATGGCCTCCGCAGGCGCAAGCGACGTGTTGTTGGCATGGTGGCTAGCACTGTGATGCCCGTATATACCAAACTGACTCACGCTGCTTGCTCACCCAATTTTTTTTTGTTGGGTATTGTGGAACAGGAAGTGATGCGAGAATGTTTTGTGTTTTTTTTTTTTTTTTGGGGGTTTTGAATGCAACTTTATGTGTAGACTCAAAGCATACATTGCACAAAAAAACAGTCTGAAAAAACGCCAAGAAAACCGCCGAGAAAACGCCGAGAAAAACGCTATAAAACCGGGCGGAAAACGTTGAAAAAACGCTAGAAAAACGAGGATCATTGCTGAGCACTGAAAACTCAGTTTCTGCTAATCTACACCGGTTTTAGGACGGTCTGCAAAGATGCAGAAACGTCAGATGTGCACATACCCTAATGGGGAAAAACTAACATTTTCCCCCATGAGTTAGTGACTTTCAGTTATCTATGCAATACAATTTTTCAAACTGCTGGGGCATGCCTACACGTGCTGCTCATCTCTATAACTGAAGGGCAGCAGTTCCTGGGAGTAATAAAGGGAACCAACCGCCAGGATTTAACCACCTGTAAATCAGTGCAGCAGGTGATTGACGTGTGCAGCATGACATCACTATTTGTTTCTTTGTTGTTTTTATTCCTCCCCTCTGGGTATGTCTTTCTGCTGAATCCTCTTCCCCCTCTTATCCAGACGGATTCGGGGAGGTCAGCAGAAAGACAAGCCCACAGGGGAGGAATAATGATGTACAGGTGGTTAAATTCTAGTTGTGGGTTCCCTTTAGCGATCATTTTCTTCTCGGCACTTTCGGTAAGACACCCGAACATCATTGAAATAGTACTAACCTGCAGATTAACCCTATGTGTAGATAGTATATAGAATGATATATTAGCTATGCTTAGCAAATGTTTGTATTCAGTAAAAAGGTATTTCAAGGAAACAAGTGTACAATTAAACATTCTCATTGTAGTAATTACCGTACATTTGAACTAAATTTGCTTAATGTGTAACCAGTTTATTTTTTTTAAATATGTACATAAATGTTCATTGTTTATCAATGTTTGCACATGTAATGGCAGGTCATTAGCAGCATAAATTGATGTCAACATGTTTACTATGGCTTCTTCTAGATTTTATGGGTTTTGTTTTATAAGATTAAAATATATTGCCTAAATTCCTCAATATAACCTTGTTTACTATGGCTGTGCGTTTAATTGTTCTAAGAAAATATTTCCAACAGTTTACTTGTTAGTGAGTCAAGATTTCAAATTATTAAACTATAAAAGAAGTCGTAACAATACACAAATTACATTCAGACCTGTTCCAATCAAGAAAATTAAAATAATCCAGACAAGTCTGTTATAATTAGTTTGTATTCGAAAGCTTTATTTACTTGGTGTTACGCTTCCAGTCTGTTTGGCCATCTTCCTAGTTACCAGAAGTAGCAGGATATATTTAAGGCAAATTGGTGACATTTCCATTGTTTTGAATGGAACAATAATTAAAAAAAGTACACAAACAATAATAGTCATTGATTCTCCAAATGTCAGTACAAAATGTGGCTATTGCAGGCTGGGTGAACGCCAGCATGATCACTAAAAGGAATTAGACTATAGAGTGGCGGTCTTATTATCCATGGTTAAGGCTTGTTAAGTCGAAATGCGTGGATTTCCACCCTCCCTCACTGGGTACCCATTCTGTGTCATGTGATCTCTTTTAATTGAAGAAAATGTAAACATTCTTTTTCACAATTCCAATTCTTCTGTCTTCGTTGTAGAACTTTTCTTTTGTTCCCAGTATTTTAACACACACACCACTGTACCAGAGCTGATTGCACTAACACTGGTAGTAGCAAAAAATTGTTGCCTAGATGTTGGCAATTCTGGCACTAACACACACACCATTGTACCAGAGCCGATTAGATAATGGTACCTTACACGCGCAATCTCACTCTGGAATCTAAGGCATATGTTGTCCGACACTTGCCGTAAAGCCTACAGTTACGGCTGAGAGAATTTCGCGGCGATAAATCGCCTCTCACCGTCGCTGATTACTGACATGCTCTGAAATCAGCTCATCATGAGCGTTATTTCCGGTGCGGCGTGTAGCGCATGCTGATGGGAAACAGTGTGCCTATGATTTCCCTAGTGTGCCGCTGCTGTAGTCCGCCACGTCAGCGATGATGGGGGGTACTGTGTTCTATGCTGTCAGTGCACAGGCGCATATTGAGGTGTCGTCAGCCCACACATTGTACCAACGTACGCAAACACGTTCAGTAGGCGCGCATAGAAGGCGCAAGCTTAGTATTGTGTGATTATCGCCTGTGTGATTATCCAATGCACCTCAATGTTGCCTACACATCGTACATGGAGCCATGGGCCATGTACTACAATCACCCTACGCGTGTGAATTTGGTGACGCTGAGGGGTACATTGTACTGCTCCCACTCCGGTCCGCGTCTACCTTGTTAGCGCCCTCAAGTTATTTTGGCGGCGCCAGTGTGCGTGGTGACGTTATCACATTTGTGCTCTTCATCCCTGCCTGCCAGGTGCCTGCCCCTCCCCTGCACATAGTACTATTGTCATGGCGGTCGCACAGCGTGCTGCTACATGGGGGATGGCAGAACTCCTGATCCTCATTGACCTATGTGACCAGAATGACTATTGGTGCCATCAGCGTCACAGCCACCAATGGCTGCGTAAGCAGCACATCCTGAGGAGGATTCAGTGGGCCCTACTCCAGAGACTGGGTGTTGAGAGGACCCGCAAGCAAATTATCAAGAAGGTGGCGGACCTGAAACGCAAGTTTCCAGGGAGGATTGTAGAGATTAGTGCCTGGATTACCAGGCTGCGTGGTGAGTATGTGGCAATGAACAAACACACACATGGCAAGCATCAGAATCCAAACAGTACACAACCATCATGTGTTATTGTGCCATGGCATATAGTGTGACTTAAACCACCATGTGGATCTGTCACCAATGTGCATCTGCATGTTGGTCACAATGCTACATGAAGGTGCAAAAATACACTCATATGTTTTTTTAATGCTGACGGCTATAGTGATCCTTCACCTGTGTGTGGCCAAACATAGGTTTGTAATGACAGGAAAGTTGACAACAACATAATGCTAAATGAAGGGCCACATCATACGTGGCAGCACATAAATGCGCACTCTGACACATAACATTTCACAAAACATTTATGACAATACGCCAAAGGCTCTACAAACTGACTGCTATGTATTTGACCCCATGGTGGCACCACTTCATGCTTACTGTATGCTCTTGTGTAAATTTGTAAGCATCCATCCTCTGCTAATCCAAGGGTGTTTGACATCCAAAATATGTGGTCACTGTTGTTGTTGTAATGTCCTAAAACAGACTGGGCCCTAACCATAGGGTCGCGCCCGACCCAAACCTTTAACTCTATCCTTCACGCCGTCATGACATTCATACACACACAGTAGGTGTTTTCCCTATGTTTGTTCCTTTGCTTAAATGGGTCTGTTGTCGTATTTGATATTACAGATGAGGAGGACTCCCCAACTGTGGAGGGCTGACGGTCTCCTACCCCACCCGGGACCCCCCCATCCCCTTCCCCGGAGGGCCCAGGAACTCCCTCACCAACAGGAACACCACCCACAGCTGCCCAGGAGGGCCCAGGAAGTTCCTCAACACCAGTAACACCAGCCCTGGACCCTGGGACCAAGAAGCCCAATCCTGTGGCCCGAGACACCCAGCCCATGAGCAACCCCCCCCCCCCCCACAGCCTCTCCAGCTCCTGCTCGAGCCCTGGTGTGGTGTGGTCCCCACACCCTGACCTTGAGCCTGGTGTTTCTGTGTGTGGTGGTAAGTTTCTGCAAAGGCCTACAAGCTTTCTAATCTACATCTTGGTGTGTGGGCCAGACAGCAGTATGTGAGTCCTGATGTGTTTGTCATTATTTTGTTTGTCAAGGAGAAAGAGCTCGCGCGGCAGGCTGGGCTGTGAGCCCATCCCCATCTCCTCCAGATGGCACCCAGGATTGTGATGTGTGGCGTACGTATAATCCATAACAATGCCCTCAACCACCCAGCCACACCTACACAGGTCACTCACTCATATCCTTATTTCCCATAAAGGTGTACCAACCATTGAGGAGCTGCTGCTGGCTCACCAGGAGGCACAGCAGCATCTGGAGAGGGCACACCTACAAGGCCAACAAGACCTTGTCCGCTTGGGTGCCATGATCCACGCCCTCCAGGCAGGCCAGTCCGCCAGGGCCCCTACTCCACCAAACCCCTCACAATAATGTGGCCACTCTCACATTTTTCAAGTTGTCCATGTTGGACCATTGTTGTTGTCCCTGTTGCCATGTTGGCACCTTAGTTGGTTAGGCCCCATTGGCCTCTTTTCTTATAGCATCCCACATTGGGAAAGTGGGTTGTATGGTTTGTCTACTACTAACCTGAAAACACATCCGTACACAAATGCAAAACTAAAAATAAATGTTCTTGACACGAATTATACGGTGTGATCACTTGTCTCTGCACACACAGGGAGACCTTGTCCCACTTAAAATGTGAAACACCACACATGGCTAATGACTTGGCGTAGGTGTGCAGTGTGACATGATAAAAACATGACCATATTGTACCATTGGACCAGGGATCAAGCCCTATTTTACATAATGTCTCCAATATCACGCACACATTACCAAACACACACAAACACACACACTTGCCTATGTCGTCCACACAACATTCATAATCTCCCATACTCACACATGTCACCTATGGACAGCCTTGTGTCTGCGAAAATGACCCAAATATGTGATTGTGGAAATGAGGCCTCTCCATTTCGAACACAAACTTCACCATTACACCCACAACACACTACACATGCAACCATACTGCACAACCAGACACATATGTGGACGTAGGTATGGGAAATCAAACGGTGGTTTATTACCAAAATTAAACAAAAACCATACTTGGTTTTGTGGCACACATGACAAAAAGAGTCCATGATGCAATGTTGTGCATTGCCTAGTAGAGTCCTTGGTCTTCCTCTTCCTCTTCTGTCTCAGACAATGGCTCATCCACCTCATCTTCCTCATACCAGGCAGTGGTGGCAGGTCACCGTTGCAGTCTTCGTGGGGGAGGTGCAGGCTCCTGATGTTGGCGACTCCTCACCCACCATGCTGCGTCTTTGGGGCGCAGTGGGCCCGGGGGTGGTTTTCCTTGGCAAGGAAAATGCACCACCCCATGCAGTGTCCCATCTACGCCCGCTTCCAGGAAACGGGAAAAATGGCCCTCTCGGTGATGTTACGCCGCTCTGGCTCCATGCGCGCCACCATCTTACTGGCAATGTGCCCGATTCCAGAGTCAGGGGTCCTCTCTCGGTCCAAGAGGACCCGTTTAGCCCAGGTACCCAGCTCCGTGTTGGGTGGGGCAGGTGTACGCCTTCGGCGTATGCCAGTGCTGGGCCCTGGGACAGGCGCCCACCACTGGTCTCAGGCACTGACTCTCCCAAAGATGTTGATGGGAGAGTCTCGCCAGCAGGTGGGTCCTCGTCAGTGGAGCCCAAGACTCCCGAGGGGCCTGTAAAGTAAACAGAAGAAATAAAACCATTACCAACAATTTAATGTAATTACATCAATTACCACAACCAAACACCCAGCACTATATTGTGCCTATCTGAGCATGGCTAACACCCAAAGTCAGAGTAGCTGTACTTTACCTGATGCTCCAAATTGATATGGCAAGTGACCCCACATAACACACCGCAACCTGTGCCAACAGCCACGAGTCAACACACTGAATAACAGACAGAAGAAGAATGGTGAAAGAAAAAGCCAATTGTGCCTTCTGCATGTGCTGGAAACCCCACATCTGTGCAACCAACAAGCTGTGTACATAGATCAGACAAACACAATTACGCAACTTCTGTGATGAGGCAGGTCTTGGCCTGTGGCCAAAGATGTTTGCGCAAGGCGCCTGCTGCACCATGTTCCCCAAGGAGTTTCATGGCCCAGAGTGAAGGTGAGGAGGTCATAAAACCACAGACGTGACTTAGGGACCTCCTCAGCTCCAGCCCCAGACTTGCCTGGCTTTAGTTACCCAGCACACACTTTAATATTAGCCCATAGTACAGGTTCCAGCCTGAACGGGCCCTTACACACCGCATGTGATCCATCCTAATGGATCACATACGTCCTCACACACGCTCACAGCCCATCATAATACATCCATGGACTGCGGCTCCTCTGGGTCCATAACAGGGATTTGAACAACCTGAGTACACCGGGAAAACCCTGCATCACCCAGGCCTCCTCACCACGTGTTTTAGGCCCAAAAGCCGCCACCAAACCCCCAACCTGTGGCAGGTCTCCAGGTCGACGACTGTGCCCCACGCCTGAGTCGAGTGCCCTCCAGGTTAGCCTTGGTTCCCCAATTCAGGAGCCCACTTAACCCCTGCGTCTGGCCGCAGGTTCACACACACCGTTAGAGGCACTGCTAGAGGGACAGGTACCCGCCGCATGCAACAGGCCAAGCCTCCCTCTTGTCCCTACGGGACGGATCGCCTCCAATATCATCTACACTGTCTGGGTCTCTCCCACAGACATCAAACATTGCCCTTTTAGCTGAGCTATAATATACACATATACTAAAACGGGGTCCCTTCACTAACTATTTAGTCGGACCCAATGGCAGCTATGACCGCCTGGCATGATTCACACATAGTATACAGTTCATCCTAGCATATGAGAACTGCTGTCTTACCGGGCACAGTTCCGGGTCTAGCAACCTGAGTTAGGGTCCACCAAGCATCCCCAAGGAGCTCCTTCCCGGACGTATCTCGCCACACGTCCGGATCAGCGTCCACCTGGTCAGCCACAGCTTCCCCACTCTAGGAGCCATAACGCCCCGTTCCTGGCCAATGGTATGGAGCTGGCATGCTCCCTTCACAACCGCACATCACAGAGCTCAGGACTGCTCTCATTCCCATCCATCTCTGGTCTGGTCTGATCTGATCTCTGTCTTGTTCTGATCCACACAGCACCTGGCTAGCTCTATCGTAGCTGCCACACCCACACTGACACACCCACACTGGCTGCTATGCAATCAGTACACATTGCTCTCTCAGCCGCTCATTGGTCTCATGAATACTTTAGCTATTAACACACTGTGTACCGGACAGGATTACAGCACTCACTCTCAGCTGTTAGCTCACAGTAAAACCGGCTCATGTGCACAGGTTTCTAAGCCGGTAACCCATGTGATGCACCCCGGCCATAGGATCATGCCGGCTGTGCCTCACATTCGGTAGATGTTTATCCACCTCTGCTGACAAAGGGGCAGGCCTGACCTATACGGCAGACATAGTAGCACTCAGATGCTTATCCTCATGGGATGTCAGAGGCTGAGAAATGGGTTTAGCACGGTATGGACAGACCCTAATAAAGTGATCAGCTTGACCACAAAAGAAGCAAGACGTCCCAACCTGATGAACAGCAGATGGGCTAGTAGAAGACTTCACATTCCCCAACTGCTTGGGAACATCAGAACCCACTCGTGTAATCTCCGCAGCAGGGATCTTCACCAGGGGCAGGGTAGGTTCAGGTCTCTCTCTCAGATGTCTGTCCAACCTAATAGCAAGTGCAATAGCAGCCTCCAGCGACTCCAGAGCAGCGCACTGAGTCATGGTGTCTTGTGGGATCTGAAAACCCCAGACAGAACTGACTCCTCAGAGCAGGGTCATTCCACTGAGTGTCAGTGGCCTACCTCCTGAACTCAGAGCAATACTCCTCGGCTGGCTGCGCTCCCTGTCTGAGGTTACATAGTTTTAACTCAACTAAGGTGATGTCATCAGGGTCACCATACACCTAGGCAAGCGCTGCAAAAAACTCATCCACCAACCAAATAGATTGAGAATCGGTCTGCAGAGAGACAGCCAAGGCCTGGGGATTCCCCTTAAGAAGGGAGAGTATAATCTCCATGCGCTGGTCCTCGCTCCTCGAAGAATGAGGACAAAGTCTAAAGTACAACTTGCAGGCCTTTCTGAAAACAAAAAATGTATCTTTCTCTCCTGAAAAAAGTCATGGAGAGATATATTGTGTTCTGGTCCAGCTAGCGTGTGAGCCGCAGCCAGAAACCCAACCACTTCTTGATGCACCACTTGGTTTCTCAAAGTAGAAACCTCCTAAAAGAAGTCCCCCGCTGTCATGCAAAAGTTTGTGTTGTAGCCATAGGGTACCTTTACACGCGGCAACTTTTCTAGGAATTTCACTGGCAACTTACTGGTTGCAGTGAAATCATGGACACATTGTTCTATCTTGTTGCTGTGTACAAATGGAACAATGTCTCCATGATTTCACTGCAACCAGTAGGTTGCCAGTGAAATTCCTAGAAATGTTGCCGCGTGTAAAGTTACCTATAGCGGCTTCGGGGAAAATAGTGGGTCGCTGATTATTTCACTCTTACGGGGAAGAGGGAATCAGGAACTGGATGGTGAGGTGGACGAAGAGATTCAGGGGTGCTAATCTGACCTGATACTTGGGGTCCCTAGCTCACCTTGTTCTCGGAGGTACCTCTAAAGGTGAGGAGGTCTGAGTCGCCAACCGTTCACCTAAGTTCCAGAAGGCCCTAGGCACAAAGCCCCTACCTCACCCATGGACCAGGAAAACCCAGCTCTTTAAATGAAGGGGAAAACAGCAGCTGCAATGAAATGCTTGCACACACCAGGTGTCATATCAGAAATGAAGAGAGCAGAAGGCTCAGACACACCCCTCAGCTCACCTGAGCTATTAGGCACTTCCACCAAACATTCAGCAACTTCCGCCTGCAGAGTCGCAGTGACTGAGGGAATAAAGACTTAGTTTAAACTACAGCAACAGCAGTAGCAATTGACTGCAGGTAGTCAATATGTAACAGTGTCCTGACGGATAGGTGCATCAAGCTGTCCCCTGAAATTGTAGACCACTTAACTTTCTTCAAGATGAACAAGTCATCGATGTCCAAGAACCTTTCTTCCCCAGTGGCAGAGTGGGCAGATTAGGAGATATTGTACTTTCCAGCGTACTGTATTCATCTTGCTATTCTACAATTTTTTTTCTGGTTCGATTGAAGCCACTTTGGTGGTATCTGGCCCTAATTTTTTGAAATGTGGAGACTCTTCTTGGGGTCTTCTTGTTTTTTCCTGAATTCAACAGGGCTCTGTGAGTACAATGTCTACACATGTGACACAGCCCCTTGTTACTAATAAATGTTTAACCTTCAAATGCTAGGTCAGTCCCTGTTTCAGAACCTGTGCCATGCATGCAAGCTGCACATTATAAAAGTTTGGTGGCAGAGCATAATATTGACTGGATCAGTTGCATGAGATTTGAGGACCCACTGGGCATATACAGGTCATTAACTCACCTGAATACTTCTTCCTGTAGTAGTGTATGAAGCTGATTCTTGTGCCACCTGAGTGTGTAGGGGCATAAAATGAACTGGAGCAGTTGAATGAGGTTTGAGGAACCACTGGGCATATATAGGTGACCGACTCACCATAATCCTTCTTCCTATAGTAGTCCATGAAGCTGATTGTTGTGCCATCTGAGAATGGTGGGCAAAAAAATGGACTGAAGCAGTTGCATGAGGTTTGAGGGCCACCTGCCCACTGGGCATATACATGTTACTGACCCACCTGAATCCTTCTTCCTGTAATAGTCCTTGAAGCTGATACTCATGCCACCGGAGTTTGGTGGGGCATAAAATGGACTGAAGTGGTTGCATGAGGTTTGAGGCCCCTTGCCCACTAGGTCTATACAGGTCATTCACCCACCTGAATCATTCTTCTTGTTGTAATCCTTTTTATAGTAATCCATAAAGCTCATTCTCAAGCCACCAGAGTAAGGCGGAGCGTAAAATGGACTGGAGTGGTTGCATGAGATATGAAGGCCCACTGGGTCTATTCTTCATGTTGCAATCCTTTTTTAGTAGATGAAAAAGCTGGTTTTACTGCCGGCGGGACATAATATTTCTTGGACCTTTTGCATGAGGTTTCAAGGAACCTTGCCCAACAGTCCCACACCTGTCACTCATCCTTCTGTTCCTGATAAATGTTTAACCTTGGAATGCTAGGCCAGGGACTATTCCAGACCCTATGCCATGCATACAGGCTTTGCCATTCTACAATCTTTGGTCTGTGTAAATTGATGCCACTTTGATGGTATCTGGTCCTAATTGTTTGAAATGTGGAGACTCTTCTTGGAGTATCTTTATTGTGGGTTTCTTGAATTTAGCAAGGCTTTCTGAGCACCATGCCTACATCTGAAACTTAATGAAGAAAGGATAGAGTATGTGGTAAGCGCTAGGGAATAATAACAGCTCCACGGCCAGTAGTAAATTACCTTTAGGCTTTAATAAAAATGTGTACAACACGCGGGTCCGTTAACCACGATGCATTTCAACGCAGTATGCGTCTTTCTCAACTTGAGAAAGACGCATACTGCGTTGAAATGCATCGTGGTTAACGGACCCGCGTGTTGTACACATTTGTATTAAAGCCTAAAGGTAATTTACTACTGGCCGTGGAGCTGTTATTATTCCCTAGCGCTTACCACATACTCTATCCTTTCTTCATTATCTTACATATCCTCCCTGCGGGGAGTGGGATGTGGAGCTGCTCTGGGCTATAGGACCTGGCTTACGTCATTTAGATAATCCTCCTGAGCTGTCACACGATCCTGGGCAACCGAGAAAAACGCCGAGACGCCATTATTCACACCATACCAGAAGAGTGAAATTCATTATTTCAAAGACCTCGCAAGGGTGCAGGTTAATCCAGTTGTGCGGACGGCACAACTGGTTAAGGTGAGCAATACAAAAATATACCGAGGGTAAATTATTGTAAACACAGTATGGCGCAAATTGGATTTTATTTTTTACACCTGAAACTTGAAATGCTGGGTCAAATCTTGTCCCATGCATCCATGATGCACCATGATAAAAATGTTAACCCTAGGGAACAGATTGTACTTTTCCTGGTGTCTGCACTAATTTGAGCTGTTTTGGCAGCTTTTGGCCCCCTTTGAAGATATTTTCTATGTCCTTTATTTTGCCTCCCATTGATTTCAATGTGGTTTGGAAATTTGATGAACTGTTCCTTGAACAATTCAGCAAACATATGCCCATTCAGTGAATTGAACCAAATCCAAAGTTTAGAAGTTTTGTTCATCTCTTTTATGCACCCCTGACTTCAGAGAGGCTCACTGCTCATGATTGGAAGTCCTTGCACTTCTGGTCATACGCACTACCGTAGAGCTGGGTGCATGCATCCCAGCTTTAGAACGGCATAGTGGCCATGACCCAGAATTGCAGATGACTTCCGATTATGTGCAGTAAGTTCACTGAAGCTGGAGCTATAGCATACTCCCAGCGTCAGAGAAGCTCAATGATGAAGGAGGCGGATGATGGTGATGAAGATGAAGATGAGGTAGATATGTAAAGCATGTTATCATGCCCACAGGAGTGTAAAAATATGCTAACATCCCATGACTAGTCAAAGCCCTAAATAGCATCTAATAGATGACTTGTAGTCATTCATTTTCTAAAGATCAGTTTATGTATGTTAATACATGCCATGCTGGGACTGTTAGGCAAGGATTAAAGATATGCACCCAGAACTGCTCGTGGAACCGAACCTAACCTGGTTTGATTCTTTTTGCAGCCCCCAAGTCACCATTTAGTTTGGGTCCCCATAGACTTGTATGGGGTTCAGGGTCCAGACTCAAGTCCAAGTCAAGTCTATCTTGAACCCATATCCAGTCTGGCCGTATCTGGTGAACTTGAACATCTGTGGGTTCGTCCATATAAAAACTTTATTAACCCCTTCCCGACCTTTGACGTTGTGCATCGTCATGAAAGTAGGTGCCTTCACGACCCATGACGTTGCACAACGTCATGGCGGTTACCGCGGCACCGTTGCCGCGGTAACCGCCATCAGGCCCCGGTGCTCTGTGATTCCTATCACAGAGCACCAAGGCTCGAGGTCAGGGGGGTGGATTCCCCACCCAGTCCCCAGGATCACTGTGATTGCCTGTTGAAACAGTCAATCACAGTGATACTATCTCCAGCTATAGAAGGGGCAGTCAGAGCCCCTACTATAGGCTGGAGCACTGGAGGGAGCAGGGATCGCCCCTTCTAGTGCTGATGAGGAAGATGATCACTCCCCATCATCTTCACCTCCTGTTTCCACCGCCGCCTGATTCCCGCCGCCGCCGCCACCAGGTGAGCCACCGCTTATCTGCAGCTCGATCCCCCATGCAGGGGGATCGGGCTGCAGAATAGTGATCTAGCAGCCCAGTCACTGTGATCCACTTAATGGATCACTGTGCCTGGGCTGTCAGATCGCTTTCTGCAGCTCGATCCTCTTGCAGGGGAATCGGGCTGCAGAGTAGCGATCTGGCAGCCTGGCCACAGTGATCCACTTAGTGGATCACTATGCCCGGGCTGTCAGATCGCTACTCTGCAGCTCAATCTCCATGCAGGGGGATCGGACTGCAAAGTAGCGATCTGACAGCCTGGGTGCAGTGATCCACTATGGACGGTGGATGTAGCAGAGGCGATCGAGCGTCGTGGGACCTTCGTTATGGACTACGTCGGATCTTTATAATAAAGATGGAGTCCGAATTTCGTTGTTTTTTTTCCAAATAAAAAGATTTTTCTCTGTGTGGTGTATTTTTTTTGACTATTTACTAGAGATTCCTAATGGCCGGGTCTAGCATTGGCCCGACATTTTGAATCTTGGGCTTAGTGCCAGCTGCTAATAAAAAAGCAGGCATTAACCCCTTTATTACCCACTTTGCCACCGGCACCAGGAAAACTAGAAGAGTCAGGGTACAGTGCCAGAAAATGGTGCTTCAATGAATGTGCCATTTTCTGGGGTGGCTGCGGGCTGCAATTTGCAGCATGGGGGGGGGGGACAGAACGCTTGGGCCTCTCCATGCTAAGGATTTCAGCCCCCAGCTGCCTAGTTGTACCTGGCTGGACGAAAAATATGGTGGAGCCCCACGCCATTTTTTTTCTAGGATTAGTTCTAGAAATAAAAAAAAATGGGCTTCACTGTATTTTTGGTTGCCAGGTCCAACGAGGTAGCTGGGGGTTGGTGGCAATCTGTAGCTGCCAAGTTGTACCTGGCTGGACCAAAAATATGGCGGAGCCCCACGTCATTTTTTTTCTAGAATTCGTTCTAGAAATATAAAAATGGGCTTCGCTGTATTTTTAGTTGCCAGCCGGGTACAATGAGGCAGCTGGTGGTTGAGGCAGTCCTAGCTGCCGAGTTGTACCTCGCTGGGCCAAAAATATGGTGAAGCCCCACGTAATTTTTTTTTTAAAAATTACTACTACAACTAAAATGACAAGGTTTTGCTGTATTATTGTATTTTCAGCCAGGTACAACTTGGCAGCTTGGGGGCTGGATCCTCAGTGTGGAGAGACCCAAAGGTTGTGGGCCCCCCTACTGCAAATTGCAACACACAGGCACCCCAGAAAATAGCGCATTCATTAGAGGTGCCATTTTCTGTTGCTGTACCCCAACTCTTCCAGTTGCCCTTGTGCTGGTGGCACACAGGGGCTCTCCATACGTGACAATTGTTAGCGGACACCATGTCGTGTATGGAAGCCCCTGTATGCCTAAACATTGGAGCTCCCCACTAGGGATGGGCGAGTCTACTCGCTAGGACTCGTTACTTGGCGAGTAGTAAGGGACTCGCAGGATTCGGTACTCTGCGAGTTTCCCAGCGATTACTCGCACAGTACCGAGTCCAATGCAAATCAATGGCAATCCTAGTTTTGTCAGAGACTCTGATAAAACTAGGATTGCCATTGACTTGCATTGGACTCGTTACTGTGCAAGTAATCGCAGGGAAACTCGCACAGTAACGAGTCCAGCTGTCTGCTCTGTGCCGGGCTCAGGTCCTGCAGGCTGCCGCAGCTCCAGGGTCCTAGAGCCCGCCTGCTCTCCCTGTGCACAGAGATGATGTAGCAGAGCTGAGATTGTTCTCAGTCTGCTCATTCCCTGTGCATAGACATCTATATCTATGCACCGGGATGTAGCAGAGAGGACATCGCGTTTTGCACTACGTCGGACGGAAGAGGATATTTTTAATTAAAGGTGGAGTCCCTAATGGCTTTTTTTTTTTATTTCTAATAAAAAAAGTTCTCTGTGTTGTGTTTTTTTTAACCCCTTATTGGAGATTCTTAGTGGCCGGGTCAAACGTGGCCTGACATTAAGAATCTCGGCTTAATACCAGCTTGTATAACAAAGCTGGTATTAACCCCTTTATTACCCAACGTGCCACCGCCACCAGGGCCGCTGGAAGAGCGGGGTTCAGCGCCAGAGGATGGCGCTTCAATGAACGCGCCATCTTCTGATGCGGCTGCGGGCTGCAATTTGCAGCGGGGGGTGCCCAGAAAGCTTGGGCCTCCCTGCGCTACGTATTCCAGCCCCCAGCTGCTTAGCTGTACCTGGCCAGACATAGAAATTGCACGGAGCCCCACGCATTTTTTTTTATTATTTCATGAAATTCATGAAATAATAAAAAAAAAGGGCTCCCCTATATTCTTGTGTCCGGCCAGGTACAAATAGGCACCTAGGGGTTGGGGGCAGCCTGTCGCTGCCTGCTGGATCCGGCTCGTTCCAGTAATACGGCGAAGCCCACGTCAAATTTATTTCTGACAAATCCATAAAACAATGTAAATAAAAGGGACTGCATCTTTATTAACCCCTGGACCATGGACGAGGGGTTAATAAAGATGCAGTCCCTTTTTTAGGATTGTTTTATTGATTTTTCAGAAAAAAAATGACGTGGGCTTCGCCCAATTTCTGGAACCAGCCGGATCCAGTAGGCAGCGACGGGCTGCCCCCAACTCTCAGGTGCCTATTTTTACCTGGCCGGACACAAGAATATAGGGGAGCCCTTTTTTTTTTATTATTTCATGAATTTCATGAAATAATAAAAAAAAAGTGCTTGAGGATCCACGCAATTTCTATGTCTAGCCAGGTACAACTAAGCAGCTGGGGGCTGGAATCCGCAGCGCAGGGAGGCCCAAGCTTTCTGGGCACCCCCCGCTGCAAATTGCAGCCCGCAGCCGCCCCAGAAGATGGCGCGTTCATTGAAGCGCCATCCTCTGGCGCTGAACCCCGCTCTTCCAGTGGCCCTGGTGGCGGCGGCATGCTGGGTAATAAAGGGGTTAATACCAGCTTTATTATACAAGCTGGTATTAAGCCCGAGATTCTTAATGTCAGGCCAGGTTTGACCCGGCCACTAAGAATCTCCAATAAAGGGTTAAAAAAAACACCACACAGAGAAAAATTATTTATTAAAAATAAAGACACAGACACCATTAGGGACTCCAACTTTATTACCACCACATATCCCTTCAAAGACCCAGGTCTTCTCTCTTCTTTCTTCTCTCTTCTGTCTTCCTTCTTCTTCTTGTTGCAGCGCCGGTAAGCAGAGAGTTAACTGTGCTGTGACAGCGGGAGCCTATTAAACATGATTTAGCTATTGTAGCAGATAGAGCCTGAAGCTTCCGAGACACATCTGCGATTTGTAAATCGCACATTACTCGCTATTACTCGCTTCCCCATTCATTAACATTGGACTCGCTAGACTCGCAACGAGTAGCGAGTCCTGGGCTCGGACTCGCTAGAGTCAAGCGATTCTGAGTAATTTAGGACTCGCCCATCACTACTCCCCACAAGTGACCCCATTTTGGAAACTAGACCCCAAAGGAACGTACCTAGATGCATAGTGAGCACTTTGAACCCCCTAGGTACTTCACAAATTGATCCGTAAAAAATGAAAAAGTATTTTTTTTTCCACAAACATTTTCTGTTTTCGTTTTTACGGATCAATTTGTGAAACACCTGGGCGTTCAAAGTGCTTACTATGCATCTAGATATGTTCCTTGGGGGGGTCTAGTTTCCAAAATGGGATCACTTGTGGGTGAGCTCTAATGTTTAGGCACAAAGTGGCTCTCCAAACTCCACATCATGTCCGCTGACAATCTGAATGGAACATCAGCTCAAATTGTTAGTGGACACCATGTCGCGTTTGGAGAGCCCCTGTGTGCCTAAACATTGGAGCTCCCCCACAAGTGACCCCATTTTAGAAACTAGACCCCCCCCCAGGGAACTTATTGAGATGGGTGATGAGCATTTTGAACCCCCAGATGCTTCACAAATTAATCTAAAGGGTTAACAGAAAGTGCTGGGTTTCATAGATCCACCGCGCTGACCTCCAGTGAAGACAAACAGAGTGATGTATAAAACTCTGTTTAATGGGTAATTTGCCTACCGGTTTCGTGATTTCAGTTATCACTTCATCAGGGCCCTGATGAAGTGATAACTGAAATCACGAAACCGGTAGGCAAATTACCCATTAAACAGAGTTTTATACATCACTCTGTTTGTCTTCACTGGAGGTCAGCGCGGTGGATCTATGAAACCCAGCACTTTCTGTTAACCCTTTGGATCCTTACTTTTGCTGGGCACCTGCTGCGACCATAACAGAGAGCGGAGTTAGTTGGTTGTGACTTGCACAACCAAATCAGGTGAGTCCTTCCACTAAAGGGGGGCACTGAGGATAATTGTACAAAAGGAAATAACTCTATGTGCGCTGCATTTCCCTTTTTATCACAAATTAATCTGTAATAATGAAAAAAGAATACCGTATATACTCGCGTATAAGCCGAGTTTTTCAGCCCAAAAATTGGGCTGAAAAGTACCCCCCTCGGCTTATACGCGAGTCAGTGCTGTATACCGATGTATACATCGGTACATACCGATGTATACATCGGTATACAGCAGCCCCCGCATCCCCAGTAATCCAGGGCCCCCCCAGCGTCTCTCCGGTCACCTGAAAAGCAAACTATACTTATCAGTGTCCGCTGTCCGCGCCCGCTCGCCTCTGCCGTCTGCGATCCTCCATCTTCATGCGGCGTCTTCCGGTTTCCTGTGCTCGTCGCAGGGAATGACGTCATTCCCTGCGACGAGCACAGAAACCGGAAGACGCCGCATGAAGATGGAGGATCGCAGACGGCAGAGGCGAGCGGGCGTGGACAGCGGACACTGATAAGTATAGTTTGCTTTTCAAGTGACCGGAGAGACGCTGGGGGGGCCCTGGATTACTGGGGCCCTGTATACTACCGCTGGGGCTGCAATCTACTACCACTGGGGCTGTATATACTACCACTGGGGCTGTATATACTTCCACTGGGGCTGTATATAGCACTGGGGCTGTATATACTGCTGGGGCCCTGTATACTACCGCTGGGGCTGCAATCTACTACCACTGGGGCTGTATATACTACCACTGGGGCTGTATATACTACCACTGGGGCTGTATATACCTCTGGGGCCCTGTATACTACCACTGGGGCTGCTATATACCTCTGGGGCCCTGTATACTACCACTGGGGCTGCTATATACCTCTGGGGCCCTCTATACTACCACTGGGGCTGCTATATACCTCTGGGGCCCTGTATACTACCACTGGGGCTGCTATATACCTCTGGGGCCCTGTATACTAACACTGGGGCTGTATATACTACCACTGGGGCTGTATATACTACCACTGGGGCTGTATATACCTCTGGGGCTGCTGGATGCTACCACTGGGGCTGTATATACCTGTGGGGCTGCTGTATACTACCACTGGGGCTGTATATACCTCTGGGGCTGCTGTATACTACCACTGGGGCTGTATATACTTCTGGGGCTGCTGTATACTACCACTGGGGCTGTATATACCTCTGGGGCTGCTGTATACTACCACTGGGGCTGTATATACTTCTGGGGCTGCTGTATACTACCACTGGGGCTGTATATACCTCTGGGGCTGCTGGATACTACCACTGGGGCTGTATATACCTCTGGGGCTGCTGGATGCTACCACTGGGGCTGTATATACCTCTGGGGCTGCTGTATACTAACTACTGGAGCTGCTGCTGTATATACCACTGGGGCTGCTGCTGTATACTACCACTGGGGAGGCTGCTGTATACTACCATTGGGGGGCCTGTATACCACACTGCTGGGGGCTGTATACCTGTGCTGGAGTCCACCCTCGGCTTATACACGAGTCAATAGGTTTTCCCAGGTTTTGGGGGCAAAAGTAGGGGGTCGGCTTATACACGGGTCGGCTTATACACGAGTATATACGGTACTTATTTTTCCACAAAAATTATTTTTCATTTTTATGGATCAATTTGTAAAGTACCTGGGGAGTCAAAGTGCTCACTATACATCTAGATACGTTCCTTGGGGGGTCTAGTTTCCAAAATGGGGTCACTTGTGGGGATGCTCCAATTTTTAGGCACCAGGGGCTCTCAAAATGCAACATGGTGTCCACTAACAATTCCAATTTGGCATAAATTTTGAAATTTTTGCAATTTTCAAATTTTGAATTTTTATTCTGCTAAACCAGAGAGTTATGTGACACAAAATAATTAATAAATAACATTTCCCACATGTCTACTTTACCTCAGCGCAAGTTTGGAAAAAACATTTTTTTTTGGTAGGAAGTTATAAGGATTCAAAAATCATCAGCAATTTCTCATTTTTCCAGCAAAATTTACAAAATAATTTTTATAGTGACCACATCACATTTGAAGTCCCTTTGAAGGGCGTACATGACAGAAAGCACCCAAAAGTGACGCAATTCCAAAAACTGCACCCCTCAGGCTACTCAACACTACATTCAAGAAGATTATTAACCCTTCAGGTGCTTTACAGGAACTAAAGCTAGGTGGAAAGAAAAAATGGACATTTTAATTTTTCTAACAAAAATGTTCTTTTAGCCTCAATTCTTTAATTTTCACATGGGCAGCAGGATAAAATGGAACCTAAAATTTGTTAGGCAATTTCTTCTGAGTGCATCGATACCTCACAATTTCTCCTGAGTACATCGATACCTCATATGTGGTCATAAACCACTGTTTAGGCCAGGGGTCTCAAACACGCGGCCAGCAGGCTGCATGCGGCCCCTGAGGCTTCCTTGTGCGGCTCCATAGACAATTAACCATGCTGGCGGCGGCCCTGTGCATGGGGCCACCATGGTCTCTGCTATAATATTACTTCCGGCCACTTCACTCTAACATTACTTCCGGCCGCTTCACTCTGCCTCTCTCTCTGCTGCTCTGTAAGTTCAATGCAAGCCGTCAGCGAATAAGAGGCCCGCAGGAGACGTCATACACCAACGTCACCTACGGGCCTCTCATTGGCTGACAGCAGCTTGCATTGAACTGGCAGAGCGGCAGAGCGTACGGCAGAGTGAAGTGGCCAGAAGTAATGTTATAGCGGAGACCGCAGCGGCCACTTGCACTGGACCGCCGCCAGCATGGTTAGGATAACAAAAGTGTGTGTGTGTGTGTGTCTGAGAGTGTCTGTGTCTGTGAGTGTCTGTGAGTGTGAGTACCTGTGAGTGTCTGTGAGTGCCTGTGACAGTGAGTGTGTGTGAGAGTAAGTGTCTGTGAGTGTCTCTAAGTGTGAGTGTCTGTGAGTGTGTGAGTGTCTGTTAGTGCCTGTGACAGTGAGTTCATGTGACAGTGAGTGCGTGTGACAGTGAGTGTCTGTGAGTGTCTGTGAGTGCCTGTGAGAGTGAGTGCCTGTGAGAGTGAGTGCCTGTGAGTGTGTCTATGAGTGTGTCTGTGAGTGCCTGAGAGTGCCTGTGAGTGCGTGTGACAGTGAGTGCGTGTGACACTGAGTGCATGTGAGTGTCTTTGAGTGTCTTTGAGTGCCTGTGAGAGTGAGTGTCTGTGAGTGTCTGTTAGTGCCTGTGACAGTGAGTTCATGTGACAGTGAGTGCGTGTGACAGTGAGTGTCTGTGAGTGTCTGTGAGAGTGAGTGCCTGTGAGTGTGAGTGCCTGTGAGTGTGAATATCTGTGAGTGCCTGTGTGTGCCTGTGAGAGTGAGTGTCTGTGAGTGTGAATGCCTGTGAGTGTCTGTGAGAGTGAGTTCCTGTGAAAGTGAGTGACTGTGAGAGTGCCTGTATGAGTGTGTGTGAGTGCGTGTGAGAGTGAGTGTCTGTGAGTGTCTATAAGTGGAGTGTCTGTGAGTGTGTAAGTGTCTGTGAGTGCCTGTGACAGTGAGTGCCTGTGAGTGCCTGTGAGTGTCTTTGAGTGCCTGTGAGTGTGAGCGTCTGTGAGTGCCTGTGAGTGTCTGAGAGTGTGTTTGTGAGTGTGAGTGACTGTGAGTGTGAGTACCTGTGAGTGTGAGTGCCTGTGAATGTGTCTGTGAATGTGAATGCCTGTGAGAGTGTGTGCCTGTGAGTGCGTGTGACAGTGAGTGCATGTGATAGTGAGTGTGTGTGAGTGTCTGAGTGTCTTTGACTGCCTGTGAGTGTGCTTGTGAGTGCCTTTGAGTGTCTGTGAGTGTGAGTGTCTCTGAGTGTCTGTGAGTGTGAGTGCTTGTGAGTGTTTGTGAGCGTGAGTGTCTGTGAGGGTCTGTGAGTGCCTGAGTGAGTGTGAGTTTGTACAGAAGTGTGTGATTGTAACAGAAGCGCTAGAGCACAGGAGGCACACGTTTACCATTAATATACCACAACGCGTTTCCACGGCAGTCCGCCGTCTTCATCAGGTGGATTTACATGATGAAGACGGCGAACCGCCGTGGAAATGCGTTGTGGTATATTAAAGGTAATTAAACGTGTGCCTCCTGTGCTCTAGCGCTTCTGTTATAATCACACACTTCTGTACAAATATCATATCCCCATCCGAGGGTTGCAGCAGGAGCAGCTGTGAACCAGAGTTACCGCTAACAGAATCCAAAGGACCTGAGGTGATGTAGCCAAGAACGTCACAAATAAACGCAAAAATTATTGACTTAAATTTAATATTAACACGAAGCCCAATATGTCTCGAAAAAACTATCTCAGAATCACTAGGATCCGTTGAAGTGTTGCAGAGTTCTTACCTCATAAAGGGACACTGGTCAGAATTGACAAAAATGCCAAGGTCTTTAGTGTCAAAATAGGCGGGGTCCTGAAGGGGTTAAAAAAAAACAGGCAAAATCACAAGGAGAAACGCATAAAAAACGCACCAAATTGTGACAACACCACCACTGGAAGATGCAGATTTGTTGCAGAAATTTCTACAACCACATCTGGGCACATAGCCTAACGGCCGCTTTACACGTCCCGATATCGTCGTCCAACTTCGATAAAAAGTCACGTGGTTCGTGCGTTGGCGCCGATATCGTTTGTGCGTTGTGTGGTGTGAATGTGCAATTCGATGCAAGAACGATGTTAAAACGATATCGGGGGAGAAATGAGCAGCCTCTCCAACTGCCCGATATTGGATGGACGATCTGGCAGGATCGTGCTGTGTGACAGCCCAACAACAACTTGGAGAACAACTTCTCCTATTCACTCCCATGTTAAATAGTCGTTCCCTTGGTCGCTCGTACAAGGGGGCGTATACATTGCAATTGTGTTGCCTGCCGATATCTCCCTGTGTGACAGCTCCTATGCAATCTTGGATTTCAGCCAAAAAAGTGCGCGCTCCCGCGCCAGTTGTATACAATATCGAATCGATGTTGGGACATGTAAAGCGGCCGTTAATGTATGAATGACATTATTGATTAATTTAAAAACAACAACAAAAAAACAAAAATAATATTTTTTGACTCATTTGCTTTCTTTAGTTCTTGTTATCTAATTTTAGGACTTATATGGAAGTATAATATAGTTTTAAGTAAAAATACATTTACAAATATGGAAAATTTCGAATGGTTCACAAACTTTCAAGCACCATAGTATTTTCCACACCATATTTTAAGCATTGCAGACATTTTTAAAATGTTCACACTAATGTGTAAAACAGCATTTCAGTCTGGTAGGAAAAATAGCCCCTGCTCAAACATTCATATTCTTTGGGACATATTTGGGATCCTATGCCAAATGATTTCACAACAGTAAATCAAGTAATGATTTTAGTCTAAACAAAAATTAGAATTATTGTCTAGCCATAAGGGAACTATCTGTCTGGATAGAAGTTGGCCACACACGTGGTAAAGTGTCACATGTAGAAACTGAATATTGAAGCAAGAATCACATATTCTATTTACACTGGCCCTGATTCAGTATTGCTGTTTCTCCACTTTTCTGAAGTAATTTGCTTCTTTTTAGTGGCTTACTGGCTTTAGCATTTACACCTTTACTTATCCAGATTTTTTGTAAAGATTCATGAAATTTTACTAATCCTTGCAAGGATTGTCTGGAGTGTCTGGCTGACTTTTTAAGGATTTTTTATTTACTTTGCATCAAATTCATGAACTGTGTATGACATATTGAAGAATACAAGAAAAAATAAGATAAGTTACTTCTAAAAATCGGAAATAATGAATCCGGTTCATAGTGTTTTTGTAAGGGCTTGTACACATGAATGAACCACAAACTTGGTTTTCACAGATAGCCCTTGTACTGATGATAGTCTATGAGGCTGTGCACGTGTCCGATTTTTTTCCTCAGACCGAGTTGTGACATCTCTTATTTTGATCTAAATCAAAATCAGCAATACAAGTCTAGGCGTCCATGAAAAAACATCGGAGAACTAATAAGATACATTTGTTTATTCTATAGCTGGGTTGCCATCCATCCATAAATTTATAGAAAGTCCATAAAATCCCAATGCTTTCCCCTCTTTCTGTAGCATCTGTCACAAAAAAGCACTATCTGAAATTTTCTTTTTCATTTTCTGAACTAAGTTTCTACTGCGCATGCGCTATTAATGCAGCCATGTGCAGTACAAACAGTACCTACAGTGCAGTACATCAAAGCACCTACAGAAGATGAATAGATAAAACTTAGTTTAAAAAAAAAAACATACTAAAATACCTAAAGAACATATGTGATGCCCAAATAGTCAATATACAGTATATTAAAACCCTACCACATAAGTGGTTTTACAACTGCCTTTCTGCCATATCAGTTGGATGCAGACCAAGAAAAATGAAGATAGCACCCAAACGGGTCTCTAGTTAAAGTGATCCTAAACCCAGAAACTGACCCCCCCCTGTATCTTTAGACCTGTCCCTGCACCCCCTCTTATCATTTCTAGCCATCCCTTTTGCAGAAAAAATCGCTTTTGTAAAGTAGAGAAAAGGTTATATTACTTTGTCCTGTGTGAGTTCTCTCTTTCTGAGCAAGCCGCAATAGCCACGCCTGTCTGCTGCTGCCTTGTAATTATGCACGCCCCTCTCTGCTTCTAAGAGCCTGGAAAGGGGGCGGGGCTCCGGCATGACGCGATTTAGCCCCACCCCTTTCATGACGCGGCCAGGCTCTTAGAAGCAGAGAGGGGCGTGCATAATTACAAGGCAGCAGCACACAGGCCCCGCCCATTGCGGCTTGCTCAGAAACAGAGAACTCACACAGGACAAAGTAATATAACTTTTTCTCATACTTTACAAAAGCGATTTTTTTCTGCAAAAGGGATGGCTAGAAATGATAAGAGGGGGTGCAGGGACAGGTCTAAAGATACGGGGGGGTCAGTTTCTGGGTTTAGGATCACTTTAAAGATTCCACAATCAAATCTATGCAAAAATGTTGCAGGTAAGTCCAGTCCTTGAAAAATAAGTTTCCTTACAAGAGGTTCATATATGACTTGGAAAAGAAAACTCTTCAGCATACACTGTGTGCAGAATTATTAGGCAAATGAGTATTTAGATCACATGATACTATTTATACATGTTGTCCTACTCCAAGCTGTATAGGCTTGAGAGCCAACTGCCAATTAAGTAAATCTGGTGATATGCATCTCTGTAATGAGGAGCGGTGTGGTGTAATGACATCAACACCCTATATAAGGTGTGCTTAATTGTTTCTTTAGACAAAATGGGTCAGAAGAGAGATTTGACAGGCTATGAAAAGTCCAAAATTGTGAAATGTCTTGCAGAGGGATGCAGCAGTCTTAAAATTGCCTAACATTTGAAGTGTGATCACCAAACAATCAAGTGTTTCATGGCAAATAGCCAACAGGGTCGCAAGAAGCGTGTTGGGCAATAAAGGCGTAAAATAACTGCCCATGAATTGAGGAAAATCAAGCGTGAAGCTGCCAAGATGCCATTTGCCACCAGTTTTGCCATATTTCAGAGATGCAATGTTATTGGAGTATCAAAAAGCACAAGGTGTGCTATACTCAGGGACATAGCCAAGGTAAAGAAGGCTGAAAAACGACCACCTTTGAACAAGAAACATAAGATAAAACGTCAAGACTGGAGCAAGAAATATCTTAAGACTGATTTTTCAAAGGTTTTATGGACTGATGAAATGAGAGTGACTCTTGATGGGCCCGATGGATGGGCCAGAGGTTGAATCAGTAAAGGGCAGAGAGCTTCACTCTGACTCAGATGCCAGCAAGGTGGAGGTGGGGTACTGGTATGGGCTGGTATCATCAAAGATGAACTTGTGGGACCTTTTCGGGTTGAGGATGGAGTAAAGCTCAACTCCCAGACCTACTGCCAGTTTCTGGAAGACAACTTCTTCAAGCAGTGGTACAGGAAGAAGTCAGTATCGTTCAAGAAAAACATGATTTTCATGCAGGAATTGCTCCATCACATGCATCCATCTACTCCACAGCATGGCTGGACAGTAAAGGTCTAAAAGAAGAAAAAATAATGACATGGCCCCCTTGTTCACCTGATATGAATCCCATAGAGAACCTGTGGCCCCTCCTAAAATATGAGATCTACAGGGAGGGAAAACAGTACACCTCTCGGAACAGTGTCTGGGAGGCTGTGGTGGCTGCTGCACGCAATGTTGATCGTAAACAGATCAAGCAACTGACAGAATCTATGGATGGAAGGCTGTTGAGTGTCATCATAAAGAAAGGTGGCTATATTGGTCACTAATTTCTTTTGTGTTTTGTTTTTGCATCTCAGAAATGTTTATTTCTAAATTTTGTGCAGTTATATTAGTTTACCTGGTGAAAATAAAAAAGTGAGATGGGAATATATTTGGTTTTTTATTAAGTTACCTAATAATAGTGCACAGACAGATATCGTCCTAAGATAGCCAAATGTAAAAAAACCCGACTGTAACTTCCAAAAATATTAAGCTTTGATATTTGAGTCTTTTAGGGTTGATTGAGAACATAGTTGTTGATCAATAAGAAAAATAATCCTCTAAAATACAACTTGCCTAATAATTTTGCACACAGTGTATTGTAAACAATCAATTGATGAATTGCAAAAAACATACCGTATTTTCCGGCGTATAAGACGACTGGGTGTATAAGACGACCCCCAACTTTTCCAGCTAAAATATAGAGTTTGGAATGTACTCGCCGTATAAGACTACCCCACTTCTACGGGTATGATCCCCACTGTGATGCCCACACAGCCCTTTATACAATATATTGGACCCACATAAGGAATAATGGCCCCTACATGTCTTCACACAGTATAATAACCCCCACACAGCTGTCAAATAGCCCTGCATAAAGTATTGTCTCCATATATTATAATGTATCATTTATAGTCGCCCATTATAATGCAGCATCATAGTGCTCCATATAGTATAATGCACCCCATAATCCCTCCATATACTATAAACATGGAGAGGGGGATGTGCCAGCGCTGGGATGGGGGGAGGGTAGGTGACATGGAGAGGGGGTCATGCCAGAGTGGGTGGGGTGGGGAGGGGGGGGAGCACAGGGGCAAACATTCCTGTCAGACAATGGCATCCAGAGGAATGACGATTCTCATTTCAACAATTTCCAGAGGCTCTGCCAGGAGTCAATGAATGCAAACCTGCACTGGCCTGCAGAGTCTCATAGCGCAAGATTTTTAACAGTGGTCCATTTCACATCTAATGCTAAGCTGTGTTTGGCTTTATTTGCGTCTTTATGTGTTTTTTACCACTAAAAACGCATCCAAAACCGCACCCATAGGGTTCAATGCAAAATACATTGAAAAGGCATGCAAAAACGCCTGTGTTTGCAAAAATGCAAAATGCATGCGATTTTGCAAATGCAGCCCTAGATGCAGCAGACGTTTTTGGATGCATTTGTATGTATTTTTACTGCTAAAAATGCACACAAACGCAAATAAAGCCAAATGCAGCACAGCATTAGATGTGAAACGGGCCAGTGTTCAGTCTGGAGATCACAGAGAGTTGGCCAGGTTACACTGTAACAAACCCTCAGCTTCAGAGGAGACAGTCAGAATCCTGTGACTGTGAGCAGCCCCTCTCCAGCCTGCAGGTCTGTACTGCTGTGGGGGAGGAGGAGGGCAGTCTCCATAAGCACACATGCCTCCTAGGTCAGCATGGATCCCCACAGCAGGATCTTTTCAGCACTGATCCACAGGATCCACAGCACTGATCTTTTCAGTCATCTGCCTCTTGTTTTCAAGTCAGAGCTGTGTTTGAAGAAGAGGAACTTTCAGAGGACAATCCTCCATACACAACTCTGGGAATTGAAAAGCTGCAAGCAGCGACTTACACCACCACAGACAAGGAGCACAACCCCCCCCCCCTCCTCACAGCCAGGAGGAGGGAGGGAGCCGAGCAATAGTAACTGCTGTACCTGCGGTCTGTTTGATGTCTGGGCTTCTTCATGCTGGGGGCGGCAGGAATGTCACCTAATGTGTCGCTCTGCTCTGCTCCAGTCTCTCACCTCATAGAGAGAGCGGCTGGACACCGTGCACACATTCTGGGCGGCCGTCCCGGCTCTCTGCCAGTAGGTGGCGCCCTGCACCTGGTGTATAAGACGACCCCTGACTTCTGAGAAGTTTTGCAGGGCTTGAAAAGTCGTCTTATACCCCGGAAAATACGGTAATAACAATATCAAAGACAGATAATTCAATGATGCTGGTTGTACCATTATATTATGCCTTAGGCCTGCATCCATCTACTGGATGCGTTACTGGATCCAAATTTTAAAGTTGTCATTTTTGAGCCATTTTTACTGCATGCGTTAACGCATTTGTTAATGCATGGTACAGTGCTGAGCAAACTAACTGGGACAAAACAAGTTTTTCTTGCATTAATGTTACTATTTCTGCTAAATGTTTTATCAGTTCTTGGTGTCGTTTTCCTTTTTGTTCCACATTTCACTTTTCGTTTTGGAGAAAACGATCCAGTTTCATTGTGTGTGTGAATTATTCATGAAACAGTAGATTTTCCAATACCAACGGTGGAAGCGATTTCTCTTACAGCCAGACTTGTATGTTCATTAAGATTAATAATTCTTGACCTCTTCCATGGAGTAACATCCATTTTTACAGGCACGAATCACACTGAGAGAAAAAGTACACTAAACCACTCCTCACAGAAACAAGCTCTCAACTGAAGCTGAGGGGGCAGCTAGCTGTTATTTTCTGACTAAAACCAGTCAAACCACATTTTGTTACTCAAGGTTGTACACTCACACCTGTTCAAAGCAGTTAAAACTGGTTTGAATCACTGACAGGTAACCAACTTATGATTTTACTTAAAAAAATGCTTTGTCCCAATTAATTTGCACAGCACTGTACCTATATGTACAGTTGTGGCCAAAAGTATTGACACCCCTGCAATTCTGTCAGATAATACTCAGTTTCTTCCTGAAAATGATTGCAATCACAAATTCTTTGGTATTATTATCTTCATTTTATTTGTCTCAAATGAAAAAACACAAAAGAGAATGATGCAAAGAGCAAAACATTGATCATTTCACACAAAACTCCAAAAATGGGCCAGACAAAAGTATTGGCACCCTTAGCCTAATACCGTATTTTTCGCTTTATAAGACACACCGGATTATAAGACGCACCCAGATTTTGGAGGTGGAAAATAGGAAAAAAATATTTGAAGCAAAAAATGACTTTGATATGACTGTCAGGCCCTGCGACCAGTCAGCGCTGGCATCTGTCTCCTTCGGATGCAGGAGCAGCATGTGAGCAACACCAATGACTTCTTGCTCCAGTGTCTGATGGTGGGGAGACAGACGCCAGCACTGACTGGTCGAAGGGCTGAGTCTCATATCAATGTCTCATGGGACATGACTATGCAACTTCTGACAATGTTGGAACCGCTGCAGCATCAGGGGTAAGTATGGTCTTTTTTAGGCTGGCTTCACACTAGCGTTCCCCTCCGCCGCTTCCTGTGGAGGGGGACCGCAAGCTGAGTGCAGGCACCACAAGTCCCTATGTTTAACGCTCGGGTGCAGATTGGCGTGGCACCCATTCACCGCCATGTATGATTTGTATGCATGCGTATACTTGCGCCCAAATCACACACTCTCATCCGCACCCTGAATGCGACATGTGTTCCTGGTGCGGACGAGACTGTATGATTTGTGCGCATGTATCCGCCTGCGTACAAATCATACATTGCAGTGAATGGGTGCGCACGCCAATCTGCACCCGAGCGCAGGCACCCGCGTCCTTATGTTAAACATAGGGACTTGCAGTGCCTGCGCTCAGCTTGCGGTCCCCCTCCGCAGGACACCGCAGAGGGGGACGCAAGTGTGAAGGCAGCCTTAATTTTACAAGGGCCAAAAAGGTGAATGAGATGGGATTTGTTCATGTAGTGGAAACCCCTTTAAGAACTATAACTCCCAGCATGTACTGTAGATCCTATAGCATGCTTGGAGTTCTAGTTAAGCCCAGTATTGGTAGTGTTAACTTTATTAGTGGTTATGTTACATATACATGTGCACTCACTTTAATGTATCCTGCTTTGCCATCACCCTACTGAAATCAAGGAAGTGGCCATAGTCTGCAGATCAAGTTCTGATGTGATGTACTGTAAGAGGGAAGGCCAGGGAGGGGGTCTATACACTGTGCTGAAATATAATGCTCCAGCCCTGTCTCCTTACAATTCATCACTACAGAGCTTGACCTGTAGATGCAGGGCCAGGGGAGCTGTACACTGTCGTTATGCAAACTCCAGCCCTGCTCCATGCACTGAAGCTCCTCAACTGCAGACAGCATTCCTGGATTTCTGCACTGTGTCAGGGCTCAGCAGGAGACGTTACAGAGAGCAGAGAGAGGGAGGCACCACATTGTGACAAGGTACCGATCTCCCTGCTCTGCCCCTGTCTTCATAGCAGTGAATCAGCACAAAGGTCAGTGCTGATTCACTTACAGCAGCTGTCACTATCTCCAGCACACAGTCTCCCCAGCCACTGCAGGAAGCTGGAGAGAGACCATGTGTGCAGGCTAAGCAGCTTCTCCTGCTCCCTGTGCTCTCACCTCTCCGCGCTGTCTTCAGTGCAGAGAGGTGGGTGGAGACTGGGAGCAAGTGAATTGAATATTTAATTACTTAATGAGCCGGGGACACGTGGTGCTCCTGCCGCCTGATTCTTCAGCAGGGACCATTCCCTGCCACTTCTGCCCCCACTTCACTGCTGTCCCCCCCTCTCATGCAACTGATGATAGAATGTTATACTCCTTTTATAAGACGCACCCCCACTTTCCTCCAAAACCTGGAGGAAAAAAAGTGCGTCTTATAAAAGGAAAAATACGGTACTTGGTTGCACAACCTTTAGCCAAAATAACTGCGATCAACTGCTTCCGGTAACCATCACTGAGTTTCTTACAATGCTTTGCTGGAATTTTAGACCATTCTTCTTTGGCAAACTGCTCCAGGTCGCTGATGTTTGGAGGGTGCTTTCTCCAAACTGCCATTTTTAGATCTCTCCTCAGGTGTTCTATGGGATTCAGGTCTGGACTCATTGCTGGCCACCTTAGAAGTCTCCAGTGCTTTCTCTAAAACCATTTTCTAGTGCTTTTTGAAGTGTGTTTTGGGTCATTGTCTTGCCGGAAGACCCATGACCTTGAAGGGAGACCCAGCTTTCTCACACTGGGCCCTACATTATGCTGCAAAATTTGTTGGTAGTCTTCAGACTTCATAATGCCATGCACACGGTCAAGCAGTCCAGTGCCAGAGGCAGCAAAGCAACCCCAAAACATCAGGGAACCTCCGCCATGTTTGACTGTAGGGACCGTGTTCTTTTCTTTGAATGCCTTTTTTTTCTCCTGTAAACTCTATGTTGATGCCTTTACCCAAAAAGCTCTACTTTTGTCTCATCTGACCAGAGAACATTCTTCCAAAACGTTGTAGGCTTTCTCAGGTAGGTTTTGGCAAACTCCAGCCTGGCTTTTTTATGTCTCGGGGTAAGAAGTGGGGTCTTCTCGGGTATCCTACCATACAGTCCCTTTTCATTCAGACGCCGACGGATAGTACGGGTTGACACTGTTGTACCCTCGGACTGCAGGGCAGCTTGAACTTGTTTGGATGTTAGTCAAGGTCCTTTATCCACCATCCACACAAGCTTGCATTGAAATCTCTGGTCAATTTTTCTTTTCCGTCCACATCTAGGGAGGTTAGCCACAGTGCCATGGGCTTTAAAGTTCTTGATGACACTGCGCACGGTAGTCACAGAAACATTCAGGTCTTTGGTTTCTCAAGTCCTCAGACAGTTCTTTGGTCTTCTTTCTTTTCTCCATGCTCAATGTGGTACACACAAGGACACAGGACTGAGGTTGAGTCAACTTTAAGCCATGTCTACTGACTGCAAGTGTGATTTAGTTATTGCCAACATCTGTAGGTGCCACAGGTATGTTACAGGTGCTGTTAATTACACAAATTAGAGAAGCATCGCATGATTTATCTAACAGTGCCAATACTTTTGTCCACCCCCTTTTTTATGTTTGGTGTGGAATTAGATCCAATTTGGCTTTAGGACAATTCTTTTTGTGTTTTTTCATTGAAGACAAATTAAATGAAGATAATAATACCAAAGAATTTGTGATTGCAATCATTTTCAGGAAGAAACTGAGTATTATCTGACAGAATTGCAGGAGTGTCAATACTTTTGGCGACAACTGTATAGATCCTCTAATGGAGATGTGGTTGGTTATATGACACCCATAGTGATTTTTTTTATTAGGGAATAACCATAGGCATTAGGTATATAGCGAAATACCTGATATAAGGGAGTTGGTGGAGCTCTCTTATACATCAATACACGTGTATAGGTGCATATCTGTGCATAGGTATGTTATGGATTAAAGCTCCCTTTTTGTTCCGTGCAATATTGCACTATGTACAGATATAGTGATTAAATAACGGGCTGGTTTAATAGTATAAATTTGTTCATGATATATAGATATATATATGGCTTTTAGCCCATTTTTTTGGCTGTATGGGACATAGTGCAATATCTGTAACCAACTAGTATCACAGGTGGGCAAATTACAATAAGGCTGTCGGATTGCACATCACCTATAGAGTTATACAGTCATATGAAAAAGTTTGGGCACCCCTCTTAATCTTACTCATTTTTTTTTTGTTTAAAATTGGGTTTTTGCAACAGCTATTTCAGTGTGATATATGTAATAATTGATGGACACAGTAATATTTCAGGATTGAAATGAAGTTTATTGTACTAACCGAAAATGTGAAATATGCATTATTTCAAAATTTGACAGGTGAAAAAGTATGGGCACCTCAACAGAAAAGTGGCATTAATATTTAGTAGATCCACATTTTGCAAAAATAACAGCCTCTTGTCGCTTCCTGTAGCTGTTAATGAGTTCCTGGATCCTGGATGAAGGTATTTTTGACCATTCCTCTTTACAAAACAATTCCAGTTCAGTTAAGTTTGATGGTCGCTGAGCATGGACAGTCCGCTTCAAAACATCCCACAGATGTTCAATGTTATTCAGGTCTGGGGACTGGGATGGCCATTCCAGAACATTGTAATTGTTCCTCTGCATGAATGCCTGAGTAGATTTAGAGCGGTGTTTTGGATCATTGTCTTGCTGAAAGATCCATCCCCGGCGTAACTTCAACTTTGAACACTGATTCTTGAACATTATTCTCAAGAATCTGCTGTTACTTAGTGGAATCCATGCGACCCTCAACTTTAACAAGATTCCCGGTGCCATCATTGGCCACACAGCCCCAAAGCATGATGGACCCTCCCCCAAATTTGACAGTGGGTAGCAAGTGTTTTTCTTGGAATGCTGTGTTTTTGTGGTGCCATGCATAACGCCTTGTTGTATGACCAAACAACTCAATCTTTGTTTCATCAGTCCACAGGACCTTCTTGCAAAATGAAACTGGCTTGTCCAAATGTGCTTTTGCATACCTCAGGCGACTCTGTTTGTGGCGTGCATGCAGAAACGGCTTCTTTCGCATCACTCTCCCATACAGCTTCTCCTTGTGCAGTGTGCGCTGTATTGTTGACCGATGCACAGTGACACCATCTGCAGCAAGATGATGCTGCAGGTCTTTGGAGGTGGTCTGTGGATTGTTCTTGACTGTTCTCACCATTCTTCTTCTCTGTATTTCTGATATTTTTGTTGGCCTGCCACTTCTGGCCTTTACAAAAACTGTCCCTGTGGTCTTCCATTTCCTTACTATGTTCCTCACAGTGAAAACAGACAGGTTAAATCTCTGAGACAACTTTTTGTATCCTTCCCCTGAACAACTATGTTGAACAATCTTTTTTTTAAGATCATTTGAGAGCTGTTTTGAGGAGGTCATTATACCACTCCTCAGAGAAGATGCAAATAGGAGAACAACTTGCAAGTGGACACCTGAAATAGCTTTTCTCATGATTGGATACACCGGGCTATGAAGTACAAAGCTCAATGAGGTTACCAAACCAATTTATTGCTTCAGTAAGTCAGTAAAAAGTAGTTAGGAGTATTCAAATCATGAAAATCAGAAAGGTGCACATGCTTTTGCACGTGTCAAATTTTGAAATAATGTATATTTCACATTTTTGGTTGGTGCAATAAACCTCATTTTAATCCTGAAATTTTACTGTGTCCATCAGTTATTACATATATCACACTGAAATAGCTGTTGCAAAAACCCAATTTTAAACAAAAAAAAAAATGAGTAAGATTAAGAGGGGTGCCCAAACCTTTTCATATGACTGTATAATATGATATGTTAGCTTGGTATGTGTATATATATGTAATGTTTATACAAAAAATGCTCATGTAAACCTGTTTATCTATTGTGCCACGGGATTATCACGTCACCCCCACCCCTTGTACTGCACTTAATTATTAATAAATTTTGCACTATGTTGACATAATTTGTGGAATTTAGAATCGTTTTTACTTTTCCCTTAGGGGATTAGTAGGAGTTGTCAAAGTACGATTAGTCCCATATAATGAAGTCCAGTATTATCCCCAACCTATATAAGAAATGGAAGTACTTGTATTAATATACAGGATGGGAGGGAAGGTGTTACTGTGGTTTTGTCTAACCTTATATATTACTGTGTCTTGCACAGAATTGGCTACAGTTATGGACATTAGAGTCAAGGAAAAAGCTTGGCAGGATGAAGCGGACAAGGTGTTTGGTGGTATGAGTGATAAAATACAAGGTGACAAGGTTCCGTTATTAGAAGAAGTATTCTCTGATATATCATATTTGTCTACCAAAAGGACGAGACTGTGGTGGGATAGGGTATTACTAATGAAATACCAAGATAAGAAGTTAATCCCTCATGGTTTAAGAGTCAGAGTAACTCCTGCTTTTCCCGTAGAGGATGAGGACTTTATAAAAAAACTGGGAAGAGACATGCAATAGCTGTTCATCCAGACTTATGGACTTACTCATTGGCTTGAACTCTAATGCGACAGACGATATCGATTATGAGTTAGAAATTAAAAAGAATAAGTACCATGATATGTGCATGCCCGAGAAATTAAAAGAGTATGAAACTGAGCTAGAAAAGAGGTTGGACGTTTGCGTTAAAAAAATATGTGATGTTCATATTGGTAAATTCCAAAGGGATATGAAGGATATGGCGGAAGGCAGAATGTATAATTGGAAGAAACCAAAAATGCCGAAACCTGATGAAAGGAAGCCATCACATTCATCTGTAACTTCCTTAAGTGACAATCAGAGTTTAACGCTGGAGAGAGTGGAACAGGGGTTGGAACAACTAGTGGACGTGATACCCGGTCAACTTGTACATTTAGATATCCGAGTTATAATACACGGAAAAGAAAAAACAAATCCGGTTCACCCAATGATACTGAAAATGACAACAAGGTAATCAATCTTAGTTCCCACACGTTGACAAATTCTGATATTTCTTTACTCTCCAAGGGGTTAACTTTTGCACCAGTAGCTGGATTTGATACCTTTGGTGCTATAAAAGATCTAAACTTATTTGCACAGTCACTATTTTTTAAAAGGCATTTTTTTATCCTAATGTACATTCTGTCATCTCCACTCCACAGAGGAAGAACAAACGGCACTGAGATCATTGGACGATGTCTCTCTTGAGCACAAGGTGTCAGAGAGAGATAAGATACCATTAAATATTAAGCCGCGATCAAAAAAGTTCCCTCCTCTTTCTACTTGTACTAACATAGATCTTTTTGTACAAGTGGTATCTAAAGATCTGGAAAAAATCCCCAGATATGGTGGCGGTGATAATCTGACCAGGGCTGAGAGACAACCATTAAAGGATTTGAAAAGTCTCCCGGACGTGGTGAAGCCGGCAGACAAAGGTGGCAACATAGTGTTATGGCCTAAATCAATGTATGAAGAGGAGGCTTTTAGACAATTACATAACAAAATTTGCTATAAAAAGCTGACATTTATCCTCTTTCCAAGTACATTGTTGAACTTAATGTGATTCTGGATGGGGCTGTGAGTAGAGGTGTTGTCACTGATCAGCTGGCTTCGGCACTACATATTGTGGAGCCGTCAATATCGACTCTATATTTGTTGCCCAAAATACATAAGAGTCTGACGCTCCACCCGGGAGACCGATTAATTCAGGCAATAATAATTTATTGGAAAATATTAATCGTTGGATAGATTCGATTCTCCAGCCCTTGGTCGAATCACTGCCATCATTTACTAGAGATACAGGGGATTTCTTGAGAAAGATTGATGGAGTGTCCTTGAGTGATGGGGCATTGTTGGTATGCCGGACATCGAGTCCTTGTATACCAACATAAAACACTCTGATGGGTTATATGCGGTTAGATATTTTCTCTGCATGTCGCACCTACCGCAATATCTGATCGAATTGATATTGGTCTTTCTGGAATTCTCGCTCACACACAATTTCTTCACTTTCAAGGGGTCCTTCTACCTGCAGCTCCAGGGAATAGCTATGGATGCTTCATTTGCACCGGCATACGCAAATCTGTTCCTGGGGCTGTGGGAGAGGAACCTCTTCCTGTCAGATGGGGGAGTGTCGGTTGACTGCGTCCCATTTTGGGTGCGGTACATCGACGATGTCTTCCTCATCTGGCAGGGTAATATCTGTGAATTAAATCAATTTACTAATGGCTTGAACTCCAACGACAACAATATTCATTTGACATATGTGTGTTCAGATATACTTGTTGATTTTTTGAATGTGACAGTGCGGAAAGATGATAAGGGGATTTTACTAACTCAGTTATACCGCAAACCAACATCGACCAACCGTCTATTGCATGCCTCATCTGCACATCTTGAATATATGATTCGATCTGTACCTATGGATCAATTTTTTTGGCTACGCAGGATATGCCCAAATAATGTGGATTTTGAACGACAAGCCACAGACTTTTGAGCCAGATTTATTGAACGTGGCTACATTAAAAGATCTATTAAAAAAGCGTACAATAGAGTGAAACATTCTACACGCGACCAACTGTTATATTCAAATATGGGTCAGAAAGCATCAAACCCCCATCCAATTTATCACTTGAATATATGCAATGACAATTGGCTAACATAAGAAAAGCATTCATGGATTGAGCTGTCAATGGTTCTAAATGTTCCTGCCAATATTGAGGGACTAACAATTCATGATGAGTGGTAATTATATTAAACAACGTATAACCTGCGAATCTAGATGGGTGATATATTATGGTGTGTGCCCTTGTAAGAAAATATATGTTGGCTTGACTAGTCATCAGCTAAAAGTCCGTGTTAGGGAACATATAATTGGGGATTGAGCAGCCAAAGATAATAAGGATGAAACATCACTGAAAACAATCCACAGGCACTTTAACCCCTTAGTGACGGAGCCAATTTCCACCTTAATGACCAGACCGTTTTTTGTAATTCTGACCAGTGTCCCTTTATGAGGTAATATCTCCGGAACACTTCAACAGATCCGAGCGATTCTGAAATTGTTTTTTCGTGACATATTGGGCTTCATGTTAGTGGTAAATTTAGGTCGATAATTTTTGCGTTTATTTGTGAAAATATAAAAAAATTGGCAAAAAATTTTGAAAATTTTACAATTTTCATAATTTTAATTTTTATTCTGTTAAACTAGAGAGTAATGTGACACAAAATAGTTATTAAATAACATTTCCCACATGTCTACTTTACATCAGCACAATTTTGGAAAAAAAAAATTTTGGGGTTAGGGAGTTATAAGGGGTCAAAGTTCATCTGCAATTTCTCAATATTCCAGCAAAATTTAAAAAAACATTTTCTTTAGTGACCACATCACATTTGAAGTCCCTTTGAGAGGTGTAAATGACAGAAAACACCCAAAAGTGACACCATTCCAAAAACTGCACCCCTCAAGCTACTCAAAACTACATTCAAGAAGATTATTAACCCTTCAGGTGCTTCACAGCAACTAAAGCAAAATGGAAACAAAAAATGGTCATTTTAATTTTTCTTTTTAGCCTCAATTTTTTCATTTTCACATGGGCAACAGGATAAAATGCATTATAAAATTTGTTGGGCAATTTCTCCCGAGTATATCGATACCTCATATGTGGTCATAAACCACTGTTTGGGCGCATGGCAGGGCTCAGAAGGGAAGGAGCGCAATTTGACTTTGGAACTAATTTACCATTCAAAAAGTGAAATGGCGGTCCTTCCCTTTCGAACCCTGCCGTACGCCCAAACAGTGGTTTATGACTACATATGAGGTATTGGTGTACTCAGGAGAAATTGCCCAACAAATTTTAGGATGCATTTTATCCTGTTGTTCATGTGAAAATGAAAAAATTGAGGACAAAAGTTTTTGTGAAAAAAAAGTACTTTTTCATTTTTACGGATCAATTTGTAAAGCACCAGAGGGTTCACATTGCTCACTATGCATCTAGATAAGTTCCTTGGGGGGTCTAGTTTCCAAAATGGGGTCACTTGTTGGGAAGCTCCAATATTTAGGCACACAGGGGCTCTCCATACGCGACATGGTGTCCCCTAACAATTTGAATGGAAAATTAGCTCCAATAGTTAGCGGACACCATGTCGCATATGGAGAGCCCCTGTGTGCCTAAACATTGGAGCTCCCCCACAAGTGACCCCATTTTGGAAACTAAGTAAAAATAGGGGGGGGAACAAGAGGCGCAATAGTGCCCTATCACTAGTGACACTAATGTATGTGGTGGGTATGAATTCACTCACCTAGCACAGTTGTGAGACCCACAACTGGTGTAAAAGCATTTAGCATTAAATGCAGCTGCTGCAGGACTTTCACCTTCCACATGCACGTGGGAACCATCCAGAAGTTACTTCAGGGGAAAGGGTGTATCAGTGTCCGCGCTGCTGAAATCCCAAGAAAACGATCCGGAAACCATATGTAGGTTGCATCAACATTCCATTTATTCCTTTTCCTACGTGTTTTGGCACTGTCCTAGTGCCTTCCTCAGGGATATCTGATATCCCTGAGGAAGGCACTAGGACAGTGCCGAAACGCGTAGGAAAAGGAATAAATGGAATGTTGATGCAACCTACATATGGTTTCCGGATCGTTTTCTTGGGATTTCAGCAGCGCGGACACTGATACACCATTTCCCCTGAAGTAACTTCATTTTGGAAACTAGACCCCCCAAGGAACTTATCTAGATAGATGGTGAGCACTTTGAACCCCCAGGTGCTTCACAAATGAATCCGTAAAAATGAAAAAAGAAAATTTTTGTGGAAAAGAAAGTACTTTTTCATTTTTACGGATCAATTTGTGAAGCACCTGGGAGTTCAAAGTGCTCTTTATGCATCTAGATAAGTCCCTTGGGGGGTCTAGTTTCCAAAAGGGGGTCACGTGTGGGGGAGCTTCAATGTTTAGGCACACAGGGGCTCTCCATATGCGACATGGTGTCCGCTAACAATTTGAACAGAAAATTAGCTCCAATTGTTAGCAGACACCATGTCACGTATGGAGAGCCCCTGTGTGCCTAAACATTTGAGCTCCCCCACAAGTGACACCATTTTGGAAACTAGACCCCCCAAGGAACTTACCTAGATGGGTGGTGAGCACTTTGAACCCCCAGGTGCTTCACAAATTGATCCGTAAAAATGAAAAAAGAAAAGTTTTGTGGAAAAGAAAGTACTTTTTCATTTTTACGGATCAATTTGTGAAGTGCCTGGGGGTTCAAAGTGCTCACTGTGCATCTAAATAAATTCATTCCTTGGGGTGTCTAATTTCCAAAATGGGGTCACGTGTGGGGGAGCTACAATGTTTAGGCACACAGGGGCACTCCATACGCGACATTGTGTCCGCTAACTATTGGAGCTAATTTTCCATTCAAATTGTTAGTGTACAATGTCGCATATGGAGAGCCCCTGTGTGCCTAAACATTGGAGCTCCCCAACAAGTGACCCCATTTTGGAAACTAGACCCCCCAAGGAACATATCTAGATGCATAGTGAGCACTTTCAACCCCCAGGTGCTTCACAAATTTGTAAAAAGGAAAAAAAGATTTTTGTGAAAAAAAAGTACTTTTTCATTTTTACGGATCAATTTGTGAAGCACCTGGGTTTTCAAAATGCTCACTATGCATCTAAATAAATTCCTTGGGGGGTCTAGTTTGCAAAATGGGGTCACTTGTGGGAGAGCTCTAATGTTTAGGCACATAGGGGCTCGCCATACACGACATGGTATCCACTTACTATTCCAATTGTTAGTGGACACCATGTCACGTATGGAGAGCCCCTATGTGCCTAAACATTGGAGCTCCCCCACAAGTGACCCCATTTTGTAAACTAGACGCCCCATGCCTAGATGCATAGTGAGCACTTTGAGCCCCCAGGTGCTTCACAAACTGATCCGTAAAAATGAAAAAGTACTTTTTTTCTCAAAAATCTTCTTTTCTTTCCTTTTTATGGACTAATTTGTGAAGCACCTGGGGGTAAAAACTGCTCAGTATGCATCTAGGTATGTTCCTTGGGGGTTCTGGTTTCCAAAATGGAGTCACTTGTGGGGGAGCTCCAATGTTTAGGCACACAGGGGCTCTCCATATGCGACATGGTGTCCGCTAACAATTTGAATGAAAAATTAGCTCCAATAGTTAGCGGACACCATGTCACATATGGAGAGCCCCTCTGTGCCTAAACATTGGCGCTCCCACACAAGTGACCCCATTTTTGAAACTAGACGCCTCAAGGATTATCTCTAGGGGTATAGTGAGCATTTAGAACCTACAGCTACTTCAAAGAATTTGATAAAGTCATATTGAACATTTTCTTTTTTTCACACAATTTCTCACTTTTAGAGCATGTGCACAAGATATGGAGACACCGTGTCCTGGTCGTCTCCTCTCCTGCATTTTTTTAGTATTTCTTTATTAAATTTTAAAAAAAAAACGACGTGGGGCTTCGCCATATTTTGGTCCAGCCAGGTACAGCAGGCAGCTACGGGCTGCCACCAACCCCTTCTGCCTAGTTTTACCTGGCTGGAAACAAAAAAATATAGGGAAGCCCTTTTTTTTTAAAATTATTTCTTGAAATAATTTTTAAAAAAAATGGCGTGGGCTTCGCCACATTTTTGGGCCAGCCAGGTACAACTAGGCAGCTGGGGACTGGAATCCTCAGCGTAAGGAGGCCCAAGCTTTCTGGCCCCCCCCCGCTGTGAATTGCAGCCCGCAGCCGCCCCAGAAAATGGCGCATTCATAGAAGCGCCATTTTCTGGCACTGTATCCAGCTCTTCCAGCTGCCGTGTAGCGGTGGCAGACTGGGTAATAAGGGGTTAATGCCAGCTTTTGGCAGCTGGCACTAAGCCTGAGATTCATAACGTCTGGCCAATATTAGACCGGACCATTAGGAATCTCTAGTAAATTGTAAAGAAGACACAACACAGAGAAAAATATTTTTATTGGAAAAAAAACACAAACACATCTTTAGACCCCATCTTTATTACTGTGACATCCGACGTAGTCCAAGGGAAGGTCCGACGTAGTCCAGTGGGAGGTCCCACGATGATTCTCATTTAGCATGATCTGCAATTAACCCCTGTGTGGTCACTCAGGGGTTAACTGCAGATCATCATCCCTGTGTGGTCAATCAGGGGTTAACTGACCTGCAGTTAACCCCTGATTGACCACACAGGGATCATGATGTTCAGTTAACCCCTGTGTGATTACTCAGGGGTTAACTGCAGATTACCCCTGTGTTGTCACCCAGGGGTTAACTGCAGATCAGTTAACCCCTGAGTGACCACACAGGGATGAAGATCTGCAGTTAACCCTTGTGTGGTCACTCAGGGGTTAACTGCAGATCATCATCCCTGTGTGGTCAATCAGGGGTTAACTGACCTGCAGTTAACCCCTGATTGACCACACAGGGATCATGATGTTCAGTTAACCCCTGTGTGATTACTCAGGGGTTAACTGCAGATTACCCCTGTGTTGTCACCCAGGGGTTAACTGCAGATCAGTTAACCCCTGAGTGACCACACAGGGATGAAGATCTGCAGTTAACCCTTGTGTGGTCACTCAGGGGTTAATTGATCTGCAGTTAACCCCTGTGTTACAATACAGGGGTGATCTGCAGATAGTTAACTCCTGAGTGACCACACAAGGGTTAACTGCAGATGTTCATCCCTTTGTGGTCAGTCAGGGGTTAACTCATCTGCAGCTAACCCTTGTGTTACAATACAGGGGTGATCTGCAGATAGTTAACCCCTGAGTGTCCACACAAGGGTTAACTGCAGATGTTCATCCCTGTGTGGGCAGTCAGGGGTTAATTCATCTGCAGTTAACCCCTGTGTTACAATACAGGGGTGATCTTCAGACAGTTAACCCCTGAGTGATCACACAGGGGTTAAGTGCAGATCATTATCCCTGTGTGGTGATTCAGGGGTTAACTCTCCCTCTGTCCCGGTGCATGCCCACAGAGCAGAGACGCCGGGACAGAGGCAGAGAGAAGAAGCAGACCCAGGATGCCGGGACTGAAGGCAGGTGAGTATGAGAAGCAGGGGGGCATGGGGGGTGCCCTGAGGGGTGAGGACGGGGGGGGGCACCCAGAGGGGGGCAGGGAGGGTGCCCAGAAGGGTGAGGATAGGGGGGGTTTGGGAAAACTCCATCCGATCTGATGTTTGATCAGATCGGATGGAGTTAATGGAGGAGGCACAGGGAGCATGGAGAAGGGAGGAGGGGGAAGTAACTGCGGAGGGGAATCATGGAGGAGGGTAGGGGGGAATAATATTGGGGGGGCCACTGAGGGGACAGCCATGGATGGCATCTCCATGTGATCTGACTAGTGATGGGCGAGTCCTAAATTACTCGGAATCGCTTGACTCTAGCGAGTCCGAGCCCGGGACTAGCTACTCGTTGCGAGTCTAGCGAGTCCAATGTTAATGAATGAGGAAGCGAGTAATAGCGAGTAGTGTGTGATTTACAAATCACAGATGTGTCTCGGAAGCTTCAGCCTGAAGCAATCCTAGTTTTGTCAGAGACTCTGACAAAACTAGGATTGCCATTGACTTGCATTGGACTCGTTTACTGTGCAAGTAATCGCTGGGAAACTCGCACAGTAAGGAGTCAGGCTGTCTGCTCTGTGCTGGTGTAGCAGAGCTGAGATTGTTCTCTGTCTGCTCACTCCCTGTGCATAGACATCTATATCTATGCACAGGGAATGTAGCAGAGAGGACATTGCGTTTTGGACTACATCGGGCGGAAGAGGATTTTTTTAATTTAAGATGGAGTCCCTAATGGCTTTTTTTTTTATTTCTAATAAAATTTTTTCTCTGTGTTGTGTTTTTTTTAAAACAATTTAATAGAAATTCATGGCGGTCATGTCTAATATTGGCGTGACCGCCATAAATTTCGGGCTTAGGGCCAGCTGATAATACAAAGCTGGCCCTAACCTCTTTATTACCCAGCGTGCCACCGCCACCAGGGCCGCTGGAAGAGCGGGGTTCAGCGCCAGAGGATGGCGCTTCAATGAACGCGCCATCTTCTGGGGCGGCTGCGGGCTACAATTTGCAGCGGGGGGTGCACAGAAAGCTTGGGCCTCCCTGCGCTGCGGATTCCAGCCCCCAGCTGCTTAGCTGTACCTGGCTAGACATAGAAATTGCGCGGAGCCCCACGCATTTTTTTTTAATTATTTCATGAAATTCATGAAATAATAAAAAAAAAAGGGCTCCCCTATATTCTTGTGTCCGGCCAGGTATAAATAGGCACCTGGGGGTTGGGGGCAGCCCGTCGCTGCCTGCTGCATCCGGCTGGTTCCAGAAATACGGCGAAGCCCATGTAATTTTTTTTCTGAAAAATCAATAAAACAATACTAAAAAAGGGACTGCATCTTTATTAACCCCTCGCCCATGGTCCAGGGGTTAATAAAGATGCAGTCCTTTTTATTCACATTGTTTTATGGATTTGTCAGAAAGAAATTTCACGTGGGCTTCGCCGTATTTCTGGAACCAGCCGGATCCAGCAGGCAGCGACGGGCTGCCCCCAACCCCCAGGTGCCTATTTGTACCTGGCCGGACACAAGAATATAGGGGAGCCCTTTTTTTAAATTATTTCATGAATTTCATGAAATAATAAAAAAAAAATGCGTGGGGCTCTGCGCAATTTCTATGTCTAGCCAGGTACAGCTAAGCAACTGGGGGCTGGAATCCGCAGCGCAGGGATGCCCAAGCTTTCTGGGCACCCCCCGCTGCAAATTGCAGCCCGCAGCCGCCCCAGAAGATGGCGCGTTCATTGAAGTGCCATCCTCTGGCGCTGAACCCCGCTCTTCCAGCGGCCCTGGTGGTGGTGGCCCGCTGAGTAATAAAGGGGTTAATACCAGCTTTGTTATACAAGCTGGTATTAAGCCCGAGATTCTTAATGTCAGGCCACGGTTGACCCGGCCACTAAGAATCTCCAATAAAGGGTTGAAAAAACACAACACAGAGAAAATTTTTTATTAGAAATAAAAATAAAAAGCCATTAGGGACTCCATCTTTAATTAAAAAAATCCTCTTCCGTCCGACGTAGTCCAAAACGCGATGTCCTCTCTGCTACATCCCTGTGCATAGATATAGATGTCTATGCACAGGGAATGAGCAGACTGAGAACAATCGCAGCTCTGCTACATCATCTCTGTGAGCAGGCGGGCTCTAGAACCCTGGAGCTGCGGCAGCCTGCACAGAGCAGACAGCCGGACTCGGCTCGCAAAGTAACAGCAGTTACATTGCGAGTTTCCTTGCGATTACTTGCACAGTAATGAGACCAATGCAAGTCAATGGCAATCCTAGTTTTGTCAGAGTCTCTGACAAAACTAGGATTTCCATTGATTTGCATTGGACTCGTTGTTGTGTGAGTAAATGCTGGGAAACTCACAGAGTACCGAGTCCTGCGAGTTCCTTACTACTCGCCGAGTAACGAGTCCTAGCAAGTAGACTCCCCATCCCTAGATCTGACCTGTCAGCTCGGATGGAGATGCAGCGGAGGTGGCGAGTTTTACCGGCCGCCGCCATTTTGGATGTTGTGGGGGAGGGATGGGGGTGGGGGGTAATCCCCAGTACTGGGGGTCTTGGGGGGGTAGGGGTTAATACTTTCACTTTGATCCGACATGTGTTTTCATGTCGGATCAAAGTGAAAGTTCTTTTTACCGGCACTTTCACTGTTTGTAATGTGATGATCGGTAAACGGTGTTTACCGGTCATCACATTAAGGTGCCAGTAAAACACTAGCTAATTACTAATCTCTAGGGTCTCAGCTACAATAGGTACGCTGACACCCTAGAGATATTAGCTACAGGGGCTGCGCTACAGGGCTTTTTCCTGCCTTACATCTACAGACGTCGGCTAGGCTTTAGTACCCTTTTTTTCCCGACGTCTGTAGACGTAAGGCTGTCGTTATCAGGTTAAGAGATTTCACAATTGTGATAGTAAAGGATTTAGGGTGCGGGGGATTGAAATGATTGATTTGGGAATTTGGAGTGGTAATGCCACAGCAAGGTTATCTCACCTTGAAAGCCGCGGAATTTGGACGTTAAACACTGTCCAAGCAGATGGATTGAACGAGAATATCAGTTTTGTGCCTCTTTTATGATCCCTTCTTGGTGAATCTTGTCTCAACATATGAGGGGTAAAATAGTTGTTTTTAATTTACTAATCCTTGTTTTTAATATTTTATCTATAGCATTTGGGTACGAATATCTGTTTGAATCATTGTGGACGTCTATAATATGATGACTTAAAGGATGGACCTGCTATATATAAGGACATGATAAAGAAATACACATATACGGAATATTATAGCTGAGTGAAGTGAAGAAATATTATCTAATATGCTGATATAAGATATTCCTTACATGGATATGTATGGGAGCTATAGGTCGCATCTCCTATAATCAGGTTTTTCGGACGAAGTACCTTATTGTCTGCGCTACTGCCAGAGAGGTAAATATGAGGAAGGAGCTCGGTATGTGGCTCCGAAGCACGTTGGAAATAAACCTTTATCACCAGTACTCAGACGTCCAGTGTCGTTGGTGTATTTACCTCTCTGGCAGTAGCGCGGACAATAAGGTACTTCGTCCGAAAAACCTGATCACAGCACCGCACCTCGTGGAAGTACAGTCCCTGCAGCAGCTGCATTGTTTGAGTGATTACGCTGGTTGTGTGCTACACAACCGGACCAGGTGAGCAAATCTGATTTTTTTTACAAATTTACCTGTCTATAAAGGATAAGACCCTATGTGCGCATTCTCAACCCTCTAGCATCTCCTATAATGAAATTTATAAGCAAGTTGTTACTATGTGATAGGTGACTATGTTTGTTGTACAACACAATATGGGCACAGGGCCTAAGAGAGTCCAGAGAGAGCCGCAGTTGTGGGAAAGGTCTCAAAAATTCCTCTTGTCCCCTGACAACTTCCACAGAGACCTCAAGGGGAGGGGTCGACAACTGCAGTCCTCAAGGTTTGAAAACAGTGAAGGTTTTCTGGATTTCCTTAGCATTGTACAGGTGCTAATTTAATCACTTGTAGAGGTGATGGATGATTCTAGCACCTTGTGCAATGCTAGGGAAATTCTGAAAACATGCAGTTTGCAGCCCTTGACAACTGCACTTGGCCAGCCCTGTTCTACTGAAGTGGATGTAGTGTGTTGCAGTTCCATACCTCCCCACCTTCAGACCAAAGGCCAGTGGCTTGTTCACCAGTCTCTGTAGGGAAATATCAAAGCACCTGTTTGCAGAAACAGTACAACACACAAGATCTGAACTCAAAAAACTTAACTATTTACAAACAGAGGATGATGGAGGAACAAGGGGATGACCACCCCCTCTAGGACAGACAGGACAATGACCATCTTGGGGAACATCGACATGCCCTGTGGGTTTGGTGAATTGGCCTGGCCAACCAAGAAACACTTTGGTTGCACCCAACGCCAACTTTTCTCTAGGTCGGCCTCTTCCTGCCACTCCTCAAATTCGGCAGTGGTGCCAACCCGTCATAGGGCAATCACAAACCAACCTTCATGCCTGGCACCTTTATACAGTGCCTACAAGTAGTCTTCAACCCCCTGCAGATTTAGGTGGTTTGATAAGATGCAAATAAGTTAGAGCCTTCAAACTGCAAACGAGAGTAGGATTTATTAACAGAAGCATAAATCTTACAAACCAAAAAGTTATGTTGCTCAGTTGAATTTTAATAAATTTGAAACATAAAAGTGTGGGTCAATTTTTATTCAACCCCTAGGTTTAATATTTTGTGGAATAACCCTTGCTTGCAATTACAGCTAATAATCGTCTTTTATAAGACCTGATCAGGCCGGCACAGGTCTCTGGAGTTATCTTGGCCCACTCCTCCATGCAGATCTTCTCCAAGTTATCTAGGTTCTTTGGGTGTCTCATGTGGACTTTAATCTTGAGCTCCTTCCACAAGTTTTCAATTGGGTTAAGGTCAGGAGACTGACTAGGCCACTCCATCACCTTGATTTTTTCCCTCTTGAACCAGGCCTTGGTTTTCTTGGCTGTGTACTTTGGGTCGTTGTCTTGTTGGAAGATGAAATTACGACCCATCTTAAGATCCTTGATGGAGGAGCGGAGGTTCTTGGCCAAAATCTCCAGGTAGGCCGTGCTATCCATCTTTGGCTGAGAAACAGCCCCACAGCATGATGCTGCCACCACCATGCTTGACTGTAGGGATGGTATTCTTGGGGTCGTATGCAGTGCCATCCAGTCTCCAAACGTCACGTGTGTGGTTGACACCAAAGATCTCGATCTTGGTCTCATCAGACCATAGAACCTTGAACCAGTCTGTCTCAGAGTCCTCCAAGTGATCATGAGCAAACTGTAGACGAGCCTTGACATGACGTTTTGAAAGTAAAGGTACCTTACGGGCTCGTCTGGAACGGAGACCATTGCAGTGGAGTACGTTACTTATGGTATTGACTGAAACCAATGTCCCTACTGCCATGAGATCTTCCCGGAGCTCCTTCCTTGTTGTCCTTGGGTTAGCCTTGACTCTTCGGACAAGCCTGGCCTCGGCACGGGAGGAAACTTTCAAAGGCTGTCCAGGCCGTGGAAGGCTAACAGTTGTTCCATAAGCCTTCCACTTCCGGATGATTCTCCCAACAGTGGAGACAGGTAGGCCCAACTCCTTGGAAAGGGTTTTGTACCCCTTGCCAGCCTTGTGACCCTCCACGATCTTGTCTCTGATGGCCTTGGAATGCTCCTTTGTCTTTCCCATGTTGACCATGTATGAGTGCTGTTCACAAGTTTGGGGACGGTCTTAAATAGTCAGAAAAGGCTGGCAAAAGAGATAATTAATCCACACATGTGAAGCTCATTGTTCTTTGTGCCTGAACTACTTCTTAATACTTTAGGGGGACCAAACAGAATGCTGGTGGTTTGAGGGGTTGAATAATAAATGACCCTCTGAATTAACTTTTAACGCTTTAAAAAAAAAAAAAATGTAAAAAATCTTTTTGGCTGCAGTGCATTTCCCACTTCCAGGCTGATCTACAGTCCAAATGTCACAATGCCAAGTTAATTCCGCATGTGTCAACCAGCTAAATCTGCAGGTGGTTGAAGACTACTTGTAGGCACTGTAGATGTGACCTCATCCCCACCATAAATGGAATGCAGTCTTTTGGGAAGATAATCATGCTACAGGGCGGCACAGGTGACAAAGCATTTGGCGAATTTCGGTGGATGTGTTCGTATTTGCGATCACCGAACCAAATTGGTTGATTTCTTGCCAAATTTGAAACTGGCGAACATGTTCACTGATCACTAATTGTATTTTGTTGTTCACAGTGTATTTGCACACTTGCATATTAATTTAATACTGTATATGTGCTAGCCATTTTGGTTATGAGTGGCTTGGCACAAAAAATGCAACAGTTGTAGCCCATGTCCTAAATACTTCTGTGTGTGGTGGCTCTTGAAGCTCTGACGAGAGAGAGAGAGTGGGAAAGAGAGAGAGAGAGAGAAAGAGAGAGAAAGAGAGAATTTTCCACGTACATAAAAAATGCCCGGCCTGACGTAGATGGATGCAAGCTGATGCTAGTTCATTCACCCTGCATACATATGTTAAAGATGTTAAACCACCCTAAGACATAATTTTAAATGCTTACAAAGCCTTTGCAGGTGTTTTGTATTAATTATTCAAATTTTCTGAGATTATTATTTTTAGGTTTTCATTGGCTATAAACCATGATCATCCACATTAAAAGAAATAAACAATTGAAATAGATCACTCTGTTTGTAATGACTATATATTACCGTATTTTTCGCTTTATAAGACGCACTTTTGTTCCCCCAAATTTTGGGGGAAAGTGGGGGTGCGTCTTATAAAGTGAACCTGGTAGCTGTGGAGTAGGAGGATTGGGGGGGGCTGTGGAGCGGTGTCCGGGGCTGTGGAGAGGCTGGAGGAGGCGACAGCGGCGGTCCCTGATCACGTGGGGCCGCTTATTATCTCCTCTAATATGCACTGCATCCCGCTGTCAATCACAGCGGGAGCAGCGCATATGACAGGAGCGGTCCGCAGCCCCATGTGAACAGTCAGTGCTTTCCATGCTTTCATTGCATGGAAAGCACTGATTACCCAAAGAATTTCATACTCACCTCTCTTCATATCGTTTCCTGCAGCCCGCGCTATTCCCGCTGTCTCCGCTCAGCTGTGTCGGCCTCCGGTCATGTGAGCGTCGCTCATTGTGACATCATCACCGCGCGCCGCTCACAGGACTGGATTCTGGTATAAGCAGGCAGCGGAGATGGAGGCTGCAGGGAGCGGTGGAGAGAGGTGAGTATGAGATCGTTTGTTATTTTTACAGAGTGCAGCATTGGAGAAAGTGTGCAAGGGTGGGGGCTGTCTGTTCTATGGGGGGATAATGTGCCAGCATGGAGGGCCGTGTGCCAGCATAGGGGGTCAGTGTGCCAGCATAGGGGGCCGTGTGCCAGCATAGGGGACCGTGTGCCAGCATAGGGGGCCATATGCCAGCATAGGGGGCCAGTGTGCCAGCATAGGGGGCCAGTGTGCCAGCATAGGGGGCCATTGTGCCAGCATAGGGGGCCGTGTGCCAGCATAGGGGGCCAGTGTGCCAGCATAGGGGGCCAGTGTGCCAGCATAGGGGGCCGTGTGCCAGCAGGCGTCGTAGGGGGCCAGTGTGCCAGCATAGGGGGCCGTGTGCCAGCATAGGGGGCCAGTGTGCCAGCATAGGGGGCCAGTGTGCCAGCATAGGGGGCCAGTGTGCCAGCATAGGGGGCCAGTGTGCCAGCATAGGGGGCCGTGTGCCAGCATAGGGGCCATGTGCCAGCATAGGGGGCCGTGTGCCAGCATAGGGGGCCAGTGTGCCAGCATAGGGGGCCAGTGTGCCAGCATAGGGGGCCAGTGTGCCAGCATAGGGGGCCAGTGTGCCAGCATAGGGGGCCAGTGTGCCAGCATAGGGGGCCAGTGTGCCAGCATAGGGGGCCAGTGTGCCAGCATAGGGGGCCAGTGTGCCAGCATAGGGGGCCGTGTGCCAGCATAGGGGGCCAGTGTGCCAGCATAGGGGGCCAGTGTGCCAGCATAGGGGGCCGTGTGCCAGCATAGGGGGCCGTGTGCCAGCATAGGGGGCCAGTGTGCCAGCATAGGGGGCCAGTGTGCCAGCATAGGGGGCCAGTGTGCCAGCATAGGGGGCCAGTGTGCCAGCATAGGGGGCCAGTGTGCCAGCATAGGGGGCCAGTGTGCCAGCATAGGGGGCCGTGTGCAGCATAGGGGGCCAGTGTGCCAGCATAGGGGCCGTGTGCCAGCATGGTGGGCCAGTGTGCCAGCATAGGGGGCCAGTGTGCCAGCATAGGGGGCAGTGTGCCAGCATAGGGGGCCAGTGTGCCAGCATAGGGGGCGTGTGCCAGCATAGGGGGCCAGTGTGCCAGCATAGGGGGCCGTGTGCCAGCATAGGGGGCAGTGTGCCAGCATAGGGGGCAGTGTGCCAGCATAGGGGGCCAGTGTGCCAGCATAGGGGGCCAGTGTGCCAGCATAGGGGGCCGTGTGCCAGCATAGGGGGCCGTGTGCCAGCATAGGGGGCCAGTGTGCCAGCATAGGGGGCCAGTGTGCCAGCATGGCCAGTGGGATAGGGCAGTGTGCCAGCATAGGGGGCAGTGTGCCAGCATAGGGGGCCAGTGTGCCAGCATTGGGGTGTGCCGCTAGGGCGTGTGCCAGCATAGGGGGCTCTGTGTGCCAGCATAGGGGGCCGTGTTGCCAGCATAGGGGCCTGTGCCAGCATAGGGGCTGTGCCAGCATGGGGCGTGTGCAGATAGGGGCAGTGTCCGCATAGGGAGGACAGTAGCCAGCATGGGGGACTGTGCCAGCAAGGGGGGGTGTAGTGTATGAGGATGGGGGCATTATGGCATTGCTTTAGGTGGAACAGTGATGATAAGACGTACCCCACATAACATTTAATACATATTTTTTTTCACTTTTCGCCACAAATTATTGGGGTGCGTCTTTATCCAAGGGTGTCATATGTGTCTTATAAAGCGAAAAATACGGTATATACGTTTCACTTTTTGTATTGAACTGCTGAAAAAAATTAAATTTTTGATAATAATTCATTGAGATGCATTTGTATGTTTGTGAGTAATAATAATGATAATAATAACAATAATAATATATTTATTTATATAGCGCTATTAATTCCTTAGTACTTTACATTTTGTCCCTCTTGGGGATCACAATCTAAATACCCTATCACTATGTCTTTGAAATGTGAAAAACCCACGCAATGGGAGACATACAAATCCTGCGATGTTGTCATGTGAAGTCACGGGACCTCAGCTGTAGTCTGCAGTGCTATCACTGAGCCTCCGTGCCGCCCATAGAATTGGCCACAGTGTTTTGCATAGCTTACAAGCAAGCATTCTGGGCCCCCCATGCTGCGAGTTGCAGCCCGCAGCTGCCCTAGAAAATGGCGCATTCATTGAAGCGCCATTTTCTTTCGCTGTACCCAGACTCTTCCAGTTGCCCTGATGCCGGTGGCAGAACTGGTTAGTGCCAGCTTTTTTATTGGCAGCTGGGCCAATGTTAGACCCGGCCACTAGGAATCTCTAGTAAATAGTAAAAAAAAAAATACACCACACAGAGAAAAATATTTTTATTTGAAAAAAAACAAACACAAATTGAGACTCCATCTTTATTACTCCATACTGTCCGACGTAGTCCACAACGATGGTCCCACGACGCTCGATCGCCTCTACTACATCCAGAGACTGCAGCAAGGGATCAAGTGTCCTCTTCTTGCAGTCTCTGGGGTTACACTAATGGTGCACTGTATGGCAATGATCTGCCATACAGTGCACCATGACTGTGACCCCAGAGACTACAAGAAGAGGACACATGATCCCTTGTTGTAGTCTCTGGGGTCACAGTCATGGTGCACTATATGTCAGATCATTGTGCACCATCACTGTGGCAAACTTACCGTAACTCTCAAAGATCACATGATCTCTGAGGCTTGGGTCAGTTGATCAGATGTTGTCATGGCAACTTCAGGTTGCCATGGCAACATTGGGTTACTATAGTGATTGGCTCATTACGATGGGCCGATCACCACATGGAGAGGTACGAGACTGTGCTTCCTCTCCTGGGACCCTAAGGGTATTACTCACGGTCTGGAAGAGCTGCGAGTTGGCCGCAGCTCCTCCGGACCTGAGTGAAGCCGCAGGTGGCCGCTGGAAGACCGCAGCCGCCCTGTACTCACGGCGGGTGCAGAGCAGCTTCTGCCTTCAGTCACCCGATGGGAGCCTTGAAACCTGCACCGCAGCTCCAAACATGCTCTGGGCGGGTTATGCATAGGAGGATGGGATTTCTTGAAATCCCATCCACTATGCTAGTACTGTACGATGCAGCGTTTTGGGCAATGCACCCTAAGTGCTGTGACCGGTAATATCATAGCACTTAGGGAGTGACACAGAGCCATGGCACAGTGATAACACATATAGCTGTGTCTGGCTGTCACATCGCTCCTCTGCAGTGTCATCTCCATGCAGGGAGATGACACTGCAGAGAATGCTTGCACAGGCGGCAGGGGGGCACAGGAGGAGAGGGGGTGACCGGAGGAGAAAGAGGGCACAGGAGCGCAGGAAAATCGGGTTGCAGGAGCACATGCACACAAGGGTGTAGGAGTGCAGGGCAAGGGGCAAAGGGACACAAGGATGCAGGGCACAAGGGTGCAGGGCTGCAGAAATGTAGGGGTGCAGAACGCAGGGGTGCGGGCTTCAGATCACTGGGGTACAGGGCACAGGGCTGCGAGCTGCAGGGGCGCAGGGCACAGGGGTGCAGAGACGCAGTAGTGCAGGCTGCGGGGCACAGAGGTGCGGACTTCGGGGCACAGACTGTGGGGCACAGGGACGCACGGGACAGGGGTGAGAGCGGCAGGGGTGCAGGGCACAGGTGCGCAAGCTACAGGGGTGCAGGGTGCAGGTCTGTGGGGTGTGGGCTGCAGGGCACAGGGGTGAGGGGCTACAGGGCACAGGGATGCAGGCTACAGGGGTGCAGGGCTATGGAGTGTGGGTTGCAGGTCACAGGGGTGTGGGGCTGCAGGGCACAGGGGCGCAGGCTACGGGTTGCAGGGCACAGGGGTGCGGGGTGCAGGGCTGCAGGCACAGGGGTGCAGGGATGCATGGTGCAGGGGTGCAGGGCTGCAGGGCACGGGGCACAGGCTACAGGGGTGCAGGGATACAGGGATGCAGGGCTGCGGGGTGTGGGCTGCAGGGCACAGGGGTGTGGGGCACAGGGGTGTAGGGATGCACAGCACAAGGGTGCAGGGCTGTGGGGCGCAGGCTACAGGGGTGCAGGGCTGTGGGCTGCAGGGGACAGGGGTGCAGGGTGTAAGGCTGCAGGCACAGGGGTGCAGGGTGCAAGGGTGTCGAGCTGTGGGACACAGGGGTCCGGAGTGCAGGGCTACAGGGCACAGAAGTGCGGGGTGCAAGGGTGCTGAGTTGTGGAGCACAGGGGTCCAGGGCGCAGGGTGACAGGGGTGTGGGGTGCAGGGGTGCCAGGCTATGGGGCACAGAGGTCCGGGGCGCAAGAGGTGCGGGGCACAGGGGTGCTGGGCTGCAAGGACTGAGGGGATACAGACCGGACACAATGTGGAGCTGTATAGCCCCCTCTAGTGATGATGGGTGTGATCTGGGAGTAATCTAATGGGATTTATCACTCCCATCATCGCCGCTCCGCACTGTGCCACTGCTGTCTTCTCCGGTCCTCCCACTCCCAGAGGAAAGCGGTCACAGCAGGGCATAGGAGCAGAGGACTGGAGGAGAATGGGCAAGTGCGGAGGACCAGGGAGAGCGGGCACAGTAGCAGGAGGTCCGGCGGCCGGGAGAGCAGGCAGTGCCAGGCACTGGGGAGAGCGGACGCAGCGGCGATGATAGGAGTGATATGGGAGTGATCAATCCCATCAGATCACTCCCAGATCACTCCCATCATCACTGGAGGGGGCGATATCTGTCCCCTCCAGCACTCCATGCTATGGAAGGGGCGGTGCTCCTTCCATAGCTGGATGTCACGAATACTGGGATTGGCTGTTGGAAGTTCCAACAGCCAACCAGGGGTAAACGCAGATGAGGGGTGGTAAAGCCACCCCCCCCCCCCCCCGATTTCCCACTAAGGTCCCTGGCTTCCTGTAGCCCCGGAGAGATTTTGCCAACGCCGCTCACCGGGGCTACAAGAAGGGGATCCCGCCATGACGTTGTGGGATGTCACAAGTCGGGAAGGCACCGACTTCTATGATGTCCCACAACATCATAAGTCGGGAAGGGGTTAAATGCGTTTAACCCTTCATCCTTACTACCCTATCTCCACCATGCTGGGGACGGCTGTATCCATGATATGCTTATATAGTGGTTGTGACTCTCACAACCATACATGGTGAGCCTATGATACCTATTTAGGTCATGTCTTATGTCTCAGACCCATCATTCTCCCTACTTTAATTTTCTGAGATAATGACCTTTGGATTTTCATTGGCTGTAAACCATAATCATCAACATTAACATAAATAAACACATGAAATAGATCACTCTGTCTAATGACTCTATATAACATATGTGTTTCACTTTATGTGTTGAATTACTGAAATAAAGTAACTTTTTCATTGAGATGCATCTGTAGTTATCGTGTGCATTTTGTTTCTAGGCATTTTACTACAAACATTTGACCTATTTCAATGGCTTACACATGACTGGCAAAAAGTTCTATAATAATATTTTAGCACTATTAGAAATTACATAACTTTACTATTAATTCTGTACATAGCATGTGCTAAAGTTAACATTACAAATGTCCATAATTGCAAAAAGATTTCCACAAGCAACACAAAATAAAGCAGGTTACGTTTGCCAAGAAAAGACAGAACCTGATCCAAAATAAGCAGGTGTTTAAAAAGTACACAATAAGGAGCACTTAAATAAGATACATTGACATTGTACAGAAATGACTCTGACAGTGAAAAAATAATAATGTATGTTCCGTTAAATGATTCATGGTGCACATTTTTCCATTTATCCTCTTAGCATAATTGAAATTAGTTGAAATTTCAGATTTTTTAGGGGTATTCCGTTGACGAATATATTAGCTTGACTACCTGTAACATCTAGTTAAAATGCAGCAGATATCTAGTGCAGCTCTGACAGCTCCAAGATGATGACTGTCAATGGCTCCTTTACCTCGAAGACAAAGCTGAACGGTTGGCGGAGACAACCCTGGGTCAGCAATTAGCCGGTAACTACTGCCACTTATGTCAGAAACTGAATTTTTGGTTTTGAATGTAACCTAGGAACACGTTAAAATAATAATAACACAGATGTGCAATATGTGCTCCCGGCAAAGTACTTGCTAAAGTTTTTATATTTTTCTTTTCTTCAACATAATTTTAGCAATTCCCTTGCAAGGGAGTGTACCTTTTGCCAAAATCCACTGGGTAATAGAAAATTCTTTATGATAATTTTAACTTCATGGTTAAAAACTGGAACAAGATCAGATAGGAAAACATGAGAATCAGCATCTCTTCTAGAAAATGTTCTATTATTTATGACTTCCTGCATTACAGTTATTAAACAATTGTGCGGCTAAAATGGGAGTTAGAAAAGGTGACATCATCTCGCCTCCATAAATCTTGTGAATTTATTACATTATCTTTACAGTAAACTGCAAGAACTGTTCAGCTCACCTTTTATTTTTTAAATGGAAATTTACTGAATGTTAATTGGAAAAATGATATTTGTTTCGTTAAAACTCCTAATAAATGAAAAATATACAGCTCAATTCAGGAATATGATCTACATCTTTTTTACAATTACCGTAACACATATTAAGTATATGGTTGGTAAAAAGAGAGCAAATTGGTATTCTCATCTTCTAAGATAAGTATTGTTGGATTTGGCTTTTAAAAACAAACACTTTTGCAATTTACTGGTTATTAATATTTATAACCATTTTCAAGACTCAGGCTGGCTTCACACCACGGTGTGATCCGGTCCGGGGCAGTCCGGTGTAAACCAGACGCCCCCAGACTGGTTTTTGGCCCCATAGTAGCCTATGGGGCCGGATGGAGCCAGATGGCAGCTCTCTGCCATCCGGTTTCATCTCTGCGGTGTAATCCGGGAGAATTCGGATTATTCTCCCGGGACATGAAAATCTTGCTTGCAACGTTTTTGTGTACGGGGAGAAAAATCACCCCAAATAGCCGGAACCTGGATCCTCCCGGATTGTCCCAGATTCTCCCGGATCCGGGGCAATCCGGTTCTCCCTAACATGGGAGCCTATGGGGCTGGATTGCCCCGGTTCGGGCGAATCCAGAAACCGGATACCGCCGGCTGCACGCCGCTGTTGTTTCAGGACCGCGGCTAGCATGGATCTTGAAAAATCAGCAGCTGCGGCTGCAATTACAGCCAACTGGCTGCACACAGGACCGGAGGGCACATTTGGCCCTCCGATTCTGTGTGCTCATCCGGTCCGGGACTGTCAGGTTCATGCCTGACAGCCCCGGACCGGATTACACCGTGGTATGAAGCCAGCCTTAAACTCTTTTGATGTGTTTATTGCTAATTGCCTAGGAAACTGACTACTTGTATTGTCAAGCTTGTTAGGGTGGTTTCACGCTGTCGTATGCAAACGCAGCGCTCCAAACGCAGCCAAACGTTTGCGCACTGCGTTCCTATGTTTAACATTGGAACGCTGTGTCTGCGTTTGGCTGTCTACGGTTGTATTTGCGTTCGGATGCGCATAATTTGTGCAGCCACTGTGCGCACTCCGAACGCAGCTTGTTGCATTTTTTGTGCATTCACGGGCGCTTGTTTTATTTGCAAGTGTCCACAAGCGCACAAACCATGCATTGAAGTCAATGGATCCGCAGTGTCTTCCGCATGACAGCACAGGAGAACGCTGCGGATCACATTGAAATCTCTCCCGGTGGCCGCCGCTGATTAGCGGCGGCCACTGGGAGATCAGCTAGAGCTGCCACTGATCTCCCGTGGGAGATTTGAAACAGCGATCAGCTATTTCTTATCTCCTGCACCGATATCACCTATTCGGTGTCGGCGCAGGAGATTTAAACAGCTGTCAGATCAGCTGTATCTTCAAATCTTCCGCGACGACACCGGCAGGAGATCAGCTGTGGCTGGGAGGAGGAGATCTCAACAGCTGATCTTGCCTCTACGGTCGCCGCCGAGACAGCTGATTGGCTGGCCGGGCTGCATACTAATGTGAACGCATGCGGAGATTCTCCGCTGTGTTCACATCAGTATGGGCTGCGTTTGCACTGCATTTGCATCTGCATGCCATACGCATGCAGACAGAAATACCAGTGTAAAACCAACCTAAGCACTGCACTGAAGCTGGTAGCTATTAGGAGCTATTTGTATGGTCCAATAATCACTGACAGCTTCAATGCAATGCTTACAAGCTCAATAGAGAAAAAAGGCTTGTGAGCACGGTGCATGTTCGGCCACCACTGGTAGACTACAGGGGTGGTAGGACTCCTAGGCAAGAAGCTGTAAACAAAATAAAAGTGATAATATCTCAAGAATGACTGGAACATTTAAGGAATTATATTTCTCCTTATGGAGAGTGATAAGTCAGATCTGGCATGCCCAGTATGAGGAGACTTAAACACATTGCATGCTCCTTTCAGAAATTAAGTATGCAAACTGCCTCCTCAAAGAGGACTTGAACTCTAGTGCCACCTATTGGAAGTAGGAATCCTATACGTCAATATCGACCCTTTAAAGGGAACCAACCACCACAGATCACCCTAATACACAGTTAGTACATGTCCCTGCACCCTAAGGATACCTTTCCAGCACTGTTTTTGTGTAAAATCTTGCATTAGTATAACTGATATAAAGAGTTTATAAACTTACTAGCCTGGAGACATCTGGGCGTATCCCTCCTTCTGTTATACTTCAGGGCTGTGCATTCATTGCATGGCTGTGCTCCCCCTCCCTCTGTGCAGAGGAGATAACGATCACGCCCATCAGGGCAGGGCAGCAGGCATGGAGGGAGGGGGAGCACAGACATGCATTGCACAGCCCTGAAGTATAACAGAAGGAGGGATACGCCCAGATGTCTCCAGGCTAGTAAGTTTATAAACTCTTTATATCAGTTATACTAATGCAAGATTTTACACAAAAACAGTGCTGGAAAGGTATCCTTAGGGTGCAGGGACATGTACTAACTGTGTATTAGGGTAATCTGAGGTGGTTGGTTCCCTTTAATGAGCCTTTCCATATGACCAAGGATATAAGCTCGGACAGAAGCTCAATTGCAGACATGGTGTTTTCAGAGTTTTTGTGTCTGTAAACCGACTTTCTGGCATGATTTTGTGAAGTAACAACATGTCTATAATAGCAATGTAATACTTACTACATTCATACCTTTGGAGAAGAAATCTGCTCTATGGTTCTTCTTTAATCATCATTTAAAGTTTTCTGCTAATTAGATTTTGGTGCACTGGAGCAGGACTGAGCACCTGGTCTTCTCCTCCCTGTTTATGATACCCAGCCCCTCATCCATTCTCCTCTTTTTGAATGTCAGGTCTTTGAGACAGGTCATTCATAGACCAGAGGCAAGTGGAGGGCCAGGGAATCCAGACAGGTAGGAGAAGACTCAGTGCACAGTCTGGCCTCTGTGCACTAAAATTTAATTAGCAAAAATCTTTAAAGAGAGTCTGTCCAGGGCTTTTTTAATGCAAATTAAAGAACTATCTATAATAGTGCTGTAATATTTACTACATTGATACCTTTGGTGAAGAAATCCACTTGGTGGTTCTGCTGTAACTATCATTTGACATTGTGGCACCCTGGCACCTTGTTGGGCACCACAGAACTCCTTAGGACATGAATGGAGCAGTAACAGCAAAGCATCACTCACAATACACCAAACAATACCTTAGTACACCTTTAACACCTGTTTCACCCCAAGCCTCTAGGGGGAGCTCCACTGGTCACTTTGAGCCAGTTCCCCCTATAAATAGGGACTTGGAGGGAGAAACACCAGAGTGTGCAGACGCTAGGAGAGCTGAAGGTTGTGTGTAATCTCTGGCTTATGAGACACACACTAGGCCCAATCAGCCTATCTAGCAAGTGAGGAGACCCTTGCAATTGGGGTAATAGGAAAGGAGAGCACCTCTCAGGGACATCAGAGTTACCTTAACTCTCCCTCATCATCCGGTTACTGGAACCGAGCTGTGAGAGCTACCCAGCCACCACAGAGAACCAGCATACTTACAACAGGGAGTCTAGCCCCCTGTTCACCTGCCGCACCTACCAACGAGAACCCAGGGAAGAAGATAGAATTATCATCACCCTTTTACAGTGCCATCAGTGCAGCTACCCAAGTGAAATACGTTCTACTGAACATACTACCCGGTCCGGCTGGATTCCACATCCACCCGACCTTACCAAAAGACACAGAGAAAGGAAGCCTACACCACTGCTTGCTGTGAACCTCCAGGAGTGTTAACTTCACTATCCCGGTCCGAGTGTACCTGCTTTCCACCAGTAAAGGTACCTAAAAGACTTTGGTGTGTCTGCGTTTAATTCCTGGATCTAACAGCAGCCTGACTAAGCTGCCTCACAACATCTTGCGCAGCTTCTGGCCTGGGGGACTCCCGCTCATCCTGTGGGGAGCGTCCCATCTTGCAGCATAACATCCCCTGGAGGCCCCCGCAGCGCCGGTGGAATCACAGGAATTCCCGCAGGTGGCGTCACGACAAGATTTAACCCTTTATCTGTTCAGCCATCCCTATTGATCTAGATCACCGGGCCCCACAGCTGCAGGCGCAGTTCCGTGACAAGGAGAGAAGAAACGCCTGCAACGTGTTGACCTGGCCACGGTGAGTCAACATTTTCTACTAATTAGGTCTTCTCCACCCTGTATGTGATGTATTGATATATTAGCAGGTCATTCAAAGACCGGAGTCAGGTAGAGTGGCTTGGAAATCACAGACATGAAAGAGAAATCCCATGCACGGTGCACCAAAATGTAATCAGAAAAAAACATTAAATGGTGACTAAGAGGAGCTACAAAGAGGATTCTGTAAATAAAGGTATGAAGTTAAGTATTACAGCACCGTTACAGCGTTGTCTTTAATTTACACTACAAATCATGCTGACAGGTTCTTTTTTTAACCCTGCTGTTCTGTTCAGTCAAAAATGACCAAATTTGACATTTTTTATTTCATTTTTCAATTTTTTATGAGCAACCATGCTTACATAACAGTATAATAATGCAACAGGTATTCAAATAAAATACTTAAATTAGCTAAAAATCAAGACTTTAATAGGTCCGGTCAAACATGACCAGACCATTATAAGTGTATAGTACTCTTGTATAGTTCAATGCTGTTACAGCCTTGTCTTTGCTATAATTATAAAATCGTGGTGACAGATAATATTTAAAGTTCCTCTTTTGGTAAGACATTTAGGTTATGCATTTTGATAACAAATTGGTATATGCATTAAGCAAAACACAGTAAATGTGCAGAAGAATGTGGTATAAATAATAAAAATGGCTGCAAAAATGGTGCCATTTTATCAAATTATCATAATAATAATTCCAATAAGAAACAAATGAAATACACCAATCATACATACATATCCATGTGATAACAACCAAATGGTATGCAAATACTACAATAATGATAAAGTGACATATTTATCATTTTATTCTCTAATAAATAACCATAAACCATGTGTTGTGGAGCAAACAAGAACAAAGGAGGGAGTGATCATTGGTCCAAGGGGAAGGAGTCATGGCCAAATCTAGAGCATGATGTGACAAAGAGGGATGAAACTGCAAAAAGATGAGATAATGCATGATGTAAGGGGGAGGAAAAAATTGAGATGTGCGAGATCTAAATAGGATAGAGCTAGGGGGAAAAATGATCCAGGGTAATGTGGTTAGAGGGAACATGGGTATGGAAAAGAGAAAAGGACTAGAGAATCTACACTCTCGGCCTAGGGCAACTCATTGAGTCCCATGGCCTCCAATATCACCTCTACGCCGACGACACCCAAATCTACCTGTCTGGTCCTGACATCACCTCCCTTCTATCCAAAATTCCACACTGCCTGTCCGCCATCTCATCCTTCTTCTCTGCTCGCTTCCTTAAGCTGAACATGGACAAAACTGAGTTCATTGTCTTCCCCCCAAGACGCTCCCCTTCACTACCTGACCTATCCATCGTCGTCAACGACTGCTCTCTCTCTCCAGTCCCCCATGCCAAGTGCCTCGGGGTTATCCTTGACTCTTCCCTCTCCTTCAAGCCCCACATCCAGGCCCTCGCCACCTCCTGCCGACTCCAGCTCAAAAACATCTATAGGATTCGCGCTTTCCTTGACCACGACACTGCTAAAACCCTTATTCACGCTCTCATCATCTCCCGCCTCGATTACTGCAACCTCCTGCTCACCGGCCTCCCCAATACCTCCCTTGCACCTCTCCAAACTATCTTGAACTCCGCTGCCCGCCTAATCCATCTGTCTCCCCGCTACTCCCCTGTCTCCCCCCTCTGCCAAGCCCTTCACTGGCTCCCTACTTCCCAGAGATCCCGGTTTAAAACATTAACCATGACATACAAAGCCATTCACAACCTGTTCCCTCCATACATCTCTGACATGGTCTCCCGATACCTACCCTCACGCAACCTGCGATCCTCCCAAGAGCTCCTCCTCTACTCCCCCCTCATCTCCTCTTCGCACAACCGCATACAGGATTTCTCCCGTGCTTCACCCAGACTCTGGAACTCACTGCCACAACACATCAGACATTCTCCTACCCTGGGAACCTTCAAAAGAAGCCTGAAGACCCACCTGTTCCGCCAAGCCTACCACCTGCAATAAGACCCGGTCCACCACACCGCCTCACGACTGGAACTTCCCCCTCCAACTGTATCCCCACCCACCCCTCGTAGAGTGTGAGCCTTTGTGGACAGGATTTCTCCCCTCTTGTTTCTGTACAACCGAATTGTCAACATTTATTGTTACTTGTATTGTTACTATGTTACTTGTCCTAGTCTGCCCTTTTTAGCATGTAAAGCGCCATGGAATATAATGGTGCTATATATAAATAAATAATAATAATAATAATATAATGAGCGAACCTTCACCAAACATGTTCGCCAATTTCAAATTCGCAGGGACATGAGAGATTCGGTTTGGGTTCAGGAAACCCGAGCAATTTCCAAAAAAGACAGAGAACGTGGATTTGTTCAGTGAGTGACCGGATTAAAAAAACATTACTGCATTTAAGTAATGCTTTTCTCCTACCTTCTGACAGTGTAGGATGGTGGGGATGTCTTTGATGAGGGGAGGGGGTGTGGAGAGGTCAGAAGAACCTTGATCTCCATTTTTTTCCTGCACTTTCTGTGTGAAAGTTCTGCGCCATCAGCCAATTAGAGCACATAAAACATCCAATAGTTAAAGACACTAATTTTGTGTCATTGGTGTCTTGTTTCATTACTGCCAAAGTCACATGTCCCTAGGGATATACCGTAAGAAGCAACCATTTGCCATCATTGCATTTTGAGAGCATTGCTGCTAGGGACAGCGCTGCTGATGCTTCATGCTGCTATGTGCTGCTTTGTCCATATTACACAATTACTGTAGATAGCTAGATATTCAATCGCTTTTTAAATAGCATAGGAGGGTGAGAGTGTCCATCCATGAATAGGCATTTTGTGCTAATAACAAGTGATTCCTAAATCTGTGTGTGTTGGTCAAGCCGCGTTTTATGCATACAGGAAGGGATTTCCAAGTCCTTCAGTTTTCCCTAAAAATGCATTTTTTTAACTCTAGCCTGTTATTTTCAAATCCTTGAGTTCCCCTAAAAAGGAATCTTTGCCTGTAACCTGTGATTCTCAAATCCTTCACTTTCCCCTAAAAAGGCTCTGTTTGGCTTCTAATCTGTGTATCTCAAGTCCTTCAATTTCCCCTAAAAAGGCATTTTCTGGCCTTTAACTTGTGATACTCAAATCCTTGAGTTTTCCCTAAAAAGACTCTTTGTAATATTATCTATAATGGATAACTAGGAAAATGTTAGCATGATATCATGATACATTGAGGCTGGATTTAAATTGAAAGTCCGTATTAAGTACACGTGAAACAAACGGGAGCAAAGTCTAAATGCAGCACAATAAAAGTTCAACACAACGAAGCCTAGCAGGATCAAATATGAGTGGTAAAAGCCATAATGATGGTGGAAAGGGGAATAGGTGTACTGGAAAGGGAAAATTGCTTGGTGTCATTGGAGTAGGTGCTAAATTTATAAAAAGCTATGCTCAACAACACCGGATTCTAGCCACAGAAAAATTTCAACTTCTTTTAGTGAATAACTTACTATCATCCCTTTCTTAGGCAACAGCACATCGCTACGACTTGTAAATGGGGCCCAGAAAGAGTTGGTGCCACAATGGATAGCAAGTGCTCAATCAAGTAGCCTCTCCTCCACCTCAACTTCAACATCACACACAGTTCAGTTCTCAGATGTGTCACCCCAATCACACCTGTTTTCTCATGTGTCACAGCTTTCCAGCCGCCCTAGCTGTTCACTCATACAATTACCTGGGAACCAGAAGTCTGCTGATGCTTGTTCCACCTGAGTGACTTGAGCAGTTACATCAGGCTTGAGGGCCCACTGCCCACATGGCCTACACAGATCACTGACCTACCTGAATACGACTTCATATAGTAATCCATATAGCTGATACTTGAGATACTTGCCACCTGACTGTATTGTAGACTTAAATTGAACTGAGTTTTTACATGAAGTTTGAGGGCACTCTGCAAACAGTCTTACACCTGTCACTCATCCCCCTGTTTCTGATCAATATTTAACCTTGAAATGCTAATTAGGCCCTGTTCCAGACCCTGTTCTATGCATTGACGCTGGGCCATTCTATAATTTTTGGTCTGTGGCAATTGATGCCACTTTCCTGAGGTCTTCCCCTAATTTTTGGAAAACTGATGACTCATTTTGGGGTCTCCTTGCTGTGTGGTGCATGACTTGAGCAGGTTTCCTGAGTACAATACCTACCCCTTACACTCCTGCACCTCTTCCAAAGTATTTAACCTTTAAATGCTGGGCCCAGTATCCTGCTTTGCTGCCATTGTGGCCAATACAATACTCACTCCTGATTGAGGCTGGGGTCACAGTAGCATTTTTCACATGCGTTTTTGGAGACCTGTGTTTTCAAAAACGCATGTAAAAAATGCACCCATAGGCCCCCATGTTAAAAAACGCATGTCCTAATAGCCAAAAAGCATGTGTGACAGTCCCATGCGTTTTTGGTGCTTTTCCAAAGACGCATGCTTTTTTTAATATGGGGCCTTATGGGAAACGCATGCAAAAACGCATGTACAATTAGTGCCATTCAAAAACACATGCGTTTCCCATAGGAGCCCATGTTAAAAAAAACGCATGCGTTTTAGAAAACGCATGCGTTTTTTTAACATGGGCTCCTATGGGAAACGCATGCGTTTTTGAATGGCACTAAAAGGTACTAATTGTACTTGCGTTTTTGCATGCGTTTTCCAAGGGGCCCATGTTATAAAAACGCATGCGTTTTTCAAAACGCACCAAAAAATAGTACATGCACTATTTTTGGGTGCAGATTTCAAAACGCAGCCAAAAACGTAGGGAACCATCAGACACCTTAAAAAACTCATGATGACATGAAAAACGCATGTAAAAAAGCATGCGTTTTTAAAAGGCATGTCAACTGTGACCACAGCCTATTCTGTATCTTTTTCTGAATACTGAACCTTTTTGTTCATAGAACCAGTGATTGACAAATTTTCTGTATTCACATCAACCATTTTTGGTGCTTAAAAGCAATGTTTGCTTAATCTCCCTAAATATTGGCATAAACTCTTTTTGGGCATAGAAACAGGTTTTGCCAAATATGTTACATTCACATCCACAGCTTTTTTTTTTCTACTTAAAAGCATTATTTGGTAAATCTCGACTATAGCTGGGTATGTGTAACCTAACACTTTGTCTGACCTGGCTGTAGGTATATACAAGTGGAACAAATTAGCAAAGAAAAAGGTGAACCCTTAAAATGTAACCTTTACTTATTGTGCTTAAAATGGGGGAGCACCTTGTACACCTAGGAGATTTAAAACCAACAGACAAACATACAAACACACATCTGACAGGTAAAAGAGATAATGGATCGAGGCAGCAATGATGACTTGTCCTGTAAACTGATGCCTTATAGTCTAAGGCTGTGGTCACAGTTGCCATGCGTTTTTTTAAGTGATTTAACAAAACTCATGCTTTTTTTCATGTCAGCATGAGTTTTGTAAGGTGTGTGATGGCTCCCTGCGTTTTTGGTTGCGTTTTTGAATCTGCACCTAAAAATAGTGCTTGTAGTATTTTTTTGAGCGTTTTGAAAAACGCATGCGTTTTCTACAAAAACGCATGCGTTTTTGGATATGCTCCAAAAACGCATGGGACAGTCACACATGCTTTTTGGCTATTTGGGCATGCGTTTTTTAACATGGGGGCCTATGGGTGCGTTTTTTACATGCGTTTTTGAAAACGCAGGTCTCCAAAAATGCATGTGAAAAATGGTACTGTGCCCCCAGCCTTATACAGCGCCTGCCAGCAACATTAGGACTTAGGCCAAGTGTGTAATGGAAGATATGAACCGTACCCTCATGAAAATGGAACATTCTCACCCATATATCTTCCACTTGTTCACACTTCATTCAGTCATTCCGGGGTCACATGCTAGTAACACTCTGACTCCCCAGACTGACAGGTACATCAAATTGCCATTATCTTTTGTATTGTGCTTTTGTGGCGCCCCTGCAACAGGGTGGCCACAGGTAGGTACTGCAGCCAGGCAGATAGGAGACAGGTCTTTAGGAACACCCTCAGCACACACACCCACCAAGCACAACACCCAACCCAGAGCCCGGACTCTAGGCGGGCAAGGGGTGGTAGGGTTTAGAGGGAAGTGGGTGGAATGTAGGTCAGGTAACGTAGGAAGTACAAAAGGAGGACAGTAGGTGGAGTGAGTTAGTAGGCCAGTGGGTGCCGAGAAGCCAAGAACAGCAGAGTGACACTTTCCTGAGGGATAGGGCTCCCTGGAGGTGCAGAATCCACAGAGACACCATTCCATGGAGAGAAAGCCCGCTCCATAGTCTGCAGCCCAAGGGAAAGGAAGGACAGGGACCGGACCGGTGCCACCGGGTCCGAGGAGTACGGCAGCGTTGACCGACTACAGGCGGGACAGGTTTCCCTTGTTGTACCCGGATAGTCACATGGGTCAGAGAGAGCCCGGTGGTCCCTTGCAAGATAGGGACACCCAAAGCTAGGCTGGGACCAGAGTGTCGACTCTGAAGGGGACCGCAGCTATACGCCGGATCCCAGACAAACCGATGAGGGGCTCTGATTCCAAGTCAGAGTTCCTACCACACGGGTTGGAGGCACAGTAGCGTATAGGACCAGGCTTGCCACCCACACACATAGGGGGAAGTCAGATAAAGGGACCGAGCTGCTGCCATATAACCCACAGGGAAGAACAGATGAGAGGAGAGCCGGAAATGTTACGGAGAAAGTGAAGCGTCTCAGAGAGAAAGCCTGGCTGCAGACGGTTCAGAGACTGTCCGGAGTTAATTGTGTGAACTGTACCGTGAACTGTTTGAACTGCACTAAGAACTTGCAAGTAAACCCGGTGAACGCTGCTTCAGTCTCTTGTGTGTGATTCCCTGCATACAGAACTTTTATTACACCTTTACATCCTGTCAGGAGCAGCCCTGACCCACGGAGGGCTCATCCGTCTAGCTGCAGCATTATCCATCCATGTTCCTGGCAGAAGTCCACTGCAGCGGTGGTCCCCTCACTGACCACAACCCGTGGGTGGCGTCACGACAAATCGCCTGTAAATACCCCTTTTACTTGTGGGGCTCGGGACACGGTCTGGAACAAGACCGCTGTGATCATCCCCCAGTGCTACCCCTGGTACGGTACTGAGTACCCCGTCCCAGTGGGCCACACACGTTTCAGTGGCCCCATCATCAAGGGAGTTATGGCCTTATAGGGAAAGCTAAACAGAAGTGATCCCTCATCTGTTATGGCAAAAAGATGGTGTCTACAAAAACAACCAGAAAATATTTCCTGTGATACAAGCCGCCACCTCTACAAGTGGTTTAAATCTGTTTGCTGCAGCTGACACGTGTGACGACGGGGGCTGGAAATGACGTCACCACTAGTTCAGAGTCAGCACTTCAGCGTCTAACGTCACATCTGCCCGCCGGACTTAGTGGAACGCAAGCTTGTGCTCCACCGCTTACTTCCTGGTTCTCCTACTCGATGGTGGGCATCACCAAAGGCATCACATGACCCCACCAGGCAGCAAGCAGTCAGAAAGTATCGATTGGGTAAATGCTCCCACTGACGCAATCTATATAATGGTGAACATTAAAACTTCATGCTCACCATTCTTTTCCCATGAGAATAATCATATATGGGTTTCCATCTAACATTACAAACCACCGATAATTAAGCAATTACAGGAACAATGAGAACTAAAGAATAACATTCAGATCCATGACAATGGCTCAGAGGAACCAACATGATGGAACCAGATCACTCAGGACTAACCACAATAACACTGATATGGAGCTTATGTGTTTGTTTTTTAGTAAATGGTCACCTTATATATGTGTGGACAAAATAGAACTCTGTGCATTTTGGGTTCACACACCTAGAAACTGTTCAAGACAAAGGATAGAAATAGAGAGATAAGCTAAAGTGATCTCCCTATACTTACTCTTGCTCTTACTGACCCTTCCTGGCAGCGAAGGTTGGCACCCTAAAATCTGCCCTTATGGCGCCCCCACTCAATGGTGGCTTTCCCTCCTGCCTCTACCTGATCTAATCTTGTCGAGACCCTTTGGTGACACAGTGTCGAGAATGAAGATGCAGAACGTCTCCTTCTGGAGGATTTTCTTGTCCCATTCCCTCCCCCACCTCATATCGGTGGGGCTTTCTGATCAATCCCCACAAAGGAAATGGATCTCTTGTCACCTCCATGAAATGTGTTCACATGTCTCGCTATCAGGGTATCATTCTTGCGAATATCCCTGTTATGCTCTCCTATCCTCCTCCTAAACTCTCTTCTAGTTTTGCCCACACATTCCAGCCTACAGGTACAGGTGGCTTTGTACACTATGCCCCTTGTTTTGCAGTTTATAAAAGATCTTATTGTGTACTGTTTACTTGTCACAATGCTGGTGAAGAGCTTAGTGGGCTCTATGGATTGACAAATTTAAAGATAAAGACACCTCTGAGCTCTAGGTTTTATCATCTGATTCCTTAAACTATAAGGGCCCCTTTACACGCTGAGACTTTCCAGCGATCCCACAAGCGATCCGACCTGGCTGGGATTGCTGAAAAGTCTCTATGCAGTCGCTGTTGAGCTGTCAAACAGGCAGACTCACCAGCGACCAGTGAACCAGTGACATCGTGGAAAGAATATAAACTATTCTTTCCACGATGTCAAGCTCTCGCTCCTGTCTTCAGGCTGGTAACCATGATAAACAACGGGTATCTAGGCAGTGCGCAGCTCCTAGTTACCCAATGTATACCTTGGTTACCAGCCTTCGCTGCTTCCAGGCTGGTATTCAAGGTACACAGCGGGTAACTAGGGACAATGATGTGCTTAGATATCCGCTGTGTACTGTGGATACCAGCCTGGAAGCAGAGAAGGCTGGTAACCAAGGTATACATCGGTAACTAGGCGCTGCGTGCAGCGCCTAGTTATCCATTGTCTACCATGGTTACCAGCCTGGGGAGGTCTCTGATCGTTGATCTCTTGCTGTCACGCGCAGTGATGCGTGCTGACCAGCGGGAGACCAAGGACCGAAAAATGGTCCTGAACGACGTGCAGCAATCAGCGACCTCACAACAGGGGTCTGATCGCTGCTACGTGTCACACACTGTGACATCGCTGGCGAGGTCGCTGTTACGTCACAAAACCTGTGACGTTTCACCGAGATCGCTAGTGATGTTGTAGTGTGTGAAGTACCCTTTACGCATCAGTTTATCTCTTGTACCTGTCAGATGTGTGTTTGTATGTTTGTCTGTTGCTTTTAAATCTCATAGGTGGACACTATAGGTGTTTGGTAAATCTCCCCTTCCCACTACACCTATTCAGGTCACTGACCCAACTGAATCTTCTTCTTGGAGTACGCCATAAAGCTGATACTCATGCCACCTGAGTGTAACAAGGCATAATATTGACTGGAGTGGTTGTGACACTCCCACCATGATCATGGGGTACTCGGAACCGAGTCGGGGGTTCTTTAGGAAGGTCACCCCCGTGACCCTGTTCTGTGGCCCTGGTTGTGTCAATAAAGGGTGGATATTTTATGGGAAATAATTTGTGACACCACCCATGGGTTTCGGCAATTGGGATGGAGGGCCGAAGCTGCAGTACAGATCCTCTGGAGCGTTGGTAATGCAGCTGAGGTGGTTCTGCTTTCCACGGGTAGAGTGGAGGACTCCAGGGCAGTTTACACAGCATATGCTGGGAATAGGATATGATGGGGTGCAGGACTGAGGGCATGATAAATGACTGGAGGACACAACGATGAAACCTTCCTTTACCAATTCTTGATGGTCATTGACTCAGACCCACACACTGGTAACAGTTGGTAATGGAGATCCAGGTAGCCGGGAAGCAATTGGGGATCCACCTAGCCAGGTGGTTGTAGAGGCTTTCTTTCTGTGCAGTGCTACTTGGACCTTGCTGCCTAAAGCTCTGCTGCACCCTCTTCCTGCGTGTCTAGTCCATTACCAGTATGGCAGGCAGCTGGAGCACGTTCCAGGTGTCGCTCCTCTGTGGCGGCTCTGGGCTCTGCTACACTGCTTTGCCATCTGGTGTTAGGTAGGGCAATGGGACTTGCAATCCTCTGCCCTCCAGATTTAGCTGCCAGGACTTCAGTACCCGAACAACCATGGACTCTGGCGTATGGTCTCTAGCGCTTTCCTAGAGCGAGCCCAGAAATGGATCCACTCCCCAGGTTCTCCTCAACTCCTCTTTGTCTCACTATAGCATTCTACTGTCCTGGGACAAGATCCACTGGCTCCGGTCCCCAGGACATTTCCACTGTTCTCTGTCTCAGACTGTCTCTCCTATATGTAACAAAGAGAAAGGTAGCGTCAATAGTGAAGATCCATTTAGAAAGGAATATTAAAATCAAGAACAGTGGACCACCGCTCACCTGGGGGAGTTGTGCTCGTTCCTTGCACAACTGAGGTGTCGGCTTCCAGGTGAGGGAGAGGGCCATTCAGCTGGAGATGCTGCGGGGAGATTCCTCCGGCGTTGGTCACATGAGCGGGACCGCATGACTGCTGGGGGTGTTCCGCGGTGACGTCACAGCAGGTCCTATTAGTTAGTACAGGGGTCTCAAACTCCAGGCCTCGAGGGCCGCACACAGTGCAGGTTTTCAGGATTTCCTTAGAATTTGACAGTTGGTCATTTGATTACCAACTGTCAAACACTATGGAAATCCTGAAAACCTGCACTGTGTGCGGCACTCGAGGCCTGGAGTTTGAGACCCCTGAGTTAGTAGATGGTCTCAGAGCTGCTCCCACTGCTCTCCCCGAAGGGAAAATGAATCAACAAGGATAGAAGAAAGGATTTGCGGTGTTACAGGAGCGCTCCAATAAGGGACAGGAAACATGACTATTAAAAGCACAAACCTTTATTAAAGTTTTGCTCTCTGCCCACAACACGTTTCGATAGCCCACCACTATCTTCCTCAGGTGTATCTGATATACCACCTGAGGAAGATAGCAGTGGACTATCAAAACGTGTTGTGAGCAGAGAGCAGAACTTTAATGAAGGTTTGTGCTTTTAATAGTCACATTTCCTGTCCCTTACTGGAGCGCTCCTGTAACATCCTTGTCAAACTATCTCTCCTGACATTCTGCCTAAACCCTCCCCTGGGCCAGAATTTATAGGGAAGCTCCTTTTGGTCTGGAGTCAGAACAAGTGTTAGATGCTGGTGTTACCTGACAAGGGGACCCCATCTTGCTTCCAGGCATGACATCACCCTCTGTGAGGGAGGTAATATCACTGTGGTAACCGGACTCCTGGGTGCCACATTTCCCACTAATTAGATTCACTACTCCCGGACTGAGGAAACAGAAAGAAAAGTGAAACATTTTAAACATTAACAACTTTACAGTCTCACAATACAAAAGTTACAATAACCAACAAAACTGGAAAAACTAGACTTTGCGGCACTTAGTCTTATACTATCCAGGAATTGTCTTTTTCCGGGTACCTGAACTTGGTTGGGGGAACCGTCTAAACCCACTTTGTGTATGGTCCCTGGGCGTGGCTACAGGGCACTCTGTCGATGGGTCTGGTTTTTGGCCACACCAGCAGCCTATTTTCTAGGCCTAAAATGAACTTATATACAAGTATTTTCCTGACCACACCTAGTCCAGTAGTCCATTTGTCCATATTTAACTAATATACGAATATTTGAAAAGTTCTTACAGCAGTCTCTGTAGGTGCTCAGGCTTACAGTTGCATAACAATAAAATATTTACAATTTTGAACTTCTTACTGAACTGTCTATTACTCTCTGTAGCATACTGGGGTTTGACCCGGTGTAACAGGCCAGATTAACCCCCCGACCAGAATATACCCGGGGTTAAAGTGGCCTAGCCCAGATTATACCCCGGGTATACAGAGGGTATAATCTGGCAGCTGTTTATACCCGGGGTATAAACTGGCTAGCCCAGATATACCCACTGGGCCAGAATATACCCCGGTATATTGGCCTAGCCAAACTATACCGGGGTATAAACAGGCCTAGGCCAGATTATACCCCTCTGTATACCACAGCAGCTGTAGATCAGGGCCCAAGCAATGTATGAGGGCCCGAGGCTGCACAAAGTGGCCCAAGGCAGCAGAAAGTGGCCCTACCACAACATACATGGGCCTCAGGTAGTGCTAGGGCCCCAGGCAGCACAAAGTGGCCCCAGGCAGCACAAAGTGACCCTACGCAACATATAGGGGCCTCAGGCAGTGCTAGGGCCCAGGCACATGGGGCCCAGGCAGCATAAAGGGGCCCAGGCTACACACAGGATCCCAGGCTACACACAGGGGCCCCAGCCAGCATACAAGGGCCCTAGGCAGTGCACGGGGCCCCAGGCAGTGCACAAGGCCGCAGGCAGCACAAAGTGGCCCCAGGCAGCACAAAGTGGCCCCAGGCAACATACAGGGGCCCCAGGCAGTATTAGGGGCCCCAGGCTACACACAGGATCCCAGGCTACACACAGGGCCCCATGCTGCATACAAGGGCCCCAGGTAGCACAAAGGGGCCCCAGGCAATCAGGGCCCAGGAGTACTAGGGGCCCCAGGCTACACACAGGATCCCAGGCTACACACAGGGGCCCTGCAGCTCAGGGGCCCCAGGCAGCACATAAGTGGCCCCAGGCAACTACAGGGGCCCAGGCAGTACCAGGGTTCCAGGCTACACACAGGATCCAGGCTCACATACAGGGGCCACATGCAGCATACAGGGGCCCCAGGCAGCACAAAGTGGCCCCAGGCAACATACAGGGGCCCCAGGCAGTGCTAGGGGCCCCACGCAACACACAGGATCCCAGGCTACACACAGGGGCCCCATGCTGCATACAAGGGCCCCAGGCAGCACAATGTGGCCCCAGGCAACAAACAGTGGCCCCAGGCAGTACTAGGGGCCCCAGGCTATACACAGGATCCCAGGCTACACACAGGGGCCCCATGCAGCATACAAGGGCCCCAGGTAGCACAAAGGGGCCCCAGGCAACATACAGGGGCCCCAAGCAGTACTAGGGGCCCCAGGCTACACACAGGATCCCAGGCTACACACAGGGGCCACATGCAGCATACAGGGGCCCCAGGCAGCACAAAATGGCCCCAGGCAACATACAGGGGCTCCAGGCAGTGCTAGGGGCCCCATGCTACACACAGGATCCCAGGCTACACACAGGGGCCCCATGCTGCATACAAGGGCCCCAGGTAGCACAAAGGGGCCCCAGGCAACATACAGGGGCCCCAAGCAGTACTAGGGGCCCCAAGCTACACACAGGATCCCAGGCTACACACAGGGGCCACATGCAGCATACAGGGGCCCCAGGCAGCACAAAATGGCCCAGGCAACATACAGGGGCTCCAGGCAGTGCTAGGGGCCCCACGCTACACACAGGATCCCAGGCTACACACAGGGGCCCCATGCTGCATACAAGGGCCTCAGGCAGCACAAAGTGGCCCCAGGCAACATACAGGGGCCCCAGGCAGTACTAGGGGCCCCAGGCTACACACAGGATCCCAGGCTACACACAGGGGTCCCATGCAGCATACAAGGGCCCCAGGTAGTACAAAGGGGCCCCAGGCAACATACAGGGGCCCCAGGCAGTACTAGGGGCCCCAGGCTTCACACAGGATCCCAGGCTACACACAGGGGCCCCATGCAGCATACAAGGGCCCCAGGCAGCACAAAGGGGCCCCAGGCAACATACAGGGGCCCCAGGCAGTACTAGGGGCCCCAGGCTACACACAGGATCCCAGGCTACACACAGGGGCCACATGCAGCATACAGGGCCCCCAGGCAGCACAAAGTGGCCCCAGGCAGCACAAAGTGTCCCCAGGCAACAGAAAGTGGCCCCAGTCAGCAGAAAGTGGCCCCAGGCAACATACAGGGTCCCCAGGCAGCACACAAGGGACCCAGGAAGAACACGGAGACAGCACAAGGGTGGGGGAGAGACAGCGCGCAAGGGGGCAAGAGACAGCGTTCAGGGCCCCTTTGTGCTGCCTGGGATCCTCTGTGTAGCTTGGGGCCCCTGTGTGCTGCCAGGGCACCTTTGTGCTGCCTGGGGCCCCTAGCACTGCTTGGGGTCCTTGTATGCTGCCTGGAGCCCCTGTGTTCTGCCTGGGGCCCCTTTGTGCTACCTGAGGCCAATTTGTGCTGCCTGGGGCCCCTAACACGGCCTGGGGTTCTTGTATGCTGCCTGGGGACCCTGCATGTGGCCTGGAGCCCTTTTGTACTGCGTGGAGTCACTTTGTGCTGCCTGGGGCCCCGTGCACTGCCTGGGGCCCTTGTATGCTGGCTGGGGCCCCTGTGTGTAGCCTGGAATCCTGTGTGTAGCCTGGGGCCACTAGTACTGCCTAGGGCCCCTGTATGTTGCCTGGGGCCACATTGTGGTGCCTGGGGCCCCTTTGTGCTGCCAGGGGCTCTTGTATGCTGCATGGGGCCCTTGTGTAGCCTGGGATCCTGTGTGTAGCCTCTGGCCCCTAGTACTACCTGGGGCCCCTGTAAGTTGCCTGGGGCTACTTTGTGCTGCCTGGGGCCCCTTGTGCTGCCAGGGGCTCTTGTATGCTGGCTGGGGCCCCTGTGTGTAGCCTGGAATCCTGTGTGCTGCCTGGGGCCCCTGTATGTTGCCTGGGGCCTTGTGCACCGCCTGGGGCCCCGTGCATTGCCTGGGGCCCTTGTATGCTGGCTGGTGCCCCTGTGTGTAGCCTGGGATCCTGTGTGTAGCCTGGGGCCCCTAGTACTACCTGGGGCCCCTGTATGTTGCCTGGGGTCACATTGTACTGCCTGGGTCCCTTGTATGCTGCATGAGGCCCCTGTGTGTAGCCTGGGATCCTGTGTGTAGCCTGGGGCCCCTAGTAATGCCTGGGGTCCCTGTATGTTGCCTGGGGCCCCTTTGTGCTGCCTGGGGCTCTTGTATGCTGCATGGGGCCCCTGTGTGTATCCTGGGATCCTGTGTGTAGCCTGGGGCCCCTGTATGCTGCATGTGGCCCCTGTGTGTCGCCTGGGATCCTGTGTGTAGCCTGGGGCCCCTAGTACTGTCTGGGGCCCCTGTATGTTGTCTGGGGCCACTTTGTGCTGCCTGGGGCCACTTTGTGCTGTCTGGGGCCTTGTGCACTGCCTGGGGCCCTTGTATGCTGGCTGGGGCCCCTGTGTGTAGCCTGGAATCCTGTGTGTAGCCTGGGGCCCCTAGTACTGCCTGGGGCCCCTGTATGTTGTCTGGGGCCACATTCTGCTGCCTGGGGCCACATTGTGCTGTCTGGGGCCCCTGTGTGTAGCCTGGAATCCTGTGTGTAGCCTGGGGCCCCTAGTAGTGCCTGGCACCCCTGTATGTTGCCTGGGGCCCCTTTGTGCTGCCTGGGGCTCTTGTATGCTGCATGGGGCCCCTGTGTGTAGCCTGGTATCCTGTGTGTAGCCTGGGGCCCCTAGTACTGCCTGGGGCCCCTGTATGTTGCCTGGGGCCACATTGTGCTGCCTGGGGCCACTTTGTGCTGCCTGGGGCCCTTGTATGCTGCATGTAGCCCTTGTGTGTAGCCTGGGATCCTGTGTGTAGCCTGGGGCCCCTAGTTCTGCCTTGGGCCCCTGTATGTTGCCTGGGGCTCCTTTGTGCTACTTGGGGCCCTTGTATGCTGCATGGGGCCCCTGTGTGTAGCCTGGGATCCTGTGTGTAGCCTGGGGCCCCTAGTACTGCCTGGTGCCCCTTTATGTTGCCTGGGGCCACTTTGTGCTGCCTGGGGCCTTGTGCACCGCCTGGGGCTCCGTGCACTGCCTTGGGCCCTTGTATGCTGGGTCGGGCCCCTGTGTGTAGCCTGGGATCCTGTGTGTAGCCTGGGGCCCCTGTATGCTGCCTCGGGCCCCCATGCACTGCCTAGGGCCCCTAGCACTGCCTGGGGCCCTAGCACTGCCTGAGGCCCCTTTGTGCAGCCTTGGCGCCTCCATGCATTGCTTGGGGCCCTGTGCATGGCTTGGGCCCCTGATCTACAGCTGCTGTGGTATACAGAGGGGTATAATCTGGCCTAGCCCAGTTTATACCCCGGGGTATAGTTTGGGCTAGGCCAGAATATACCCGGGGTATATTCTGGCCCAGGCCAGAATATACCCGGGGTATATTCTGGCCCAGGGGGTATATTCTGGGCTAGCCCAGTTTATACCCCGGGGTATAAACTGTGCTAGGCCAGAATATACCCGGGGTATAATCTGGGCTAGGCCACTTTAACCCCGGGTATATTCTGGTTGGGGGGTTAATCTGGCCTGTTACACCGGGGTGCTACGTTGCGACCTTTGCAATACAGGTGTTTCCTCTGATCTATCCTTGTCTAAGGTGTCTGTGATGGACCCACTAGTATTGATACTACAGGTAGGCCTATGCAGCCCTGGTATACTGGATCGGTTTCTACCAACTCTCATGGGCACTTTACATGCAGCTACAGGTAACAGGTTTTCCACAGGTAACTTACTGGCTGCAGTGAAATCATGGAGACATGCAGGGTCGGAACTACACTGGTGCAGCTGGTGCAGCTGCACCAGGGCCCCGACCGGCTGGGGGCCCCTTCAAGCCTGGAGGGGGGCCCCCAGCCGACCCCCGCAAGCCGGCGTCAAAGGAGAGGAGGGTCAGGCAAGGGAAGCAGAGAGCTTCCTGCTTCCCCTGCCTGATCCCGCCCCTCCTCTCCTCTGCTCCTCCGGCTCCTAGAATACTTCCTCACGGCTCCCAGGTAGGAGAGCATCACGCCTGCGGCTCCCTGCGGCTCAGTGCGGCTCCCAGCGGCACCCTCCCCCCCCTTTCCGGGCCGCGCCGACGGCCAGCGGAACCCGTCCCCCCGGGCCGCGCCGACGGCCAGTAGCCCCGCCCCCCCGGTCCTCTCCTGCACCAGGGCCCCCGGGGGTGACGGTCCGCCCCTGGAGACATGGTTCTATCTTGTTGCTGTGTACAAATGGAACTATGTCTCTATGATTTCACTGCAGCCAGTAAGTTACCTGTGGAAAACCTGTTACCTGTAGCTGCGTGTAAAGTGGCCATCAGACTCACCATGAACATGGCAGGCTCGCCGGTAGCAGGGGATTAATTTTCGGAGTCCACTGCGGTTGTGTTATCTATTTCTGGTGCCAACGAGTCTTCATTTTCTTGTAAAGTCTCTGCTGCTTCCAGTATTACAACTTGGGGAAAGGTTGGAACAGGTATGATAAAATTGCATTATTCACCTGAGTCCAGGATCGGGGAAATTCTCCAAGAATTGTACAAATCATTATTTCTGTCTTTTCTGTGTGTTGGGGGCTGTCTTCGCTTTTCTCTTGGTTCTTCAACTGGTCAGGGCATATCTTCAGATGATGCCTCAACACTGCTGCTGAAGTCTCTCCTCCATAATTACCGATGAGGCGCACCTTGTGATTGTCAAAATTCGAAGGTAAGACGGTATGGCTCTGCCTCCCACTGATCATCAACTTTGTTTGTTCTTTTTCTCTTTAGGACTTGTTCTCCAGGTGTTAAAGGAACTGCAGGGGTGTGCTGGTTATAGTTTATTTCTTGTCTTTGTCTTGCCTGGGAAAAACCCTTCTCTACACATTCTTGAACTCAGAGTCAGCAATATTGCTGTTGTCGCTCTGTATCCCAGTCAGTTTTTGGTGCTGTCACCTCAGGTGTTAAGACTCCCATGTTCATGTCAATGGGTAACTTGCCAGGTTTTACCCTCATTAGGTAGGTTGGTGTACATTTGGTGGAGTTCACTGGGATATGGTTATATAAGTCTTACAGATCTGGCAACTTCTCTGGCCACTGACTTCTCTCTTCAAGAAGCAAGGTCTTCAACAGGTCTTTTACTATCTGGTTCATCTTTTCACACAACCCGTTGGTCTGGGGATGGAATGGTGTCCAGCTGTTACAAAACTCCTGGAACACCTCTGCTTCAAAGGCTGGTCCTTGGTCGGTGAGCACTCATGCAGGATAACCGTGTGGTTGACAAATGTGTTGTTGAAATACTGCTGTTTTAGCCATTTGGTCCTTCACTATCATGTCTATCAAGAGCCTAAAGTAATGGTCTTTAATGGTGAGGGTGTAGACATAGTCCGACTGACTTGGGGTTAGTTTCACGTGCTCCAAGACTACCAGTTCAAGTGATTGTTTTGGTAACTATGGGCTGTAGGGGAGCCCTCTGGCTTTCACGGTCTTTCCTTCTTAGGTTGCATGGACCACACTCGTGACACCGTCTCTCTATCGCGTTCCTCATGCCAACCCAGTAAAACCATTCACGTAGCATAACTTTCAGCTTCTTCCACCCAAAGTGCCCTACTCCATCATGGTACGCTTCTAAGACCATCGAGGGATCCCATTTTGGGAACACTATTTGCCAAACAAGTTCATGAGTTTTTCTCTGACACAGTTTCCCCTCATAGATGAATGATTTGCCCCTCTTCTTCTACAGTTGCTGGGTCTCTTGTGGACCATCTGGACCTGGGTGCGAGTCTGCTTGTGTCAGCAATTCCTTTAATAGGTGGACAGCCGGGTCACTCTCTTGAGTATATGCCCACCCATGGTGGGGCAGTGGGTTAAACGTGGCCTCATGTACAGCATGACTCTTGTTCCTTACACAGTGGGAGCACTGGTTCACCCCACGATGGTGGAAAGACGACAGCTCTTTTTCTTCCAGCTCTTCCGGGTCTTCTTCGACTTCTGGCAGGTTGGGCAACCTAAACTGCGGATCTGCATCGGCATTCTTATGCCCTGCCCAGTACTTTATGGAAAACTCATAATTGGATATCCAGGCCATCCATCGCTGCTCAAGTGCACCCAGCTTTGCCATCTCAAGGTGGGTCAGCTGGTTGTTATCTTTAAAGATGGTAAACTTCGCTGAAGCCAGGTAATGCTTGAAGTGCTCCGTTACCGCCCAGACTATAGCGAGAAACTCCAGCTTAAAGGAACTGTCAGGGTTGTTTTTCCGTGGGACGAAACTTCCTGCTTGTGTAGGCAATCATTCTTTCTCTGCCTTTTTGCACTCGGGATAACACGGCTCGCAATCCCACATTGCTGGTGTATGTGTATAGTAGAAAGGGTTGTCCATAGTCAGGGTAGGCCAGGACCTCGTCTCCTGTAAGAGCCATCGTCAGCCTGGTGACAGAGTCTTCTTCTTTCTTACTCCACTCGAACAGAGAACTTGGATTCTTGTCCTTCTTGGACTTGCCCACTAGGAGGTACTGCAGGGGTGCTGCTATGTTGGTGAAACCTTTTTTGAATTTCCTGTAGTAACCTACCAGCCCAAGGAACTGCCTCACTTCCTTGAAAGTAGAGGGTCTTAGCCAGTCCTTAATCACGGTGACTTTGTCTGGCTCTGGTGCCACACCTTTGGTGCTTAAGACCGTTTCAAAGTTTTTGTGTCCTAAGCAGCACTGTAATAACTGCTGGAATGTTCCGGTGTGTTAAAGAGCCCAAATGGCATGCAGTTGAACTCGCAGAGCCTCATCAGTGTTATAATTGCGGTTTTCTCTCTGTCCGCCTCTGACACGGGAACCTGCCAATACTCACTGGTAAGATCTAAAGTGGAGAAATAGTGGATTTTAAGGCAGCTAATGATTTCTCAATCCTGGGTAATGGGTAGGCGTCCTTATGTGTAATGCGGTTAATCTGCCTGTAATCAACACACATTCTCATCGTGCCATCTTTTTTCTTAACAAGGACTAATGGAGCTGCTCTGGGGCTACAACTATCTCTGATCACCCCAGCCTCCTTCATCTCCTGTAACATTCACTTGGCACATTGAAGGTGAGCTGGAGGCACAATCCGGTACCTCTCCTTGATGGGCGGATGGTCCCCTTTTACCTGCCCAAAATCTAGTGTGTGTTTACTAAAGACCTGTTCATACTTTCAGACTGCCCAGTGAACTCCATGCTTTTGGTATAAAGCGGTGGAATCAGTGCCTACATGTAACTTCTGACACCAATCCTCTAGCTGCTCTTTGGCGCCATTGTCCTCCGCCTGGTCAGATGGAATCAATGGTTCCACTGCCTTTATTGCGTTGTTGCTGACAGTGAACAGCATAGCAATGGTGGTAGGTTGACCTTGTCCTCCCCACAATTCAAGATTGTGGACATCAACTTCCCCCCTGTCAGGATGGTGGACCTGCTATCTGAGTACATGGGTTCTCCTAGGGCCTGATAATCTTGACCCCTGAGACCTATTGCTGCCCGACACGAGATTAACATTTCACTCCTTGGGGTGTTCAATGGGAATGGATCACTTATTCTGATATTGCCGACTTCTCCATCAGACAGCTCCACCTGCTGCCTCTGCATCAGAGCCTTGATCTCCTTCTGCAGGACTCGCTGCTCACCAGAACTGGCAGTTTCGGCTACCTGTTGTAATAGAACAATAATATCTGCAAGACAATTTTCTATCACATTGGTACCTAAGGTCATCATTGGATTGCATTCCCAATTATCAACGTCTGCAATAGAGATGAGCCACCACCCCGGTGTTCGAATTCGATTCGATTCGTCGAATCGATGGGTGTTCGACGAATGTTCGTCGAATGCTCGACGAGCACCGTCGAACACCCGGAAAACGAACAAACCGGGCCTGTGGGGCATTTTCACTTCCACAATGTATATACATAAATTGTGGAAGTGAAAAATAGTGAAAGAAAGTGTAGATATTTTTATGTTTCAGACCCTTTCTTTAAGTAAAAGTTACTTAAAGAAAGGGTCCGAAACATAAAAATATCTATTTTAAGCTTTCCAGCAAGGTCCTGTGTTTCCAGGACCTGTGGTGACGTCATGTTCTCGCGGAACTCCGGTCATGTGACCGGAGTTCGCGCGAGAACATGACGTCACCACAGGTCCTAGAAGCCACAGGACCTTGCCGGAAGCTTCGGTGAACCGCGGACAGGTGAGCATTGATTATTTTTTTATTTTTAACACTTATTAGCTGTTTATTTTGGGTGAAAATGCGGCAGATGCGGTTTTCTGACCGCATCTGCCGCATTTTCGAACCAAAATCGAACATGTTCGAAATTCGCCGAATTTGAACCAAATTGTTCGAATTCGGCGAATGACTCGAATAGCGCCAAAATCAACTCGAATTTGAGATTGGCGAACTATTCGAATCGAACATCGCTCATCTCTAGTCTGCAACAATTAAACCTTGAGATTTTAACTCTACTCAGCCAACCTTTATGGTCACCTCTTTGTACCCCACTTGTGGTAGAGGCTGACCATTCCTGTCAATTATTGTCAAGTCATTATCTGGGCTGCGGGTCAGGTCAGAGTCATCCCAATAACGCTTGTAAAGGATACATGGCATCATTGTCACCTGGAAGCCAGTGTTCAATAAAGCTTTTAGCAGGATGCCATCAATCACAACAGGGAGGAACGGTCGTCCCCCTACGTACTTATCCTGCTAACTCTGTGGGCCTGGTCGCCTTATGTCTGGGGGTTGGTACTCTGCCCCCAGGGTTGCTCGTTTAAAGGACAGTATCTTGCCAGATGCCCCACTTTTTCACAGCGAAGGCAAATCAGTTTTCCAGTTGCGTCATAGCGATCACTTTCTCTTCCCCTGATCATTGGGATTCTTTTTTGCCGTCACCATTGGACATCATCTGAACTGGAGGCCAGCTGGATCTTTTCCTTTTGGGGTGAAGCTTGCATGGACTGCATGGTTTTGATTAGTGCAGAAATACTTTTGGTCAACTCCTGGATCTGGATACGTAGATCTGGAGAGTAATCATCCTCAAAATTCTGTTCATCAACCCCCATGAGTGCTGGGGAAAATGATGCTGCCTCCTGGTGGTAGGTGATAGCAGGGCGCCGAGTGGATGCAGTGGGTGCCACTTGGGGTTACCTCCCGCTGTACCTGAATGGCCCGGTCTTTAAACAGGAGTTTCTCGATAAACTGCTCGGTCAACAGTCTGTCCTCGTCTCTCACATCGTCAGTTTTGGTCCACCTGTTTAACAGCCCGCAGCGCCTCTTGCAGGTTTTGATCATAGTTCCGTATACTGTCTTGCACTCGTTGTTTACACCCATAGAACTTCATTTTAATCTCCACTGCTGAGCCGGTATCAAAGGTGTCCTTCAGCCTGGCCAGTATTTGTCTAACAGTTCTCTTGTCCATGTCTGACCAGGACTTTACCTCCCTCTGGGCTGCACCGATTAGTTGACCTATAAGGAAGCTGACTTTTTGACTCTGTCAGAAGCTACACTTCAAATCAACTGTTCAGTTCTCATTAAAATTGCTTGGGGTGTGTGACTTCCCTGAGTACTGAGGCAGCCAAGTCGCCCTGGGTATATACGGCATGATAACAGCATTACTGCAGCTGCCGCTATATCTCTACCCGGGCTAGACATTTTCCAACCCCCAGTGAACCGCAGCAAGGTTCTCAGTCTCTGTCGGCCAGGGGCGACCTACCGTGGTGCAGCTGGTTCAGCTGCACCAGGGCCCCGACCGGCTAGGGGGCCCCTCAAGCCTGCAGGGGGCCCCCAGCCGACCCCCGTGACCTGTGTCAGAGGAGAGGAGGTTAACTGAGGGAAGCTTCCTGCTTCCCTTGGCTGATCCCGCCCCTCCTCTCCTCTGCTGCCCCGGCTCCCAGGACAGCAATGCGCAGGGTGCAGGGCAGGGTTTCTTTTCGCGCTCTTTCTAGAGTTCCGTCCATGATGATACACCCACCTCCGGCTTCCCACGCGCTGTGTGGTGCAGTCATTGCGACTATCACACAGTTCAATAAAGTTATGGCCTACAGTACCCATCAATACCTGGAACAAAATCCTGTTTGTGACGTCAAGTTGACACGCCCACCAGGACCGTGGGGTACTCAGAACCGAGTCGGGGGTTCTTAGGGAAGGTTACGGGGTCGTGACCCGGTTTTGTGACCCTGGTTGTGTCAATAAAGGGGGGATATTTTATGGGAGATTAATTTGTCATGCCTCCCATGAGTTTCAGCAATAGGGATGGAGGGCCAACGATGCGTACAGATCCTCGGGCATTGGTAGTGCGAGGTTCTGCTTCCAGGGTAGAGAGGAACACCAGCGTTTACACAATCCATGCTGGGAATAGGATATGGTGGGGTGCAGGACTGAAGGCGCGATAAATGACTGGATGACACAACGATAACACTGTTTTCACCATTACTTGATGGTTGTTGGGGCAGACTGGGGCACTGGTAACAGTTGGTAATGGAGATCCAGGCAGCTGGGAAGCAATTGGGGATCCACCTAGCCAGGTGGTTGTAGAGACCTTCCTTCTGCGCAGTGCAACTTGGACCTTGCTGCCTAAATCTCTGCTGTGGCCCTCTTCCTGCGTGTCTAGTCCTTTACCCATATAGCAGGCAGCTCAAGCCTGTTCCAGGTGTCGTTCCTCTCTGGCAGCTCCACGCTCTACTACGCTGCTTTGCCGTCTGGTGTTAAGTAGGGCCAGGGGACTTGCAATCCTTTGCCCTCCTGATTTACCTGCCAGGACTTCAGTACCAGAACAACCACGGACTTCGGTGTCCAGTTTCTAGCGCTTTCCTCTGGGGCAAGCCGAGTCATGGCTCCTCTCCCCAGATTCTACTGAAATCCACTCTGTCTCACTAGCCTTCCACTGTCCTGGGACGAGCTCCACAGGCTTCAGTCCCCAGGATTTCAGTATGGGGGGTTCGCGAACAGTTCATTGAACAATTTGACAAACACCCTGATGCTTGGGGAACCAAACAGAACACTAAAGTGTTTGCTCATCTCTACTCATAAACCTGGGCATCTGCCTTCGGTGGTTAGGAGTCTGAAGAGAGGAACCAGAATGAAGAATTAGAAACATAACCTCTGACTGTGCACAAGGGGCTGTCCAGCTAAAAGGCCTCCCCAGCCAGCAGAGGCAGCAGAAATAGTCACGCTAGTTGCACCAGCTTAGTGGAACTTCAGACATGACAAGACTCCATGTCATCATCAGCTGAAATGAACAGTCTAAACTGAAAATCCCCCATTCTTCCCCTTAACCTTAAATAATGAAACTCTCCTAATCTTCACATTGAAAAGGGAAATGAGATGTGCCTGCCCACATGTTAAGCTCATAAGTATAAATAAGTATAAATAAGTAACTTCATAATCATCAAAACTGGAAGCAGAAGAGGAGGGACCAACACCCGACCAAGAGCTACAACTACACAAGCGGACGTAAATAAATTCCTCAAAAAGCTACCACCCATGTCTGATACCCCTAGACCTCCCCCCTTGCTTACCTACCCCCCAAAGGAGACTCAGATACAGAGGGGGAGAGTGATGTGGGGGAAAGAGGGCAACACAAAGAATAGCAACACTACCTACATCCTTTATAAAGCAGATCCTGGCCAGGCCACTGGAACCCATATTAAAGGACCTCTCTGACATCAAGCAGGGCCTAGCACAATTAGGTCACAAAGTGGACTTCAAAGAAGCCACACAGACCATTGTAATACAACAGTCCAATTCATCATTGGTTTGTCTGCAATCACGGGAAGAACATGTCAATCAGATGGGGGGCGTGGCATGACTAGTGAGGAATGAGGACGTGTTCCAGGGAGCTCCCGATCCTATCTCGGTTTACCGACACAACAGCAAACTATATAAATGGCCTCAACACTAATGAGCACCAGGAGGAAGAATGGGCACAGCACCGTCAGTCCCACAGCGCCCGAAATTGCTTCACACAGTATTTTTCTGCTACTTTGCGGGAGACGGACAGAAGGAGATTGCAGACGCCATGATGGATCCGGCGCATGAGGAACTGGCGGCCCCGCCGACAACAGGAGCATCCACGCAGGTACACTTAGAGGGGGCACAATTCAGTAAAGCTGGAGGGAGAGGGATGGATCCTCATTATAACACCCGGTCATCACAGACTGACATCCAGGAGATACCTCACCCTTCCCAAGATGCCGCCCCAGAATCTTCCGGGACCACTGCAACACTGGGAGATCCCCACTGATAAGCCTGCTGCCAAAGCTGGGGACCAGAGTAACGAATACATAGGGGCAGACCCTCAAGGGCAAGCAATATATGACCCCCTGAGTGACGGGGATGCTCTCCCTAATACATGCATTACCCCTGTTTCTACTGCCTTGTCACAGGGAAGAGAAGAGATTCAGCTGCTGGGCACTCAGGCCATAATGAGCTAGATAACAGCATGACTATGCCGTCTATTCAGCAGCACCCCTCACCTCCACTGCCCCAATACATCCAAATAGCGCCATTCCTCCTGGGGAACCCTCACACTTCTATGGGCATTGATTTAACCCTGCTGTACAATAAAATATAAGACATTGCAGCAAAGCAGAACATGGAGCAATACATTGTGCGCCCGGAATCCTCCTACAAAGCAGAACTTTCCATACAAAAAGATGATATCCAACAATGTGGGGAGAAAGTGGAATCTCACAATCAGATTCTGGCCTCCCTGACTACCAGAATCGAAGCTCAGGAGGCAGCTATGGCTGCTCAGGCACGTCAGATGCAGACCCTAGCAGAGATGCTAGACAATTCAGAAAACATGGGAAGCAGAAATAACATACAGGTTAGGGGGGTTACCAAAAAACGTACCTCCACAAAAATTAGATGCAACCCTACAAAACATCTTCAACTTGGTGCTTGAAAGACCCCGTGATACACCATTGGAGTTGGACCGCGCTTATAGAGCGTTAGGCCCGAAGCCCCGTGAACAAGAACCGCCGAGAGATGTAATTTGCCACGTCTATAAGTACCAACTCAAGGATGCGGTCATGGGGGCTGCTAGGCGAGTAAGGCCTATAAATCATATGGATGCACATATACAACTACTACCAGATTTATCACGATGGACCTTACAGAGAAGAAGGGCCTTCAAACCCCTGCTGGAAATACTACGCCAACATGACCTCCCCTACACTTGGAGGTTCCCGTTTTGCCTACCTATCCAGAGAGAAGGCAGAGTACATCTCTTGAGCCATCCCAGCGGTGTCCCAGCATTCCTGGCTGCCCTCGGTGTCCCTGAGGTGGACATCCCTTACCCAAATGGAGGCCTAACAGACAGCTCAACGGACAACGACAGGAAAATCAAAAAGATCTGGAGGCCGATCAGAGAGTTTGAATTATTTGTGGGATAACTTTTCTGCTGGTTGAGTGGGGGATAGGGAATTGGGCTTCCTATATTGAACGTTATGTTACTTCAAAGCCCTTGGTCACAGAACCGCGGCCATCTACTGCCTGGATGTGGCAGGATACTCTTCTTATCTATCCTGCGGACTGATGTATTCCTGAGAACACCCCCAACCCACATGTTCCTTGTTAACAACAGGAAACCCTGCGTTGGATGGACCCCGATCACCTTTGGGAATTAAAGTATGCATTTTGCATACAACAAATTAAGATGATAATATTGTTTCTAGGCATTCCTATAGTTGAGTTTAATAAGGTTATCATTATGGGCAGCCACAGCAGCATCATGGTCTTATGTTTTACTTATTTTCAATGATGTCTGCATGGATAAACATTAATAGGAAAAATATGTCCTACATATCTGTCACACTTCCGGGGGAAGGCGCCCTAGAGTGGATCCACTGGGCCGTGGTACCAAACTCCCCTGGGTGAGATGATCCTAGTTTACCCAACCCCTATACAGGGATTGTCAGGGGCAAGCCCAGGGGGTCTAAATACCACAGCAGCTAGTACCAGGGGGGCGGCTCGTAAGGTTAGCCTATACTAAGGAATAGAGAAGTATTCCAGGTAACAGGACACAAGGCTAGGAGACCAGGAATGGTGCTACCGGGGAACAGCACAGCAAGGGTTCCAGGAAACAGAAGTACAAGGCTGGAGGACAGGAATGGTGCTACTGGGAAGGAGCACAGCAAGGGTTCCAGGACACAGAGCACAAGGAAGGCCTGACCAACAGTCAGCAAGGCAGAAGCAAACTGACTTAATAATCAGGCACCTCCCATCAGAGGAGGTGGCCTGATATATCATGGGAAGAGCGGCTATTGGTCAAGGGGAGTGTCAGGTTGGACCTTGCCGGCCCCTAGGGTCACAGGGAAGGAGTGCACCTAGCGCTCCGCTGAGAAGGCTCATGAAAATAACCATAGTAATGTGCTCATGTGCGAACCCGGCGGTCAGCTGACAGGAAGGGAACATGTTGACGGCTCCGACACACAGCACACCTGGATGCCGGATGCCCGGTCGGCAGAGGAGCAGGAGACCCGGGAGAGGTGAGCTGGGAAGCGGTGCCATGGGACCTAACAATATCTACAGCTACATTTTGGCCCGTTGTTATTGGTCATCATAACTTAGGTATGTCGGAGGCCGGAGGAGTCAGCACCTCCTCTTCCCCCTTGTCAAATACACGACCCCACCGGAGGCACTGTATTACACCGACAGTACACAGCAGTTGATACATACCTCCAACAGTTTCCACGATGTACCGTCGAGGTGCGGCTGTCCTCAACTAGTTGTAGTTTGATTGTTTGGGTCATTTTTCTGCCTTTTCCTACTTAGTTTCTCCTCCCCCTCATCTTCTTCCGCTTGCCCTCCCATTTTCACTACTCTTCCATCTTTCTCCTACCCTCTTGTTTCCTGTTCTTACCTCCCCACAGTGGTCGCTGGGTCCCGGCATTGGTCTACCTTTCTGATCCAAGTCTGCATACCCTGAATCTGGACTAGATCCACAATGCCCGGTAAGCCAGACAAAAGATTAAATTGGGCTCATTGAACGTCAGAGATTTAATGTACCCCAAAAGAGGTCACAGGTTCTTTATGGCATGCACAAGAAGAGAGTAAACATTTTAATCTTGCAGGAGACCCACTTTAAAGCATAACATATCCCTAATATTCTTGATAAGTATTACACGGAATGGTTCGACAGCGTTAACTCGGAGTCCCGTTCTCGAGGAGTATCCATTTCTATCCACAAGTCTCTCCAGCACTCTGTGTAATACTCTATGGTCGTTGCGGAGGGGAGATTTGTACTATTGAAACTTAAGATCTTCTCGACAACATATACCATCGCAGAATGGTACGCCCTCAGTCGGGACCAAGTGAGGGCTGGTAGAACATTTCTTAGGACCGTGACTGACTTTGCAGAAGGGGTAGTTATTTTGGGAGGTGACTTTAATCTGACTTAATCCGTCAATACTGACTCACCGTAGCCGGGGGTACACGTAGCGGGCGTTGCTTCTCCTCCAGTCACCGCGCCTGCGGTGGTGTAGGCCCGGTGGTCCAGATCAATAGGGGAATGGCGGAACAGTAGGGGTGATTTGTCTTCGTGACGCCACCTGCGGGTGTTCTGGTAACTTTACCAGCGCTGCGGGTTCTCCGGGGGATGTTAAGCAGCTAGATGGGACGCTCCCCACAGGATGAGCGGGAGTCCCCGGAGCCGGGAGCTGCGCAAGATGTTGTGAGGCAGCTGCGGGGTGCTGCACGCTGAATCCAAGAGTAACGCACAACCACACAAAGTCTCTTTTAGGTACCTTTACTGGGTGGTAATCAGGTACACTTGACCGGGATAGTGGAGTCGGCACTTCTGGAGGTTCACAGCAAGCAGTGTTAGGCTTCCTTTCTCTAGTTCTGGTGCTAAGGTCGGGTGGATGTGGAATCCAGCCGGACCGGGCAGTGTGTTCAATGGAACTTGCTTCACCTGGTTAACAGCACTGAGGGCACTGTAAAAGGGTCTGAGCAGGATCAGTACTCTTCCCTGGGCTCTCGTGGATGGGTGCATCAGGTGGAACAGGTGGCTAAACCTCCTGTTGATGGTGCTGGTTCTCTGTGATGGCTGGGTAGCTCTCACAGCTTCGGTTCCAGTAACCGGAGGATGAGGGAAGAGTTGGTGTAACTCTGGTATTCCTTGAGAGGTGCTTCTCCTTTCCTAATATCCCAATTGCAGGGATTTCCTCACTGGTAGCTAGGCTGACTAGGCCTGGTGTGTGTCTCATGAGCTTGAGATCTTACACAACCTGCAGCTCTTGTAGCGTCTGCACACTCTGAAGTTTCTCCCTCCAAGACTCTATTTATAGGGGGAACTGGCTCAAAGGGGCCAGTGGAGCTCCCCCTAGAGGCTCAGGGTGAAACCAGGTGTTCTAAGGTGTTGTTTGTGTTGTGGGTTTTGCTTTGCTGTTACTTACTCCATTTGTGCCCCAAGGGTTCTGTGGTGCCCAACAGGTGCCAGGGTGCCACATTCCCCCTTAGTTAACCTCAGTTCTCCCGGCTGAGCAAAAAGTTCTTTTTTTACAACTTAACACTAAGCATTTTATAACAGTTAATTACAGAGTCTTAAAGAAAAACACAAAAATCACTGAAAAGGAGTGAAAAGCATGAAAAAGGTGAAATGCAGTCCTTACGGCACTAGTCCATCTGCCGCAGGCTGGAAAAGGTAAGTTTTGGTCACACAAGTTCTGTGACAATTGTCCAAAGTTTATGAAAAGGGAAAAAGGTAAAGTCCAGGGATACACGGTAAACTTTATACATTCCCTACGGGTGTCTCTGCTTGGGAGGCCGGTACTAACCTTCCATACCTTACCAGGCGCTTTCTGTCCCCAACTTAGTATACTTGGGACAGAGCCCAGTTCCTCCACCCTTCTGTACACTACTTTTTACAGGTTTTGAAAACTGGTTGCTATATACAAACACTTACAGGTTACACTTTCCACTACATTTTAAACCCATTCTCCAAGTTTGTGTGGGGGTTGACCTAATGTACTACGTGTGGATCTGCGTAGTGTGGGTGTTTCCAAAGCTGTTGGTGTAGTGTACGAAGTGGTTCTTGATTCTCTATGTCTGCTTTGTGGTAGACCATAGTAAGTGCGGAGTCTATCAACTGGACTAACCTCTGTAGGTAGTTGAATAGGAATGGTTTCTCTTACTGTGGGACTAGCAGGTTGACCGATTACAGGAATCTCAGGTTCCATAATAACAGGCTGCAATTCTTGCACTTGTACTTGTTCTTGTTGGACTTGTTGGATTGGATTTGGTTGCTGATCTTCAACAGGCTGGTAGTAATGCATAACTGGTATGAGGAATGCTTCACCTAATTGTGGCCAGTCAGCTGGTAAGTATCCAATGTCTGTAAGGACTAGGTTTTCTTTTGTTTCTTCGTCTTTAGTTACAGTAGGGTAACTGGTTGCTTGTGGGATTAACTGTGGCGGACATTTCTTCAAATGGTCCCTTGAAACAGTCGTAATAGTATTCCCATTGTCTTTACTAATAACACAAGTTTTTGAGTTGTCATAGTGTGACGGCATAACGGTGTAGGGTACGGATTCCCAACTGTTATCCAATTTGTTGGTTTTTCGCTTTCTTTTTAGCACTACGTCACCTATAGCTAGCGGTTCAGCTGAGGCGTGCTTGTTAAAGTCTTTTTCTTGCTTGTTTCTACTGATTTCCAGGTTCATTTCCACGCTTTCTTGTACTTTTCTGTACTTTTCTTGGCGTTGGCTGACCCAATCTTCATCAGAAGAGTCTTCTGTGGGTTCGATGGTTCCCATCTGCAAATCAATAGGCAATTTACCTTGCTCTCATCAAGTAAGCAGGTGTGTAGTTTGTTGAACTGACAGGTATGTGGTTGTAGATGTCCACGAGATCTGGAAGTTTCTCTGGCCATTGATTTCTCTCTTCAACAGGTAAGGTCTTGAGCATGTCAATGACTATGTGGTTCATCTTCTCACATAAACCGTTCGTCTGAGGATGATAAGGTGTTGTGCGGATCTTCTTACACCCATATAGCCCTAAGAATTCTTGGAACAGAGCTGATTCGAAGGCTGGCCCTTGGTCAGTTAAGACTTGGTCTGGATACCCATGGGGGCGACAGAAGTAACTCTGGAAAGCTTTGGCTGCTACCTCAGCAGTTAAATCCTTAACTGGAACGACTACCAGGAACCTTGAGTAGTGATCAACGATGGTGAGAGCGTAAGTGTATCCGGTTCGACTTGGGGTAAGCTTCACGTGGTCGAGAGCAACTATTTCAAGAGGTTTGGTGGTAACAATTGGCTGCAACGGAGCTTTCTGAGTTAGATGGTCTTTCCTTCGAAGGTGACATGGTCCACAGTTTTTACACCATTTGTCAATGGAGCCTCGCATACCGACCCAGTAAAACCGATCCTTCAGGAGTCTCTCCAGCTTCTTCCATCCAAAGTGTCCTGCATCATCATGGTATGCTTCAAGGATCATTTGGACTTCAGCCTTAGGAACTACAATCTGCCAGATGAGTTCATGGGTTCTTGGATTGAGGTATCTTCTGCATAGTTTACCCTGGTAGACGAACAACCTCCCTTTCTCCTTCCACAGGCGTTTAGCAGTTGATGAGGCATCAGAGTCCATGTTGGCGTGTTCTTGAGTGATCAGATCCCTTACCAGGCTGACATCTGGGTCGTTGGCTTGAGCCTCCTTCCAGTCATGGTGAGGTAACGGGTTCACGGTCCTCTCTACACGTGTCTGGTTTCTCTGATGACATGTTGCTGTACCCGAACGGTGGAAAGCAGGTAGTTCAATCTCTTCCAGGTCATCTATGTCTTCTCCCTCTTCAGGAAGATGAGTCATTCGGGACAGGGCATCAGCATTGCCGTTTTTGTGACCTGCCCAGTACTTTACAGTGAAGTCGTAGTTAGAGAGTCTTGCTACCCAACGCTGTTCTAAGGCTCCCAGCTTTGCAGTCTCTAAATGGGTTAGAGGATTATTGTCTGTGAAAGCTGTGAACGGGGCGGATGCCAGGTAATGCTTGAAACGCTCTGTGATCGCCCAGACCAGGGCCAGGAACTCTAGCTTGAAGGAGCTGTAATTCTCCGGGTTCCTCTCGGTGGGACGGAGCTTTCTGCTGGCGTAGGCTATCACCTTCTCCTTGCTCTGCTGACGTTGAGATAGGACTGCTCCTAAACCTTCATTGCTTGCGTCAGTGTACAACAGAAACGGGAGATTGTAGTCAGGGTAGGCCAGGATTTCTTCTCCGGTTAAAGCATCTTTCAGCGTTTGGAAGGATTGTTCCTGTTCTGGGCCCCAGTGGAACGGGGGTCCCCTGATCTTGCCGTTTTTGGATTGACCTACTAAGAGATCTTGCATGGGGGCGGCTATCTTGGTGTAGCCTTTGATGAAGCGTCGGTAGTACCCGACCAGTCCTAGAAATTGACGTACCTCTTTGTGGTTGGTTGGTGCTGGCCAGTCCTTGATTACGGTGACTTTGTCCGGATCCAGTGCTACGCCTTCGGCGCTGACCACATGTCCTAGGTATTGGACCTTGGGTTTCAGCAGGTGGTACTTGGACGGTTTCAGTTTCATCCCGTACTTGGACAGTGACTCGAACATTTCACTCAGGTGTTGGAGGTGATCTTCATAGGTCTGAGAGTAGACAATGACATCATCAAGGTATAACAAGACAGTCTCAAAGTTCTTGTGGCCCAAACAACACTCCATAAGTCTCTGAAATGTTCCTGGGGCATTGCACAACCCGAATGGCATACTGTTGAATTCGCATAAGCCCATAGGAGTAGTGAAGGCTGTCTTCTCACGATCCTCCTCTGCAACGGCAACCTGCAGGTACCCACTAGTAAGATCTAATGTGGAGAAGTAGTTGGCAGATTTGAGTGCAGTTAGTGACTCTTCTATGCGTGGTAACGGGTATGCATCCTTGTGTGTGACTTTGTTGATTTGCCTATAGTCTACGCACATCCTCATACTACCATCTTTCTTTTAACCAGGACCAGTGGTGCGGCCCAGGGACTAGAGCTATCCCTAATGACTCCTGCATTTTTCATGTCCTGAAGCATCTCTTTTGCTTTCTGGTAGTGAGTGGGTGGTATAGGCCTGTACCTTTCTTTGATGGGTGCATGGTTGTTTGTGGGGAGGTGATGTTGTACCCCTTTAATCCTCCCAAAGTCAAGTGGGTGTTTGCTGAACACTTGCTCGAACTACCCGGTATACTCCATTTTTCTGGTGAGAGGGTGTATTGTCAGTTCCTACACTGAGCTCCTGATACCATTTCTCTAACTGATCTTTGGAGTGAGGGGGTTCATCAGTGACTGTTTGGTTTGAGGATTTTACATCAATCACAGCATCATCTTTTACTTGGTGCAATTTTGCGACAGTTGCATATCTTGGCAGTTTGACTTCGTCATCACCATAATTCAATATGCGTACGGGGACTCTCCCCTTTCTTACGTCGACTAACCCTCTGGCTGTCAAGAGCGTAGGACTACTATCGGACATTACAGGTTCTACTACAGCTTGGTAGCCCTGCCCTCTGAGGCCTATGGCTGCTCGACACCAGATCATTTCCCTTCTGGGTGGTACCACAATTGGAATGGGATCTGTGACCCTTACTCTGCCAATTTCACCATTTGACAAGGTTACCTGTTGTTGATACACCAGAGCTCTGATCTGCTTTTGGATAGCCCTCTTTTCTCTGGGTTTACCGGCTTCAGCACTCTGTTGGAGTAAAAACAACACTTCATCGAGGCATTTGATCATGACATTGGTACCCAATATGACATATGGATCCTTGTGGTTAGGCTTATCCTGGACCACTAAGATACCCTGGTTTTTCAAATGCACCCTCCCCACCTTTACTGTAGCTTCCCAGTGTCCCTCTATGGTAACCGGTATACCATTAGTGGCTTCAAGGTTCATCTCGGGGTTAGGGGGTTCTAGCTTAACATCTGGCCAGAACTGCTTGTAAAGGGTACTGGGGATGGATGTCACCTGGGATCCAGTGTCTATCAAGGCGGATATAGCGATGCCATCGATGACGATTGGTAAGTATGGACAGTCTCCCACATACTTGTGTTCCCAGCTGGACGTAGAGCCTGGACAGTCTACTCCTGGGGTTGGCCCTTCTCGCCCAGGGGTCGCTCGTTTAAAGGACGGGATTGCAGGTTGCGTCCTCCTAAGTCGTTCTACTGACTGCTGCGGCGTCTGTCAGGACTGCGGCGGTCTGCAGGTTTTCCTCGCGACGGCTGTGTCTTTCTCCTCATCCACGGGACGTCATCCGGGCTGTCGGCGAGTAGAATCTTGTCCGATGGCCTTGCATCTGTCTTGGGTCTTCTCCCAGCTTGTAGCTTGGCCACGTCTTTCATCAGCTGCTCGACATTGGCACACAGTTGATCAAACCGGTCAGGTGTTACAGTCTGTGCACTGGACTGAATCGCAGGGATTGGAGATGCTGCTGCCGGCACGGAAGGGGTGTCAGTGTACTGCTGCTGCTGCGAAGCGGGATCAGGTACTTCAGCGAGTCATTGTCCCCAAACTGTTAAGTCTCTCAAGGTGTCTAACTCTGCGCCTGGATTTTGTATGGACCACCAGCTTGCTTGCTTTCTATCCTCAGATAGTTTAAGGCCCACAATAAATTGTCCAATTAACGCTTTGTTTTTGTCTCTGACACCATCAGGATCAACTTGTTTTAACAGTCTGAATGCTTCTTGTAAGCGCAGTGAATAATCAAGGACACTTTCTTGTGCCCCTTGGTTACAATGATAGAATGACAGTCTTAGTTCAGCTTCAGTATGGCGCTCAAAGACCCGGGTCAATTTAGCGAATATCTGCTCCACAGATTCCTGAGTTTCTACAGGCCAGCTGCGGCTCTGCAGTTCAGCTGCGCCGGTTAATTGTCCCATAATAACTGAAGCTCTTTGCTTACCGGTCATCGGGTACATGTCCAGCGTCTGGCATATCTTTCTCTGGAAGTTCTCCAAGGTACTGGGTACACCGCTGTACTTAGGTAACCAGGTCGCATTAGGAACGTAGGGTAGAGACATCGGCATAATCGGAGCGGGTTGCGGTGGCATACCGCCGACTTGTTGCTGTCCATCAAGAGGTAGGTTTTGAGGTGCCGCTTGGTTTAGCGGGGGCACCGCGTGATCGGGAGCCGGGTTACTCATGGTTGCTCCCCCTTAGTTAAGCGTAGCCATTTCCTCGGTTTCAAACGGAAGTGTCGGCCTTGCGGTGAGGAGTGAGGCACCACGGGAGTTTCCGGTTCCTGCTGCGTACGGGGGAAGTCGTCAGAGCGTGGGGGCGGGGCCAATCTTCGCGCCCTCTGCACAGTCACGCCCCTTCTTTTCCCGCCTTTCCGCGCAGCAATGGCGGACCAAATGTACAGTTCGATATTTACAGTCAATAAATAGCACACAATACCCGTGATAACGGGCCTGCTCGTATCCTGTTCGTGAAATTCTGACTCACCGTAGCCGGGGGTACACATAGCGGGCGTTGCTTCTCCTCCAGTCACGGAACCGCGCCTGCGGTGGTGTAGGCCCGGTGGTCCAGATCAATAGGGGAATGGTGGAACAGTAGGGGTGATTTGTCTTCGTGACGCCACCTGCGGGTGTTCTGGTAACTTTACCAGCGCTGCGGGTTCTCCGGGGGATGTTAAGCAGCTAGATGGGACGCTCCCCACAGGATGAGCGGGAGTCCCCGGAGCCGGGAGCTGCGCAAGATGTTGTGAGGCACGCTGAATCCAAGAGTAACGCACAACCACACAAAGTCTCTTTTAGGTACCTTTACTGGGTGGTAATCAGGTACACTCGGACCGGGATAGTGGAGTCGGCACTTCTGGAGGTTCACAGCAAGCAGTGTTAGGCTTCCTTTCTCTAGTTCTGGTGCTAAGGTCGGGTGGATGTGGAATCCAGCCGGACCGGGCAGTGTGTTCAATGGAACTTGCTTCACCTGGTTAACAGCACTGAGGGCACTGTAAAAGGGTCTGAGCAGGATCAGTACTCTTCCCTGGGCTCTCGTGGATGGGTGCATCAGGTGGAACAGGTGGCTAAACCTCCTGTTGTTGGTGCTGGTTCTCTGTGATGGCTGGGTAGCTCTCACAGCTTCGGTTCCAGTAACCAGAGGATGAGGGAAGAGTTGGTGTAACTCTGGTATTCCTTGAGAGGTGCTTCTCCTTTCCTAATATCCCAATTGCAGGGATTTCCTCACTGGTAGCTAGGCTGACTAGGCCTGGTGTGTGTCTCATGAGCTTGAGATCTTACACACCCTGCAGCTCTTGTAGGTCTGCACACTCTGAAGTTTCTCCCTCCAAGACTCTATTTATAGGGGGAACTGGCTCAAAGGGGCAAGTGGAGCTCCCCCTAGAGGCTCGGGGTGAAACCAGGTGTTCTAATTAAAAAAAAGGGCTCCCCTATATTCTTGTGTCCGGCCAGGTACAAATAGGCACCTGGACCATGGGCGAGGGGTTAATAAAGATGCAGTCCCTTTTTTAGGATTGTTTTATTGATTTTTCAGAAAAAAAATGACGTGGGCTTCGCCGTATTTCTGGAACCAGCCTTATCCAGCAGGCAGCGACGGGCTGCCCCCAACCCCCAGGTGCCTATTTGCACCTGGCCGGACACAAGAATATAGGGGAGCCTTTTTTTTTTATTATTTCATGAATTTCATGAAATAATAAAAAAAAAAATGCGTGGGGCACCGCGCAATTTCTATGTCTAGCCAGGTACAGCTAAGCAGCTGGGGGCTGGAATCCGCAGCGCAGGGAGGCCCAAGCTTTCTGGGCACCCCCCGCTGCAATTTGCAGCCCGCAGCCGCCCCAGAAGATGGAGTGTTCATTGAAGCGCCATCCTCTGGCACTGAACCCCGCTCTTCCAGTGGCCCTGGTGGCGGTTGCACGCTGGGTAATAAAGGGGTTAATACCAGCTTTGTTATACAAGCTGGTATTAAGCCCGAGATTCTTAATGTCAAGCCACGTTTGACCCGGCCACTAAGAATCTCCAATAAAGGGTTAAAAAAAACACAACACAGAGAAAATTTTTTATTAGAAATAAAAAAAAAGCCATTAGGGACTCCATCTTTAATTTAAAAAATCCTCTTCCGTCCAACGTAGTCCAAAACGCGATGTCCTCTCTGCTACATCCCTGTGCATAGATATAGATGTCTGTGCAGAAGAAATGAGCAGACTGAGAACAATCTCAGCTCTGCTACATCATCTCTGTGAGCAGGCGGGCTCTAGGACCCTGGAGCTGCGGCAGCCTGCACAGAGCAGACAGCCGGACTCAGCTCGCAAAGTAACAGCAGTTACATTGCGAGTTTCCCTTGCACAGTAATCAGACCAATGCAAGTCAAAGGCAATCCTAGTTTTGTCAGAGTCTCTGACAAAAATAGGATTGCCATTGATTTGCATTGGACTCGTTGCTGTGCGAGTAATCGCTGGGAAACTCGCAGAGTACCGAGTCCTGCGAGTCCCTTACCGACTAACGAGTCCTAGCGAGTAGACTCGCCCATCCCTAGCCCCTAAAAGAACACTTGAAAAATTGTGCTGATGTAAAGAACACATATTATAAATTTTACTTATTTACGTATTTACTGGATTAAACATATCAAAATTCAAAGTTTGAAATTGCTAATTTAAAAAAAAGTAATAAAATTTCACATATTTTTATAAAAAAAATGTGAAATATCTTGAACTAAACTAACCATTAACATAAACTGCAAACAATATTATGTAGACTAAGAATCAGTTGGATATGTAGAAGAATTCCAGATTGGAAAAATGGGACTAGGTTAAGAAAGCCAAAATTGGTTCTATCACTGATGGTACCTTTACACGCCACTACAGAAGGTTGGAAACAACCGGGTGTCGGAGACAAATATATCTTGCACAACAACCCGAGGTAGCAGCTTGTAAACTCGGTTGTTGCCACCCGTCACTGTCGACACCTGTTTCAGAGCAGTGCTCTAAAACAAGTTGGTTTCAACCCGATGGTAGCGGCGTCTAAATGAGATACAGGAAGGTTTTTTCGTCACCTAGTTAACTCCCTGGGGCGTGACACAGCCTCCGGGACATCGCCCCCCTTCAGCGATCATTGGTGGAAGCTCCTGCGTTACGATTGGTTGTCGCTGCATAGGGCGGCATATTTAAGGAGATGACCACTAACACTACACAATTGCAATAGCATCATGTATTAGCCAGCCTTCCTGCGCTGGCTGGCCAATCATGATGCTATTGCATTGTCCAATCATCGCACGAGCGTCTCGTAATCCACAACTCTGGCACGCCTATGTGTTGTCCCTGCTGCTCCAGGTCCTCCCATATTACCTTCTGTAGCGGTGTGTAAATTAGGGACGGTGCTCTACAGAAGGTTACTTGTGGCACCCGGCGGTGCCTCAATAGATAGATTAAACCTTCTGTAGAGCACCTTGAAGCGGCGTGTAAAGGCGGTATCGGGTAACGTTTGCAACCGTTGGAACGTGCTCTTGCACGTGAGACACCCAGTTGTTTCTAACCTTCTGTAGCAGCGTGTAAAGGTACCATAAGGGTACCTTTACACGCGGCTACATTTCTAGGGTGGCTACAGGTAACTTACTGGTTGCAGTGAAATCATGTAGAGATTATTCCATTTGTACACAGAAACAAGATAGAACCTTGTCTCCATAATTTCACTGCAACCAGTAAGTTACCTGTAGCCACCCTAGAAATGTAGCTGCGTGTAAAGGTACCCTAAGGGTGCTTTCACATTGTGTTTTTCTGCCATCCGTGGCTGTCCGTTGTAAAACAGACAGCCACGGATGTGATTTGGCCCCCATGTATCCCTATGGGCGACGGATAGGATCAGATATGGCCTTAATGGCATCCAATTTGTATCGGATCCGATTTGTATCGGATCCGATTTTGTCTGATTTTTGCTGTGCCCAAAATCGGAAACTGCTCCAATTTTGGGCACATCGGACCAAATCGGACACAATCGAATCCGACCCAATCCGGGCGAGATAACATGGGGGCCTATGGAGCACGGGTCTGAGAAAACAGCCGATTGTTTCTTGGACTCGATTATAGTGTACTGAACATGCTCAGTACACTAAAACTGCTCTGTACCTGTGTAATTTCACTTCCACAATGTATGATATACATTGTGGAAGTGAAGCAAGGGTTAAAAATAAAAAAAAAACATAGTCACCTTTCCGGCGCAGGTCCCCACAATGTTCGGCATCTCCCAGCGCTTTCGGAGCTTGGAATTAGCTGACCGGGAAGGGGCGGAGCAACCGGTCAGCTGACCCGGTCATATGACCTCACAGCTGATCGGTTTAAATCTCCCGCCAATTGGTTTTGGCGGGCGGGAGATTTAAACCTATGCAATCATGTGACCGGGTCAGCTGACCGGGTTGCTCCACGCCTTCCCGATCAGCTGATTCCCAGCTCTGGAAGCGACGGGAGATGCTGAACATCACTGGAACCTGTGCCAGAGAGGTGACTATGTTTTTTTTTAATTTTTAACCCTTGCTTTACTTCCGCAATGTATATTATACATTGCAAAAGTGAAAGTACCCTTCTGTGTGCAGGTCCATAAAAATCATGGACCTGGACACAGAAATGGCACCAGGAGGCCACATCCGATGCGGTCCTTTCCTGTCCAAGGGGTCCTGCAAAAAGTAGGAACCCCACGGACGGGAAAAAACTTGATGTGAAAGCACCCTAAGGAGTTAAACTAATAAGAAAACATTTATTTTATGTTTTGGGTATTTTGCTAGCAATGCACGAGCTACAGAAAAAGTATTAGGCTGCCTTCACACTGCTTAATTTTTGATCCGTGTCTATCTGTATTAAAATGGATAGCCACGGATCAGTTTTGGCCTCCCATGTATCCCTATAGATAAGGATTGGTTCTATATGGCCATCCGTGTGTGTCAGTTTTGTCACTGATCCGTTTATGTCAGTTTTTTTCATGCACCCAGAATCAGAGACTGTTTGGTTTTAGGCTGCCTTGAAAATCACTGACACCAATGGACAGACACGGATATGGAGCTGTCCGCATCAAATAACATTTAGCTCTATGGAGATGGATCTCTACAGATCCGTGAAAAACACGAATACGTGAAACAGATCTGTTTTGCTGTACTGAGCATGCTCATAAGCAAGGTACTGCTCCCCCACCCCTATCTCTGCTGACTGATGATGGATCCGTTAAAAAACAGTCCGTGGTGATAAATTGGCATCTGCCAGCATAGATCTGTGCCTGTCGTCCGTGTGGTCCTTGAAATTCAAGGAACCACATGGATGTGAAAATTATGCAATGTGGGGCAGCCTTAACGTTGAAAGCATTGTCTCCATTTGTGTAAGTTTATAACAAAAAATAATTGTCTATAAATAAGCGTAGAATTCTGTAATCATATGAGATTTACAACTGCTATAAATATCCTTCCATAGTTATATTTGCCATGCAAACTTAAATGAATGACTAAATATAAAATATCATCCTTCTGAAAGAAAAATGTTCTGATATATTTAGCATGACAAATGTAATTAGTTTCAATGGGAATCATAATAGAAATGGGAAATAAAATGAATTTACGATTGAACGAGGTCACTACTTCATCCCAAGCTTAACTGTACTCAAGCTATTTTATTATTTACTAAAAAAAGAAACAAAGGTGAGCCCTAATTTATTTTAATGGAAAATGAATTTAGGAACTGAAACATGAACTAAACTTTTGTATGCAATTGTTTTTCTTAGCCATTAGAGTAGAAGGGTTCATAAGTGCACATTTATATAACAGCATGTAATGTCAATCTGCAGTCTCTAAGCAGTATATTGTCATGTATCAAAAGTGGTATGAACCCATGGTATAGTCGCATTGTAGTACAACTTTACAAATCTTTAGGGCAAATAAATAAAATACTTATGCCAAAAACCTGGCGTAATCTATTATATACTTACTTACAGAGGGGCTGATGGGCGAGACAGGCAACTGGCCCTGAACACGGCTCGGATGCTGTATGCCCGAACCGTTGAACTGGAGGCCCCAAGTTTCTAAGGGGAGCTGCGGCCAAACACCTGACCCAACTTGGAGAAGGTGGGCGAAGTAGGGAGCAGTACCCCGAAGGGTACTAGAGTCTTTCGCACTCCAGGTTAGCTTCCTCCTGCTGCTGCCAGTGATCTCGACGATGTCGTCGCTCCTCTTCTTCCACGGCTTATCTTTGCGCCCAGTAGTCACCATCGCACCTGTTCACTACTCGGCTGTCGGTACCTGAGCTCTGTGTGTGGAGGCGCTGAGAGCCTGGGGAGCAGAGCGATGCCGTGCTCGCCCCAGAGGAGAAACTACCTTATAGCGCTAAGGGACCACCAGTGAAAGAAACATCTAGTAAGAGAGAGGAACACCAACAGAGGCTCGATTGCACTGTCTTGGCTCTGGAGACAACGCTGAACCAGAGGTTGGCAAAGGAAGCACCCGGTGGCCATGCTGAAACAACTGGTAAAAGTAACAGACCTCCAGCTGTGGTGTGTGAGACTTTCTTTAGCGGCGACCACCGGCCACAGAGGCCGCATGAGACACTGGGGTGCTGATCACCTAATGAACATCTGCCAAGGTACAAACTGAACCCTCCTTCCAACTGCCCTGGGGACTGCGCTCCACCTGTGGGGAGCAGAACCATCAAAGCTGCTGGTCATCATCCCCAAAAGTTTTGAAGCAGCGGCGGCTGCCCATGGCCACGTACCGCAGGTGGCGTCACGAATACCCCTTTTCCCTGTCTGCCCTGTCAGTTCCCCTTCATTAAATGACACGCCAGGGTCACGGGATCGGGTCTCAGCCCCTGTCTGCCCCTGAAAAGAACCGAGAGTGAAAAACAACTGCTGCCCAGTTCCCGAGTACCCCCGGCCCTGGAGTGGGCGTGTCAACTTGGCGTCACAAACAGGATGCAAGCAGCCCAGTAACACCAGGTTTCGTGGTAAGAGACTGTGAAAGAACTAGCTTGCAAACATGGGGGTGAGAAAGAATGAGCACCACGTATAGATCTGGGGAGTGTCTAGGCCCTCATCATGGGAAGGACCTTGGTAAAGGCACAAGAAAGCAGGTCCACCCAGAGTATTAAAGAAAAGCAAAGGGAGCCTGCTTGGGTGTGGTTGCTGACTCCGCCTAGAAACAGAACGAGAAAGAGTCACGTGGTGCAGGAGCAAGAGGCATCATGGCGAGCAGCGAGACAGACACTCTGGCTGGTGGACACGAGACCAAAAAAGCCTCCAATGCAACCAGCGAGGCTAGAGACTGGGTACAGTTTACCGGTTCTGACGACTTCAAAGAGGCAATGAAAGAACTGAGCCAGTTACTAAGCAGTGCGCAGTTTTGGGCTGTTAACACCTGGAATCGGTCCCAGCTACAAAATTCGGCACACCAAGTACAGGTTCTGGAACCTTCCAAACCACCAGAAGCAGCACTAGGGGCAGAACCAATAAACCAGAGCCGGCCAGCAACCCCAGAACCGACAGAAGTGCTACCGGGTGCCACACCAGACCCGCCTGAACCAGTGCCGAACACAGAGGGTGATGCCGCCGAGCTGGAGAGAATTGTGAGCCCAGCGGATACCCTGTAGGTCGAGAGTGGGAGGGCTCATTGGGCATCCTATGAAAGTCTAACAGAGGGGTGCCCGATTGCGGCCCAGGCGGTGAGCCGAGTAGAGAACAGGTGTTATGGTGACTACTGGGCGCAAAGACAAGCCGTGGAAGAGGAGGAGCGACAACATCGTCGAGATCGCTGGCAGCAGCAGGAGGAAGCTAACCTGGAGTGCGAAGGACTCTAGTACCCAACCCGGCGGAGTGGCACCGAGGAGTTGTAGTAGACCTCCACCTCCGATATGGCTGGGGGTTCATAAAGGAGTACGGCTTGGAGCAAGAGGTCTTTGTTAGCAGACGGGACGTCTACCCCGGAGAAGAGGTCGACTACACCCGGTGTATGGGACGACGAGTCTAGTATGAGCTGTGGGTGTATAAGATTCTGCAGACTCGAACCCCATATGCAGAGCCGGTTGGACTTTCGAGTAGGAAGGACAGTTTGCAGGCAAGGGGCCCTTACCCACAAAGTAAGATCTAGAAAGTCAATGTAAATAGTAGTTAGAAATTTGAATCATGTAAATATTGTATGCAACTGTTTAGTTAGGTACCGGAAAACTGTACAATGTAAATTGTAAAGTGTATATATAGTTAACCCGCCATGATTGCTGTATAGTTGGTCGGAGGACTGTGATTAAAAACTGTTTTTGAACCCCGGTAGGGGATGCTGCTCAACGAGACTGTGGACTTTTTACGATTTTGTTTTTACGTGTACTTTATAATTTTGGCTTTTCCGTTTATGATGACTCTGAAGAGCTGGACTGTTCTGTTTTGCAATGTTCAAGAATGGTGCCTCCGGAAAAGGAAGAAAAATTATGCGTACTGTTATTGTTGTTATTTAAAAAAAAATTGAGAGTGTCTGTTACCGGGTTGCGCCAGGACAAGCTAACCTTTGATAAGTGGGAATGTGGCACCCCACAGGGTAGGCCGCCACCAGAGGTACTGCACTCCTCCATTAGAGGGAAAGTTGTGCCTCTGCTCTCCAGGTGCTGGGATGGCACAGTCGAGCCACACACACACACACACGCACACACACACGTAGAACCCTGGGACGATGGGAGGACCCCAAGTGTAGTCGGGAGGAATAAGAGAAGTGCAGGAGCAGGATAAGAGAAGACAGTAGTGGAGTGGTAGCAGAAGGAGGAGTTGTTAGCTCCCGCAGGCTGGAGCACAGTCATGCTCGCACCGGGAGGGAACGACCGATAGGGGTCGAGTAAGAACAGAGCCCTTGGGGTAGGGAGCAAGACGTAGATCCCTGTACGCCTGTATTTAGTGAGAGTACAGAGAGGTCGTGGACGACACAGGGAACCCTAAACATGGCGCGGATGCTGTATACTCGAACCATTGAACCGGAGGCCCTGAATTCCTAAGTGGATCTGCGGCCAAACACCCGACACAACTTGGAGAAGGCGGTCGAACTAAGGAGCAGTACCCGGAAGGGGTACAACTGAGCAACCATTGCTGTCAGCACCTGAGCTCTGTGTGTGGAGGCGCTGAGAGCCTGGGGAGTGGAGCGGAGTGGTGCCGTGCTCGCCCAGAGGAGAAACTACCTAATAGCACTGAGGGACCACCAGAGAATGGAACACCCAGTAAAAGAGAGAGAGGAACACCAACAGAGGCTCGAATGCACTGTCCAGGTTCTGGAGACAACGCTGAACTGGAGGTTGGCAAGGGAAGCACCTGGCGGCCATGCTGAAACAACTGAGTAAAATTAACAGAACTCCAGCTGTAGTGTGTGAAACTTTCTTTAACAGTGTCCACCAGCTGCAGAGGTTGCTTGAGACACCGAGTTGCTGATGACCTAATGAACATCTGCCAAGGTACAAACTGAACCCTTCTTCCAGCCGCCCTGGGGATCACACTCCACATGCGGGGAGAGGAACCATCTAAGCTGCCAGACATCATACCCAGAGGTTCTGAAGCAGCGGCGGCTGCCCATGGCTGCATATCACAGGCGACGTCACAAATACCCCTTGTCCCTGTCTCCCCCATCAATCCCCCTTCATTATATGACATTGCCAGGGTCATAGGACCGGCTCTCAGCCCCCATCTGATGAGAGGGAAGAGCAACTGCTGCCTGAGTACCCCCGGCCCTGGAGTGGGTGTATCAGGAGCAGAGAGAGGATGCATGGGGAGGCAGAGAGAGAACACATGGGATGGAAGAAAGGGACCAGAGAAAGATCACATTGGAGAGATGGAGGAAGGGGCAGAGAGAGAATGCACATGGGGGGGAAGCAGAGAGAGAATGCGCAGGAGAGAGGGAGGTGGGGAAAGAGAGAGAATGCACAGCAGGGGGCAGAGCGAGATCACAAGGGAGAGAGGGTGGAAAGGACAGAGAGAAATCGCATAGGTGGGAGAAGGGGACAGAGAGAGAACACACGGGAGAGGGAGGAGGTGGGCAGAGAGAGAAAGCACAGGAGAATGACAGAGAGATAACACACAGCAGGGGGCATAGATAGAATGCAGAGTAGGAGAGGGGTCAGGGACAGTGCACTGCAGGGGGCAGAGAGAGCACACATCAGCAAGGGGGGCCAGACGCAAATGCATGGGAAGGAGGAGGGGGATATTGAGAGAGAACTCAGAGCAGGTAGGGGGGCCAGAGAAAGACTACATGGGAGGGAGGAGGGGGGCAGAGAGTGAACACAGCAGGGAGAGGGAGGGGCAGTGAGAGAATGTATGGGAGAGAGTGAGGAGGGGAGGAAGAGAAGGGGAAAAGAGAGAGCACACAGCAGAGAGGTGCAGAAAAAGAATGCACAATAGAGGGGGCAGAGAGAGCACACAAGGGGTAGAAAGAGTGCACGAGGCAGAGAAAGCGCACGGGGAGCAGAAGGAATACATGCGCACTTACGGTGCTACCATCTCTGAACACTTGGGTAGACAAAGATGGCGGCATCGTGACACATCACACCACCCCACTGCTTTCACTGCAAAATTACAATAATAACAGGATTACATTAGAGGGGAACTCGGTGGGAGCTAATAAAGTGGACAATGAGGTGTTTCTGTCTATATTATATGCAATAAAGGATTTCTGTGTTTTCTTTTTTCTCATTAATGAAAGTATCGGCTGTCAAACTAATGGCTGACATTAGCAATAGCGATTGACGTCAGCTGCCAAAAAAACCTGCCATCAACACAAAATCTTGACAACCCCTTTATTACCCAGTCTGCCACCGCTACACGGCAGATGTAAGAGTGGGGCAACCCCCAGTTTTGGCATTTCTCATGGAGGTGCCAATGCTGAGGCGGCTGCCAGAATGCAATGGCCTCACCACGCTGAGAATTACAGCCCCTAACTGCCTGGATTACCTTGACTGCCAATAGAAAATACGGTGGTGCCCACACCAATTTTGTTTTTCACTATTTAGTGGAATAATTTTAAAAAAGAAGAGCTCCCCTGCATTTTTCATTGCCAGAGAAGGTAAAACCAGGCAGCAGGGGTTAGCAGACTGTAGCTGTTTTGTTTACCTACACTGGCAATAGAAAATACAGTGAAGCCCTACACATTTTATAACAGGAAAATAAACACTTTATTAATAAAAAAAACAGAAACAGGTTTTTACTAGTGATGAGCGAGTACGCTTGTGACTACTCGGTACTCGCACGAGTATCACTGTACTCGGGCTACTCGGCGAGTACCGAGAAATCTCGCGATACTCGTGCTGTGCTTGTGGTCCTCATCCCTGCATGTTGGTGCTCTTTAGAGCGCCAGCCCACATGAAGGGATTGGCTAGCAGTCACTGCAATGCCACAGCCCTGTTAGTTGTGGCATTGCAGTGATTGGCCGGCCCGCACAGCGTGACCGAGCCTTTATAAGACCCGGCTACGATGTGCTCTGCACACAGCCATCCAGACAGTGAGTGTAGGGAGAGTGTCTGCTGCTGCTTACGGACATATTTGCGGCCCTCATAGGTAGATCCGTAGCAGGGCTGCAAACTGCTGCTGACCACAACAGTCCTTCTCAGGACTAATCTAGGAGGATATAGGCAGGGTGATCCAGATCAGAGTCCAAGCTTTACAGTGACCAGATTAGTCCTCAGGAGACTGTTGGAGCTGACTAGCTGTATACAGGCAGGGTCTAATATCCAGCTTTCCTGTGACCAGAACAGTCACCAGACTGTTGCACTTGACTAGCTGTATACAGGCAGGTTCAAAAATCCAGCTTTCCTGTGACCAGAACAGTCAGGAGACTGTTGTAGCTGACTAGCTGTATACAGGCAGGGTCTAAAATCCCACTTTCCTGTGACCAGAACAGTCACCAGACTGTTGTAGCTGACTAGCTGTATACAGGCAGGGTCTAAAATCCAGCTTTCCTGTGACCAGAACAGTCACCAGACTGTTGTAGCTGACTAGCTGTATAAAGGCAGGGTCTAAAATCCAGCTTTCCTGTGACCAGAACAGTCACCAGACTGTTGTACTTGACTAGCTGTATACAGGCAGGGTCTAAAATCCAGCTTTCCTGTGACCAGAACAGTCACCAGACTGTTGTACTTGACTAGCTGTATATAGGCAGGGTCTAAAATCCAGCTTTCCTGTGAGCAGGACAGTCACCAGACTGTTGTACTTGACTTGCTCTATACAGGCAGGGTCTAAAATCCAGCTTTCCTGTGACCAGAACAGTCACCAGACTGTTGTACTTGACTAGCTGTATACAGGCAGGGTCTAAAATCCAGCTTTCCTGTGACCAGAACAGTCACCAGACTGTTGTACTTGACTAGCTCTATACAGGCAGGGTCTAATATCCAGCTTTCCTGTGACCAGAACAGTCACCAGACTGTTGTACTTGACGAGCTCTATACAGGCAGGGTCTAATATCCAGCTTTCCTGTGACCAGAACAGTCACCAGACTGTTGTAGTTGACTAGTTCTATACAGGCAGGCTCTAATATCCAGCTTTCCTGTGACCAGAACAGTCACCAGACTGTTGTAGTTGACTAGCTCTATACAGGCAGGCTCTAATATCCAGCTTTCCTGTGACCAGAACAGTCACCAGACTGTTGTAGTTGGCTAGTTCTATACAGGCAGGCTCTAATATCCAGCTTTCCTGTGACCAGAACAGTCACCAGACTGTTGTACTTGACTAGCTCTATACAGGCAGGGTCTAATATCCAGCTTTCCTGTGACCAGAACAGTCACCAGACTGTTGTAGTTGACTAGTTCTATACAGGCAGGCTCTAATATCCAGCTTTCCTGTGACCAGAACTGTCACCAGACTGTTGTACTTGACTAGCTCTATACAGGCAGGGTCTAATATCCAGCTTTCCTGTGACCAGAACAGTCACCAGACTGTTGTAGTTGACTAGTTCTATACAGGCAGACTCTAATATCCAGCTTTCCTGTGACCAGAACAGTCACCAGACTGTTGTAGCTGTATACAGGAAAAATGCGCAAGGGCGTTGGCAAGGGACAAGGAAGTGGATGTGATGGTGGTGCAGACAGAGGCCGAGGTCGTGTGCAAGCACTAATTTCGCAACAACAAAGTGCCACATCTACTCGCTCGCACGTCCTGTCCCAAATTCTTGGGGCCCGCAGCAGTACACCGCTCTTGAACCAAGACCAGTGTCAACAGGTTGTTACTTGGATAGCGGATAATGCTTCAAGTCAGATGGGCACCTCCACAAACACCCTGTCTTCCACACGGTCAAGTGTCAGTAGCCGTGATACTGCACCGCATATTTCCCAACCTGATCCTCCTTCCTACCACCAGGCCGAGTACACGTCCACGGACATTACTGATCCCACACTAGGACACTCGGAAGAGCTGTTCACGTATCCATTCGCAGAATCTGGCCTCTCGCCAGCTCCTGTTGAAGTGGGTGATGAGATGGAATGTACAGATGCCCAAATATTTGAGCAACTACGTTCTCACGAAGGGAACGTTGGCAACGTGTCTCAACAAGGGGTGGACGATGATGAGACACAATTGCCAGGAAGTCAGGAGGTGGGTCAGGGTGCGGAAGAGGAAGACGACGTGGTGGATGATCCAGTAGCTGACCCAACCTGGCAGGAGGATATGCAGAGTGAGGACAGCAGTACACAGGGGGAGGGAGGCGTAGCATCCCAACAGGCAGTAAGAAGCAGGGTCGTGTCCACAAGCAGAAGGCAGGCAACCGTTCCCCGGAACAACAACACGACACAAGGTGCCTGTGCAAATGTTAGGTCTTCCCGAGTCTGGCAGTTTTTTAAGTTGGCTCCAGATGACTCTAAAAAGGCCATTTGCAACACCTGCCATGCCAGCATCAGCAGGGGTACGAAAACTAGCAGCCTGACCACCACCAGCATGATCAGGCACATGTCAGCCAAGCACCCAACTTTGTGGGAATTACAACAGAGTCGAGGAGCAGTGCTTGCTGATGTCAATGCTACGCCTTCGCGTGTTGTGCGTGCGAGCCAATCCCCTGTCCATGCTGGCCGCGAACAAGCCTCCAGCCCTGCACCTGACATTGCCCACGCATAAATAACACCACCATCAAGCACGTCGTTGTCCCAGCGCAGCGTTCAATTATCCATTCAGCAAACCTTTGAACGCAGGCGCAAATACACTGCCAACGCCCCACATGCCACAGTCCTAAATTATCACATTTCGCGACTGCTTGCGCTAGAAATGTTGCCTTTCCGGCTGGTGGAGACGGAAGCATTCCGCGACCTGATGTCCCACGTTACTCGGTCCCCAGCCGCCACTATTTCTCCAGATGTGCCATCCCCGCATTGCATAACCACGTGTCACAAAGCATCACACGTGCCCTGAACAACGCTGTTTCAGCCAAAGTCCACCTAACCACAGACACGTGGACAAGTGCTTGTGGGCAAGGCCGCTACATCTCCTTGATGGCACACTGGGTTAATATTGTGGAAGCTGGGACCCAGTCTGAGCGAGGGACGGAACACGTCCTTCCCACACCAAGGATTGCAGGCCCTACCTCAGTCAGGGTTTCACCCACACTCTACAGCTCTGGAATGTCATGCTCCTCAGCCTCCTCCTCCTCCTCCTGCGCATCCTCATCCACTTTACCCTCCACACCAGTCCCAAGCTGGAAGCACTGCAGCACTGCCTCTGCGAAGCGGCAACAGGCTGTGCTGAAGATAATATGCATAGGTGACAAACCCCACAATGCAGAAGAGGTGTGGACAGCTTTGAAACAGCAGGTAGATCACTGGCTCACAACTCTGAACCTAAAGCCAGGAAAGGTCGTGTGTGACAATGACCGGAAACTGGTGGCAGCTTTGAGGCGAGGCCAGCTGACGCATGTTCCATGCGTGGCCCATGTGCTCAACCTGGTGCTTCATTGGTTTCTAAAGTCATACCCAGAGCTGTCTGATCTGCTGGTAAAAGTTCGCCGCCTGTCTGCACATTTTCGCAAGTCACCTGCTGCTTCAGCCGGCCTTGCCGGCTTTCAGTGCCGTTTGCGTCTTCCGGCCCACAGACTGGTGTGTGATGTCCCCACGCGTTGGAATTCAACTCTGCACATGTTGGTCAGGATATGTGAGCAGAAGAGGGCAGTTGTTGACTACCTGCATCACCTAAGCCGTCGGGAAATGGGTCAAACTCCACACATAACACCTGAGAGTGGAGATGGATGTCCGACCTATGTACCGTACCTCCAAAACTTTGAGGACTCCACCAAGATGGTGAGCGTCGATGACGCCATTATTAGCGTCACCATACCGCTACTCTGCCTTCTAAAACAGTCTCTGTGAAAAACAAAGAGGATGCTTTACAGGCGGAGCGCGATGACTTGGAGCGAGAAACAGTAGTGGGTGTGGGTGATAACACACAGCACAGCCTCATCTCATCACAACGTGCAGTGGAGGACTATGACGAGGAGGAGGAGGAGAGGAGGAGGATGAAGACATGGAGCAACTCTCTGGCCAAACTGAGGATATGACATGCACACCAGTCATACCCTCGCTTCAGCGTGGCTGGCCAGAGGACAGGGGAGATGAGGAGGAGGAGGAGGAGGAGGGGACAGCATGTTCAGTCATCGTGTTGGTCAGGATACTGAAGTGATGGCTGTTAAGAGTCTGGCGCACATGGCTGACTTTATGGTAAGCTGCCTGACTCGTGACCCTCGTTCAGAACATCTTGGCCGACAATCAGTACTGGTTGGCAACAATCTTAGACCCACGCTACAAGGAGAACTTTATGTCTCTCATTCCTGAGGCGGAGAGATCAGCCAAAATGCAGCAGTTCCAGAAGGCCATAATCACGGAAGTAGGCAAAGCATTCCCCTCACAAAACGCTAGCGGCATAGGTCAGGGATCGGTGGACAACCAAGGCATACGGCCGAGAGGGCACAAGTCCAATCCGCCAGAGGTAGGGGAGCAGTCTTTACGATGTGGGATAGTTTTCTCAGCCCCTCACGTACCACAGCCCCTGAGGTGCGGGATAGTGCCACAAGAAAAGCTAAGTTTGGCCAGATGCTGAAGGAGTACCTTGCAGATCGAACTACTGCGACATTCCTCTGTGCCTTACAATTATTGGGTCTCCAAGCTGGACACGTGACATGAATTGGCTCTCTACGCCTTGGAAGTCCTGGCCTGCCCTGCCGCTAGCGTTTTGTCAGAGCATGTTTTCAGTGCCGCAGGTGTAATGATTACTGATAAACGCACCCGCCTGTCAACTGAAAATGCTGACAGGCTGACTCTGATCAAGATGAACAAGGGTTGGATTGGGCCAGACTTCACCACACCACCAACAAATGACAACTGAATTTAAATTTTGTATGGGAATTTGCCATGTACCTCCACTCACCCATGGGTACACACTTCTGGACTTTGGCTAATCGCTGGACTGCTCCTCCTTCTCCTCATGTGCCACCATGATGACCTTACAATAGTTAGGCTGTTGTTTCAGGTATACCCCCAGTGGTAAATATTTTCGCCCATTCTTTTTGACAATGTGGAGCCTCCCAATTTTTGGCTGCCCTGCCAAAGGTCATATACTACAATACACCCACTTCAGGTTTACAGGCCCTCATGCATGTCTGTATGCATGGGTCATTGTTGAACCTCCCAATTTTTGGCTGCCCTGCCAAAGGGCTATACTACAATACACCCACTTCCTTACAATGGGCACTTCAGGTTTACAGGCCCTCATGCACGACTCTATCCAGGGGCATTGGTGAACCTCCCAATTTTGGACTGCCCTGGCAAAGGAAAATACTACAATAGACCCACTTCCTCAAAATGGGCACATTATGTCAAGACAGGGCTTCATGTACATCTCTTCTCAGGGTCATCGGAGTGCCACACAATGTTTTCACGTAAAATCTTTCATGTAATCATAAAAAGTAACATACACCAGCTGATCTCACTATTGGGTATGTGGCCTTAACATTTCCACCCTGAATATTCATTTTGGTGTCATTTTGGAAGGTTTTCTGGTGACTCCGTAAAATTGGCGTGAAACTCGGACAACATTGTTCACAGCTGTGACTTTTGAGTGAAAAATGCTTTCAGGGGTCTTCCCCGTGCTGTTGCCATGTCATTTGAGCACTCTTCTGAGACTTTTGTGACATTTTTAGGGTTTCTACATGCTGCCGGCAGTCATTTCATAAAAATACTTGGGTCACCCATAGGATAACATTGGGCTCGGTGCTTGGACCGAGCACACGAGTATCTTGGGATGCTTGGCCCAAGCTTCGAGCACCCGAGCGTTTTAGTACTCACTCATCACTAGTTTTTACGCAAAAATACATTTATTTACATACATTGGCAGAGAACACGTGGGTGGATAGACAGGGGAGAGACCGCGCAGGGGGAGAGATGACCACCACCCCAAGCACCACAGAACCTGCCCCCATGTCATCACCCTCATCTAGTACACTTTCTAAAATACAAATAAAACGCTGCAAACACACTGAAACAACTGTCATGATGCTTCTTTCAAAACGTTTTCCATTTCAAGCATGCAAAAAAAAAATATATGCATTAGATCTCTGAACTCTCCTAGCTGGTGCTGTAAAAATAGCTTTTAATTTGCATAAAATGCATGAAAAATGCAGCAAAATTTAAAGTGTGAACATAGCCTTAATTGCCGAGCCATCTCTCATTGTATTTCCCCATTGCCTATGACTACAGTAGATGACATACCCTGTTTCCCCAAAAATAAGACATACATAAGACTTATATATAATTTTTGCTACCAAAGATGTGCTAGGACTTATTTTCAGGGAATATCTTATTTTTCCAAATCCCCATCATCTGCTTGCAGCCCCATCACGCCCTTGCAGCCCCCAATGTTCTGATTATCCCCTTGCAGCCCCTATCATACCTTTGCATCCTCTAATATCCCCATCATCCGCTTTCAAACCCAATCATCTCCTTGCAGCACCCAATATTCCATCATCCCTTGCAGCTCCCAATATCCCCATTATCCCATTGCAGCCTCAATCATCCCATGCAATTTCCAATATCCCCATCATGCCCTTACAGCCCCCTGTATTCCCATCATCCTCATGCAGCCCCCAATATCCACATCATCCCTATGCAACCCCCATTATCCCCAAATATCCCATCATCCTCTTGCAGCCCCCATTATCCCTTTGCAGTCCCCATCATCATTATGCAGCCCTCAATATCCCCATTAGGCAGCTGCAAAAAAAACAAAAAACACACACACATGCCATACACACACCCCCTAAACACACACACACACCTTTTCTCACTGGTCCTCTGCGCTGTGCTGTATTTACTCAGGTGCCACTCCCAGCTCCTTGCCTCAGCTGCTATAGAAGTACGGTGCCACAGGCCAATCAGAGGCCAGCATCCGCTGGCCATGAGATGAAATTAGCTGCCAGACTCTGATTGGCGGCATTTGTTTACCTTTGATTGGCCGGCGGCACCATACATATATGGCAGCTGAGGCAGGGAGCTGAGAGTGGCGACAGAATATATACAGCTGTGGTCACAGCCGGTGGACCGGCTAGAGTAAGTCACAGTATAATCACAGCTGCATGACCCATTAGGCGGGCATGCTTACAAAAAAAAGCAAAAAAACTTTATTAAGTCTTATTTTTAGGGGAGGCCTTATATTAAACACTGTATTAAAACGTCTACTAGGTCTTATTTTCATGGGATGTCCAATTTTTGAGGAAACACGGTAGTAGCGGTTGAAATAAAACAAACCCACTGTTAGACACTAAAATGTAATTTTAACATTTTACTACACCATGTGATGTGCATGACTGGTCAAACTTATGAAGGAGTGTCTCTGAAACTCACAAAACCTATGCAGACAATGCAAGAACTGACAAATATTAGAAGGACTAGAAATAGGCCTGATGCTATTGCATCGGGAGTGCGGTGAAATGAACATCTGTGTATCCTTAGTGGTGCTAGCAGGAGCAGTGGACATGTGTCACACAGTTTGCGCTTTCCAACATACCCATTCTATGTCATCACACAGTATATGGTGTCTCAGTGGTTAGCACTTTATACGGTGTCTCAGTGGTTAGCACTGTATACGGTTGCTAGGTGGTTAGCACTGTATACAGTGGCTCAGTGGTTAGCACTGTATATGGTGGCTCGGTGGTCATTATTATTATTATTATTATCTATATAGCACTATTAGGATACATGGCACTTTACAAGTTAGAGGGTAGACAAAGACAAGTGGTCAAAATGACGACAAATTGACAAATCAATCATACGGGTACAATAGGGCCGAGGATCCTGTCCGCGAGGGCTCACATCTAGAGGGGGTGGGGAGGGAGACAGTAGGAGAGGGAGAGGTGAGGTGGTGCAGTGGATTGGGTCTCAGTGTGTGTTGTGAACTTGTAGGAGAGGTGGGTCTTCAGGTTTTTCTTGAAGGTTCCCAGGGTAGGGGAGTGTCTGATGTGGTGGGGGAGGGAGTTCCACAGTATGGCAGAAGCACGAGAGAAGTCTTGTATGCGGTTGTGGGAGGTGGAAATGGGTTGAGAGAAGGAGTTCTTGAGAGGAGCGCAAGTTGTGCGAGGGGAGTTAGCGGAAGACTAGGTCGGAGATGTAGGGAGGGGACAGGTTGTGTATGGCCTTGTATGTCAGGGTTATGGTTTTGAAGCGAGATCGCTGGGGGGGTGGGGAGCCAGTGGAGGGCTCGGCAGAGAGGGGAGGCAGGGGGAGTAACGGGGAGAGAGGTGGATGAGTTGGGCAGCAGAGTTGAGGATGGTGCGGAGCGGTGCAAGGGAGGAGACAGGGAGGCCGGTGAACAGGAGGTTGCAGTAGTCCAGGTGGGAGATGATGAGGGCATGGATAAATGTCTTGGCCATGTTGTGGTCAAGGAAGGAGCGGATACGGGCAATGTTTTTTAGTTAGAGTTGACAGGCGGTGGTGAGGGCTTGGCTGTGGGGCTTGAAGGAGAGGGAGGAGTCGAGGAGTACCCCGAGGCACTTGGTGTGGGGGAGGGGTGAGAGTGTGCAGTCATTGACGGTGATGGATAGGTCAGGAAGAGGGGGGAGTTGTTCGGGGGAAAGACTATGAATTCGGTCTTGTCCATGTTGAGTTTGAGAAAGCGGGTAGAAAAGAAGGATGCAATGGAGGATAGGCATGGAGGAATTTTGGATAAAAGGGAGGCGATATCAGGGCCAGACAGATAGAGCTGGGTATCGTCAGTGTAGAGGTGGTTTTGGAGGCCATGTGACTCGATGAGGTTGCCTAGGCCGAGGGTGTAAATGGAGAAGAGTAGTCCTCCCAGGACCGAGCCTTGGGGAACACCTATAGAGAGGCGGTGGGGCGAGGAGGAGGTGTGGGAGTGGGTGACTCTGAAGGTCCTGTCCATTAGGTAGGAGGAGATCCAGGAGACGGCAAGGTCAGTAATGCCAAGAGACTCAAGAATTTGAAGTAAGAGGGACTGGTCAACAGTGTCGAAGGCAGCAGAGAGGTCGAGAAGGATGAGGACGGAGTAGTGTCGTTTGCTCTTGGCGATTAGAAGGTCGTTAGTGACTTTGGTTAGGGCTGTTTCGGTGGAGTGGTGAGGTCGGAAGCCAGATTGTAGGCGATTGAAGAGAGCACAGGAATAGAGGTGGGAGGATAGTTCGGCATAGACGTGTTGTTCAACAAGTTTTGAGGCGAACGGGAGGAGAGATATGGGGCGATAGTTGGAGACTGTTATAGGGTCAAGGGATGGATTTTTTAGGATATGCGTGATTAGGGTGTGTTTGAAGGGTGAGGGACATGTGCCGGATTTGAGTGAAATGTTGAAGAGGTGTGTTAGAGCAGGGATGAGGACTGTGGTGAGGTTAGGGATGTAGGTGGGAGAGGAGTGGATCAAGGGCGCATGTGGTGAGGTGTGATAGTGCTAGAAGGGAGGAGAGGTGGTCCTCTGTCATGGGGGTGAAACTGCATTTGGGTGAGGGGGGATGGGCTGGAGGTGGGATGAGGCGAGGGAGTGAGGGTCGAAGCTTTGTCTGAGTTTGTCAATTTTGTCTTTGAAGAAGGTGGTGAAGTCGTCGGCGGAGATGAGGGGTGAGGGAGGAGGTGCAGGGGGACGAAGTAAAGAGTTGAAGGTTATGAACAGTTGTTTGGGGTTATGAGACAGGACGGTAATTAGGGAGGAGAAGTAGACTTGTTTTGCGGAGTCAAGGGCAGTCTTGAAGGTATTGAGGGAATGCTTGTATAGGGCAAAGTGCTCTGCGGAGTGGGATTTCTTCCATTTCCGCTCGGCTGCCCTAGTCGTCTGTCTGAGTTTTTTGGTGAGGGTCGTGAGCCAGGGTTCTTGTTGTACTCGTGTTGTGTTAAATGTGAGTGGAGCAGTCTGGTCGAGGGCTGTGGTGAGAGTGGAGTTGTAGGGGAGGCAGCTGAGTCAGCGTCTTGAGAAGAGGCCAGGTCTGAGAGGGGGAGGAGGGATTCTGAGAGTGAATGGAAGTCTATGAGTAATTCGGGGGGGGGAGTCGAGACGGGGAGTGGTAGGGGGGGAGAGGGATGAGAATGTCAGTAGATTGTGGTTGGAGTGGGTGAGGGTTGAGTATGTGAGGTCGGTGAGGGAGCAGAGGCAGGTGAAGACTAGGTCAAGTGTGTGACCACCAGTGTGCGTGGCGGATGAGATCCATTGGGAGAGGCTGAAAGAGGAGGTGAGGGATAGGAGTCTGGGGCAGCGGCTTTGGGGGTGTCGATGGGGATATTGAAGTCACCCATGACGATGGTGGGGATGTCGGAGGAGAGGAGGTGGTGGGGCCAGTTGTGAAGTGGTCAAAGAAGGTAGAGGGGGATCTAGGGGGGCGGTAGACAATGGCCAGTTGGAGGTTGCAGAAGGAGTAGATGCGAACCAGCGTGTGCCACGAAGGAGGGGAGGGGGGGTGGTGTAAGTGGGGAGAAGGAGCAGTCATTGGCCAGAAGTAGGCCAACACCTCCCCTGCGGTGTTGGTGGGGTGGGGAGTGTGGGAGAGCTGAATCCACCGTAGGAGAGGGCAGCCAGGGAGGTTGTGTCAGAGGGGGTAAGCCAGGTCTCCGTGATGCCGAGGAAGGAGAGTTTTTTGGAGATGAAGAGGTCGTAGATAAGTGTGAGTTTGTTACAGACCAGTGGGCGTTCCAGAGTGCGTCGGGGTGGGGGGAATGGGGGGTCGGAGGTTAAGGGGGTTACGAGGGTTGGTGATTGGTTGTTGGAGTGGGATGAGGGGAGTGAGGTGGTGTGGTGGGGTGGGCCAGGATTAGGGGAAATGTCACCAGAGAGTAGGAGGAGCAGGGAGAGGGTTAGGAGGTGTGAGCAGGGGAGCTTGCGATGGTGGGCGTGTACATCTAGAGATGGTGGGTTGAAAGTGTGGGAATAGTTCGGAGGATAGGGTGAAGTGGGTTGGAAGGATGAGGATGACAGCAGAATTCCTTTGCTCAGTGGGGGGATGAGTGGGGGTAGTAGGAAGTGGAGAAAGATGGGAGTGAAGGTGAGAAGAAGCGGGAACATGGTGGGGTGAGTAGGGGAGGAGAGGTGGCTGGGGTCAGAGGTAGCCAGGGATCTGGTGTGGCAAGGGTGAGTTCAAAATGATGGGTGGTTAGCCGCGTTAGAGGTGCGGCCTGGTTATGAGATGCAGTCCAGGGGAGGAGATGCGGTTCAGGGGTGAGGTGCAGTTCGGTGAAGAGGTGATGCAGTCGAGGACGTCGCGGCCAGGACAAGTTGGCGCAGGTGAAGCAGCCGTGGATGAGGTGATGCAGCCAAGGGTGAAGTGATGCAGCCGAAGGTGAGGTGGTGCAGCCGAGGATGAGGTGACTCAGCCGAGGATGAGGTGACGCAGCCGAGGATGAGGTGAGGCAGCCAGGATGAGGTGAAGCAGCCGGGGTGAAGTGAAGCAGCCGGGCTGGGGTGAGGCAGCCAGGGTGAGATGATGTAGCCCAGGAGGAGATGATGCCGCCAGGGGGTGAACTGAAGCAGCCAGGGAATGAGATGAAGCAGGCAGGGGGATGAGATGAAGCAGCCAGGGGATGAGGCGAAGCAGCCAGGGGATGAGGCGCAGCAGCCAGGGGGTGAGATGAGGCAGCAGGGGATGAGAGGATGCAGCCAGAGGATGAGCTGATGCAGCCAGAGGATGAGATGATGCAACCAGAGGATGAGATAAAGCAGCCGGAGGAAGAGATGAAGCAGCCAGAGGATGAGATGAAGCAGCCGGAGGAAGAGATGATGCAACCAGAGGATGACGTGATGCAGCCAGAGGATAGGGTGGCATAGCCGTTGGTAAGGTGGCACAGTCAGGGGTCGGAACCGGTCTGGCATCGGATGTAGTTGGTGGATCAGGTGCAGCCAGAGGCGAGATGCTGAGATGCAGTCAAGATCAGATGTAGCCGGGGGTGAAGTGCAGCCAGGAGTCAAATGCAGCAAGGGGGTCCATATGGCAGAGTGGTCGCTGCAGCCAGAAGGGTCCGTGAGGCCGAGGGCCTGTGCAATAGGGCAAATGCAGCTGGGGCATGTGAGGCAGCCGGGGTCAGTTGCAGCCAGAGGGGTCCATGCAGCAGAGGGGTCACTGTAGCCGGGGGCCATGGGGCAGAGGGGTCAAAGCGTCTAGGGGACCATGAGGTAGATGGGTCCGTGCAGAGTGTCCATGCAGCAGAGGGGTCGGATGAGACCAGGTGGTCAGGGGCCCAAGGTCGTGGTGTAGGAGATGGGCACCTCTGACCAGTCAGTAGGTTGTGGCAGGCTGGGGCTGCTGCGGAGCATCAGACTGGGGGACGATGGAGGCAGGGCACCGCATGCGGTGTTGCTGGTCCCTGCACAGCCTACTGCCCCGTGCCGCTGTGGAGGGACCCGAGGGTAGCGCTGCCGCCCCACTGGGTCTACAGCTTGGTTAGGCAGCGGTGGGCTCCGTGGGTAGCGCCGTCTGTCCCCTGCATCCGCAGCTATGCAGCGCCGTGGGGGGCCGGGCACTGCCACAGGAGCCCAGGAATGGGGCCGGACAGGCCGCGGTCGGGGCCGCAGCGGTGGTGGGGAGAGGTGGAGGGCGGAAGTGGCGGCACCGCACTTACCGGTGGCGTCTGGGCGGAGGCGAGCCGGGCTGGCCGCATGTGGGTTCGGGCTGTTACAGGGAGGAGCGCCCGCACAGCTTCTGCCGCTGGGACTTCGGGAAGGCCGCGGGAGCAGGCTGCGGCTTGGGGCCGGGGCACTGGGGCAGGACGGGTGCCTAGATGGAGCGGCAACCCGGGCAGGCAGAGCGGGGGGAGCCGCAGGGCAGCCGCTGTGGTTAGCACTGTATACGTGGCTCGGTGGTTAGCACTGTATACGGTGGCTCAGTGGTTAGCACTGTATACGGTGGCTCAGTGGTTAGCACTGTATATGGTGTCTCGGTGGTTAGCACTGTTTACGGTTGCTCGGTGGTTAGCACTATATACGGTGGCTCGGTGGTTAGCACTGTATATGGTGGCTCTGTGGTTAGCACTGTATACGGTGGCTCAGTGGTTAGCACTGTATACAGTGGCTCAGTCGTTAGCACTGTATACGGTGGCTCAGTGGTAGCACTGTATACGGTGGCTCTGTGGTTAGCACTGTATACAGTGGCTCAGTGGTTAGCACTGTATACAGTGGCTCAGTCGTTAGCACTGTATACGGTGGCTCAGTGGTTAGCACTGTATACAGTGGCTCAGTGGTTGGCACTGTATACGGTGGCTCAGTGATTAGCACTGTATGGTGCAGGGGGATTTGAATCCCGCGCCGCTCATTGGCCGGCGGCTGAACCAATGAGTGGTGCCGTGCGGGATTTGAATCAGCCGGCGGCAGCTCAGCCAATTAACAGTGCCGCGTGGCTTTAGCGGGGAATTTGAGCAGTGCGGGATTCAAATCCCCCGCCAAAAACATGCGGCACCGCTTATTGGCTGAGCTGCCAATGATCGGCGTTGGATTCAAATCTAACGCGGAAGTTTGGTGGAAGATTTTAATCCAGCGCCGCTCATTGGCTGAGCAACCATGGTGACAGCGCAGCGCAGAGCGGGGTCACAGTGCAGCACAGAGCGGGGTGACAGAGCAGCGCAGAGCAGGGTGACAAAGCAGCGCAGAACGGGGTGACAGTGAAAAGAATGGGGGTGAGTGGCGCAGAGCAGGGGGACAGCTGCAGCAGAGCGGAGAGACAATTTAGCAGAGCGGGGGAGACCGGAGCAGGGGTGAGTGGGTGGACAGAGCAGCAGAGAGGGGCAGAGCAGGGGAGAGCGGAGCAGAGCAGGGGAGAGTGTGGCGCCCCACCATGTAGGTGCCACAAAAGGGGTACTGCACCCAGAAAAGCGGTGTAGTCACTCCACTGCAATTGGAACTATGGTCACTAGGTGGAACCCTAGAGCTAACACCCACACATTTGAATAGTAGGTGGGAGGGACCCCGGGAGGAGATATAGTGGCCTCTAGGGGGAACTAGTGAGCAGTTAGTGAGTTAGTGAGTAAGGAGTTGGAGGAGTAGCAAGGAGAAAGAGGTAGCCAGGCAGCCAGCCTGAGGGAACAAGGAGGGCCTCCTCGGCTGAGGGGCCCAGAAAAGCTAAAGTACAGATCCCAGAGAAAGAAAGATAGAGAAGCTAACTCAGTCGCGAGTTCACTCTAAGAGGGGGATTGAGTAACCGAAGAGTTTGCCCCAAAAGAAAGAACCCGGGTATCGGAGCCCGCAACTGTGATCACCTTTACGGCTCACAGAAAATCCGACGAACGGGGATATTACAGATATGGCCCTGACTCCCAAAGAGCCAAAAGAGGGGAATCAGTTCTGCAGTTGGATCCTGCGAAGGACAGTAAAAGGTTCACCCGACGGGTACAAGGAGAGGAGACTAGGAAAAGCAGCAGGAGGTCAGATCATCTTTAAGAGTCAGACTTCACCGCCACTGGGAGGCAAAGGAAAGAAAGGAAAAAGAAAGGTACATAAAGAGGGTTCCATCTAACGCCCAGAAATTCCATTTGCAGCATCCATAGCATTTGTCATTATACCATCTACTGCACTGCTGAACTGTATGATTTTAGAGAAGTTTTCAGTAAAGTACCCGGTGAAGTGAAGTCCCGACTCTGCTGCATCCTTTCCTATATAAACTGCTTTCTTACAGCATCGCTGCCCCGGCGGTCCAGTCCCGCCTACGGGGGACTAATCCTTCCAAGCCGCAATACCATCAACCACCGGAGGACTGTGGCGGCACTGGTGATCCCTCACCAGACACTGCAGGTGGCGTCACGACAACTTTGTACATAATCCCTGTAAATACTACCCTTATTTAATTGACCGCCAGGGCCACGGCCTCGGGCAGCCACCCATGACATCCCCAGACTGAAACCGCCTGAGAGCCGAGTACCCGAGCCCTAGGTGCGCGTCAAGAGCAGAGCGGGGAGACATCTGCAGTAGAGCGAGGTGACAATGGGGCAGAGCGAGGGAGAGAAGAGCAGAGGTGAGCAAGGGGACAGCAGAACAGAGAGGGAGAACAGTGCAGCAGAGAGGGGGGACAGCGCAGCAGAGCAAGAAAAGCAGAGCAGGGGAGAGTGGAGAAGAGCAGGGGTTAGCAGGACAGAGCGGGGAGACAATGGAGCAGAGCAGGGGTGATTTAAGCAGAGGAGGGGCAGTGAAGCAGACCGGGGAGAGCGAGGAAGAGCGGGGGTGAGCAGAATGACAGCGCAGCAAAGCGGGAGAGAGAGGGGCAGAGCGGCGGAGAAAGGGGAGAGCGTCAGAGAGAGGGGGAGAGCAGGGGGACAGGGGAGTGGAGCAGAAGTGAGACCAGGGGAGAGTGAGTAAGAGCAGGGGTAAGCGGGGCAGAGGGGGGAGGAACAGTGGAGCAGAGTGGGGGAGGCAGTGGAGCATCATGGGGGGGCAGCAGACCGGGGTGGAGAGAGGGGCAGAGCAGGGGTGAGATGGGACAGAGCGGGGGACAGTGGAGTAGGAGAGTGAAGATAAGCAGGGGTATGCAGGGCAGAGGGGGAGGGACAGTGGAGCAGAGTGGAGGGGCAGTGGAGCAGGGCAGAGGGGCAGTTCAACTAGGGCCTTCTGGTATTACACCATTTTCCTAGCCCTCTCTTCCACAGGGAGGAGACATGGAAAGCTTTCTTTGTAGTGTGGTTTGAGAAGGTTGAACAACCAGTAATCAGTGTTGACCAAAATGAGGATAACGTGAGAGTCACAGGAAAGGAAGTGGAACATAAAGTTAGCTTTTTGTGACAAACTGCCATCAGGCAAGACTTCCCTGCCCACACCAGGGGAATGACTCTCCATTTCTTCCTCCACCGCTCCTCTTTTTGCTCCTCCTTTTCAGGCCATTTATGCTGAACAGACTGGATGAAGCTAGTGTGGGTAGTACCCTCTATAGTGCAGGCAAGCATGTCTTCCTTTTTCTCCACAGCCTCCTCCACTTCATTATCATCCAATCCTTATGACTAGGGATGAGCGAGTATGCTTGTCACTACTCGGTTCTCGCACGAATATCTCGGTACTCGGGGTACTCGGTGAGTACCAAGTAATCTCGCGATACTCTTGATATGCTCGGGGTCCACCTCCCTGCATGTTGGTGCTCTTTACAGAGCCAGCCCACATACAGGGATTGGCTGACAGACACTGTAATACCACAGCCATGTTGGTTGTGGCATTACAGTGATTGGCTGGCCGTACAACGTCATCAGGTCTTAATAAGACCTGACCGCTCTGTGCTCGTCACTGTGCTCCACAGACAGTCAGTGTAGGGAAAGCTGCTGCTGATTGAGGGACAGATTTGTGGCCTTTCAGCTAGTGTAGGCACAGGGCTGCCAGTCTAATTACCACAACAGTCCTTCTGAGGACTAATAGAGCTGTATACAGGCAGGCAGGGTATATAGGAAACTTGGTTGTGCCAGTATACATGCCTGCATCACATCTGGGGCTGGTGTACAGGCTGGAATTCTCATCCATCCATCCCAAAACAGTGCTTTTAGGGATTAATTTAGCTCTCTATAGGCAGAAGTAGGTTTTAGCGCAAATTAGGATACACCAAAAGACTCGCTATTCTTGTCAGCGTTTGTGTCTGACCAGTCCACCTGCAGGGCCTTAATCTGTAATCTCAGTGTCGTGCTAAAAACCAAATCTTAACTGAAAGTAAGGTGCACCACTACAGATATAATATCCCAATAAGGGTTGGGGGTGCTGCTTTGTCAACAAAAGGGGGCAACAATCGTAGAAAAAGAATTGACAAATATAATAGCAGCACACCACCACATGTAGAATGTAGAAATCATAAGGTTTTTATTAGGAACGGAACAACAAACAGTTAAAAGCAGTTAAAACACATATACGGACCACTGTCCACAAGGAAAAGGGGTCCCTGTAATTCTCATGTATATCAAAAAAACCAGTAAACTGTAAATGCAAGCATAGATGCAACAATAACCAAAAAAATGCAAACAATTGTAAGTGCAATTGTGGTTGTTGCATAAACAGTCCCCTATATGTCAGGAACAGATCCCACATAACATCCATAAATCTATGGAAATTGCATTATTATGGATACATAACAGCCTGGTGAAATGTCCCCTGGGCAGAGCACCGTCACCTTAAATCATATGTGGATCACACAAAAGAGCACACAGCTGGGTGTATTATAACCCCCAGGCGGGACCGGCCCATAAGTCTGATGTATATAGAGATCACAGGAAATGGAGCCAAGGAATAGGGCTGAATCTCACCAGTAAGCCGTCCTTCCACTGTGTGCCCGCAAATTGTGAATCATGAATCGCCTCTGGTCCCCTGTGTGTGGCCAGAGCGGGAGAGAGAGGTACGCCGTCAGGGGTCGTGGTGTGTGGGAGACAGGGAGCCCGGGTCCCACGCGTATCGCCGCTAAGAGGCGGCTTCGTCAGGGAGGCGTGGTTTACATCCGGCGTTCCGCCCTTATATATCATTACCAATCAAGCGGCTGTGTCGGCCGCATTGTGTGTAGCCATGGCAACCCAGGAAAACCGGAAGTGACGTTCCGGGAGTTTTCTAAGCCGTGTATTTCGATTCCAAGGATGTGTACCTAGTAATCTAATGGAAAAATGATGAGAAGGGAGAGAAGCTGTAAGAAATCACAAGGGAATCATACAAATGAGATATAATGTGGACTCAAATAAGGAAACTCCGGTTAATCAAGAGTTTCCAGTAACATTATGATACTCAGTCACACCTGTAATATGTATTGTTTGTAACGCTCGGTATGCTAGATGTAGAGGCCATAACCAAGAAATCTAAAGAAATCCATGTATATGTTGTTAGTCATATATGCATAATTCTATCAGAGATCACAAATATGTAGATCATTTCATTATGTATCAATTAGAAATATAGGTAATCTATGATATAGGCATAGTATATCACCCCAAAAGGACATGTAGAAAAGAGGGTGCCTATCCGGGTGCGTGTATGGAGACTCATATTTGAAAAAAATCCCATTTGCTTGAGCCATGATGGGTCAGTTCTGACCCGGCGTACCCTAAGGACAAACCGTCCTCACGATACGTCAAACCGGTATGACTCAATATTCACCTCACCATCAAAAACCCCAATGGTAAATTTGTGGTTATGCATATACCACAAGTTTAATAAAATGCCTGTGAGAAGAATTTGTCGTAAATGATCATGATCCAACAAAATATAATATACAACATATTTGGTATATCTACCAACTACAAAAAAGGGCATACCTCGCTTGTATGCCTGATTATCATACCTGGAGCGAATACATATCTATGGGTAGGGTGAGATGATGCCGGGAACCCCTCCTTGTATATCCTAAAGATCTATATCTTGAATGAAACCTCTCATTCAAGCGGGGATAGAAGAGTTTTGACAAATATGATTATTTGGATTAAGCACAAGAGATGTCGGGTACAACCTTTAACATGTTATGTAAAGGAAAAGTACCAACACACATAACAAGGGCTGATTATCCTAAACAACAAGGAGCGGGAGGAGGGGGGAGGGGGGGGAGGGGAGAGGGGAAGGAGGGGGAAGAAAAGGGGGAGGGGGAGGGTGGAACGGGAAAGGAGAGGGAGGAGGGGGGGGGGTTTTGGAGACAAAAAGAAAATATAATATGATGCATCAAATCAAGGTCCAGTCCGGTATAATTCTCCTCTTGAATAAAGGTGCTCCCGTGTCAGGATGATGTTGTAAGTCATAAAGACGAGAAGTGTTGGGATGATGGAATTCTCCTTAAGAAGTCCGTCGAAGGAACTTTGTGCAGAGACGATGGTCATCCAATCCAAGGTCTAAAAGTAGAGAAAGAGTAAGGGGAGAATTGGAGGAAAAATGGGGAGAAAAGAAGTATTTGTAGTTATGATGAAACTAACGGCATATAGGGGATAACCACAGGAGTAACCCTGTTATCATGTCCCCAAAAAACCGGAAAATAGGAGTTCCTCATTGATTCCCGAGGGAGAAGTCGAGTTAAGGTGGTAAATCCATCTCGACTCCAGTCTCAAAAGAGGTTTCCTCTTGTCCCCTCCCCTAATGTTGTCTGTGAGTCTCTCCAACCCAACCACTTTAGTCCCCGAAAGTCGACCCTGATGTTTAGTCAGATAGTGGGAAGCCACAGAAGTTAAAGTGATACCCTTCTCAAAATGGTCAGCAGCTAACTGAATCGTTGATATGTGTTTTTGTATACGTTTTCGTAGCTCCTGTCCAGTCATCCCGACATATAGTTTATTGCATGGACAAATAATAGCACAAACCACAAATCTTGTTTTGCAATTAATGTAATGTTTTAATTGGTGTCTTTTGTTGTCCCCCGGATTCAAAAAACTATCTTTAGTCGGGTTCATGAGAGGGCATACACTGCAAGAACCACAGGGAAAGGATCCTTTTAATCTCATTCCACGTCCTAAACTCTGGGTTGGTCTCCTAAAGTGGCTTCGCACTAATGTGTCCCTCAAAGTCGGGGCTCGTCTTGCTGTAATCTTTGGTCTATTCCCAATATCCAAACGTATCCTAGGATCCATGGACAAAATGTCCCAATGGCTTTGTAGAATATTACTGACCTTGTTCCATTGGTTATGGTAGTCCATGATGATCCTCGGTGTATTATCCACAGGTTTAATCCGATGTTTTAATAGAGCCTCCTGTGTGCTTGATTTAGCCCTCCTGTAGGCATCGGAGATGATGCGTTTTGGATAGTCACGGGCCGAGAATCGTTCAGTTAGAGCTCGCGATTGGATCTTGAAATCATCGTCATCTGCACAATTTCGTCGGACTCTCAAGAATTGACCAATCGGTACACTTCTCCGTACGTGATTAGGATGGAAACTCGTATAATGCAGGAGACTATTTGTCGCCGTGGGTTTTCTATATAGATCCGTGTATAGTCGTTCGTCTTTGACCACAATCCTCAGGTCCAGAAAAATGGCTTCTGTTGGAGATGAGGCAAAAGTTAAAAAGATGTTCAACGAGTTGGAGTTTAGATCCTCCAGAAATGATCTACATGATGCATCATCTCCGCTCCAAAGAAACACCACATCATCGATGTATCTATACCATCCTTGGACGAATGTTTTATAGGCTGATTTTTGGTAAACAATCTGCTCCTCCCACCAACCTAAGAATAAGTTTGCAAAAGCTGGCGCGCATTTGGCCCCCATAGCTACTCCGGAGATCTGTTTAAAATAACTCCTATCAAATGTGAAGTAGCTGTGGGACAATAAAAAGCCAAGCAGGTCTAAAAGAAAGGAGTCATGAAGCCTATCGCTATTGCTTTGTTTGTCCAAGAAATAAGTAACTGCTTCTAGTCCATGGTTGTGTGCGATGTTGGTGTAAAGCGATTCAACATCGCATGTTACTATCAAGTTACCTGTTGGTATTCGGAGTGCGTGTGTTTTCTTGATGAAATCTGTGGAGTCGCGGATATACGAAGTCAGTTCCTGTGCCATCGGTTGAAGATAATAGTCTATATAGGATCCCGCCTTCTCACAGATGCTCCCGATACAAGAGACGATCGGTCTCCCTGGTGGTTTACTGAGACTTTTATGGACCTTTGGGAGAAAATATAGAGTAGGGGTAACGGGTTCCAAAGTCCACATGAAATCTTTTTCTTTTTTGGTTATCGCCCCACTCCTAAATCCTGCATCCAATAATTCTGAAAAAAGTCTTTGAAAATAAGGTGTTGGATCTGAGGGCAGCTTGGTGTAGAATTTATCATTCCCCAATTGCCTCTTGGCCTCCTCAACGTACATTTCCCAAGGCCAGATAACCACGTTCCCACCCTTATCTGCCTCCTTGATTATGATGGTGGTGTCATTTTTCAAATCAAGGAGTGCCTTTCTTTCCTTGTTGCTGAGGTTGCCACCCCAACCGTGTTGATCCGGTAATAGTGTGATATCTTTTTTTACCAAATCGAAAAAAGTTTGGACCGCAGGAAACAAAGATAAAGGGGGTGCAGTGGAAGACTTGTTCCTCAAAGGGCAAGGACGCCTACCTGTGCTGGGGATGTCTTCCTCCAGTAAGTCCAACATATCTTGTAGTGTTCTTTGTTCCATGAATGCAGGATTCTCCAACAGCACGGGATTCCTATGGATAGCGGAGAGAACAAGTTTGCGACAGAAAAGGTAAACATCCTTTATGATGGAAAATTTATCCGGTCTGTGTTCTGGAGAAAATGTCAGTCCCTTTTGTAGAACTGACACTTCGTCATGTGTGAGAACACGATTGGATAAATTTATGATCTGTAAGATACCTGTCTGTGCAGCTTGTGATAATCCCTCCTGGTGCTCGTTGTTGATCGTATCCATTAGTATCGTGGGTATCGCCCTTGCGGTTTCCCCCTCGGACGTTTGGGTTGTACTGGTCTTGTGTCCTCCACGGGCCCTCCGGCCGCCCCGCCTGGTTCTTCCTCGGTGTCGCTTTCTCGTTGTCCTAAAAAATCACTGTCGCTTGATGGTTCCGTATCAGTGTTGTTGATAGGAGCGGGTTTAGGTATGTTCTTGGGGTTGGGATTTGGAGTGGGTTTTGGTGTTGGTTTTGGTGCTGGTTTCGGACCACGCGGGTATCTTCCGTTACCCCTGTGTCTCCATCTGAAAGCCTCATTAGTTGTAAAGTCAGTTTTGTCTCTCTGGAATTTCTTCCGCTTCCCTTCAATTATTTCTTTCTCATACTTGTCAATGCTGATTTTCATACGTGTCAAAAACGGTTCAACCAAACTGTCATGATCATAGTCCAAGAGTTTCTCTTCTAAGGTCGTGATTTTCGATTTAGTGGTTGCCAATAGAGTCCTGTCATGATCGATGAGCATATTAATTATTATACGAGAACATTGCAATAAGCCTTGTTCCCATGATTTTTTGAAACCGTCGCTGGGTTCCCAGGCGGGAAAAATTTGGACCCTTAGGCCTCTTGGTACTATGGACAATTTGAGATACTCCTCTAAGCATCTAATATTCCACCAAACCCGTGTGGCTAATTTGTGACAACTTTCAATCTCTCTGGTTAATGTAGAAAAATCATTATTTCCAGGATCACCCATGTCGCCTTGTGCTCCAAAGATCTTATTTGACTCGAGCTGCCAAGTCAACTCCCTGGTCTCCCATGTGGAAGTCATGGTCACACCAATAAGTAAATATCTAAATGAAAAAAGTAACAACAAGTCATAAGTGTGCACATCTAAGAATCGTGGTCAACCCACGTGTGTTCATACCAAAACTGAAAGTAAGGTGCACCACTACAGATATAATATCCCAATAAGGGTTGGGGGTGCTGCTTTGTCAACAAAAGGGGGCAACAATCGTAGAAAAAGAATTGACAAATATAATAGCAGCACACCACCACATGTAGAATGTAGAAATCATAAGGTTTTTATTAGGAACGGAACAACAAACAGTTAAAAGCAGTTAAAACACATATACGGACCACTGTCCACAAGGAAAAGGGGTCCCTGTAATTCTCATGTATATCAAAAAAACCAGTAAACTGTAAATGCAAGCATAGATGCAACAATAACCAAAAAAATGCAAACAATTGTAAGTGCAATTGTGGTTGTTGCATAAACAGTCCCCTATATGTCAGGAACAGATCCCACATAACATCCATAAATCTATGGAAATTGCATTATTATGGATACATAACAGCCTGGTGAAATGTCCCCTGGGCAGAGCACCGTCACCTTAAATCATATGTGGATCACACAAAAGAGCACACAGCTGGGTGTATTATAACCCCCAGGCGGGACCGGCCCATAAGTCTGATGTATATAGAGATCACAGGAAATGGAGCCAAGGAATAGGGCTGAATCTCACCAGTAAGCCGTCCTTCCACTGTGTGCCCGCAAATTGTGAATCATGAATCGCCTCTGGTCCCCTGTGTGTGGCCAGAGCGGGAGAGAGAGGTACGCCGTCAGGGGTCGTGGTGTGTGGGAGACAGGGAGCCCGGGTCCCACGCGTATCGCCGCTAAGAGGCGGCTTCGTCAGGGAGGCGTGGTTTACATCCGGCGTTCCGCCCTTATATATCATTACCAATCAAGCGGCTGTGTCGGCCGCATTGTGTGTAGCCATGGCAACCCAGGAAAACCGGAAGTGACGTTCCGGGAGTTTTCTAAGCCGTGTATTTCGATTCCAAGGATGTGTACCTAGTAATCTAATGGAAAAATGATGAGAAGGGAGAGAAGCTGTAAGAAATCACAACGGAATCATACAAATGAGATATAATGTGGACTCAAATAAGGAAACTCCGGTTAATCAAGAGTTTCCAGTAACATTGTGATACTCAGTCACACCTGTAATATGTATTATTTGTAACGCTCGGTATGCTAGATGTAGAGGCCATAACCAAGAAATCTAAAGAAATCCATGTATATGTTGTTAGTCATATATGCATAATTCTATCAGAGATCACAAATATGTAGATCATTTCATTATGTATCAATTAGAAATATAGGTAATCTATGATATAGGCATAGTATATCACCCCAAAAGGACATGTAGAAAAGAGGGTGCCTATCCGGGTGCGTGTATGGAGACTCATATTTGAAAAAAATCCCATTTGCTTGAGCCATGATGGGTCAGTTCTGACCCGGCGTACCCTAAGGACAAACCGTCCTCACGATACGTCAAACCGGTATGACTCAATATTCACCTCACCATCAAAAACCCCAATGGTAAATTTGTGGTTATGCATATACCACAAGTTTAATAAAATGCCTGTGAGAAGAATTTGTCGTAAATGATCATGATCCAACAAAATATAATATACAACATATTTGGTATATCTACCAACTACAAAAAAGGGCATACCTCGCTTGTATGCCTGATTATCATACCTGGAGCGAATACATATCTATGGGTAGGGTGAGATGATGCCGGGAACCCCTCCTTGTATATCCTAAAGATCTATATCTTGAATGAAACCTCTCATTCAAGCGGGGATAGAAGAGTTTTGACAAATATGATTATTTGGATTAAGCACAAGAGATGTCGGGTACAACCTTTAACATGTTATGTAAAGGAAAAGTACCAACACACATAACAAGGGCTGATTATCCTAAACAACAAGGAGCGGGAGGAGGGGGGGGGGGGAGGGGAGAGGGGAAGGAGGGGGAAGAAAAGGGGGGGGGGGGAGGGTGGAACGGGAAAGGAGAGGGAGGAGGGGGGGGTTCGTATATGTGTTTTAACTGCTTTTAACTGTTTGTTGTTCCGTTCCTAATAAAAACCTTATGATTTCTAAAAACCAAATCTTGTCTGCACTCATTTAGCATCTTAGTGCAGCTACAGTAGGTTGCAGCGTAAATTAGGATACGCCAAAAAACTCACTATTCTCGTCAGCGTTTCTGTCTGACTAGTCCACCTGCAGGGCCTTAATCTGTAATCTCAGTGTCGTGCTAAAAACCAAATCTTATAGAAAAATGAGGACGGAGTTATACGTTGTAATAAAGTACCCAAAAGTAACAAAATTTACTGATAATGCTAGTGCAGATTCTTTTATTTATACAATGAAGTGTAAAATGCTAAGGAAATCAATAAAAACCAGGTACAAAGTTTGGAGGGAGGTGAACAGGGTCACCACCCCTTTACATAGTTAGGATGAGTGTGCAACACTCTTGACAGGTTGTACTAAAGTTACAACATATATAAGGCAAAAGGCATATACACAGCAGCATAGTTACATATAAATATCATTAAAAATGCTCATGGTACCTTAGAGCCTAGTGAATTAACAACCCGTCCCCACACTCATCCATATGTCAGGGGTTAGTGACACGTGTTCAGGGCTACCCCAACACGTGTTTCAGAACAAGTCTTTCTTCACTAGGCTCTAAGGTACCATGAGCATTTTTAATGACGCTGGACTGGACGTGGGGTGAAACACATCCAGGAAGGAGCCCGTGGGGAGGCTTGGCCAACCCGTTACCTCAGGTAGCAAGACCCGGATCTGTGCCCGGTAAGACAGCAGTTCCCATGTAATGAAGTGAGCTGCATGTGTATCATGCCAGGCGGGCATAACCGCCATTGGGTCCGACTAGGCAGTCGGTAAAGGACCCGTAGATGTATGTGAAGGCTTAGGTAAAAGTGCCCTGAATGAGAGACGATGGGCTATGTGTAAGAGCCATGTATAATGTTGTGGGGAGAGAGTGACCCAGCTAGTATGGATGATGAGTTGGAGGCGTTCCTTCCCTGTGGGACGAGAGGGAGGCTTGCCCTGCTGCTTGCAGCGGATACCTGTCCCTCAACCATGGCTTCTAGTGGTGTAGGTGTGCCTGTGGCCAGACACAGGGGTCACAAAGGCTCCTAGATCCGGAAGGGTGCTACTCAGACGCAGGGTACAGTCGTCGACCTGGAGACCTGCCATGAGATGGAGGTTTGGTGGCGACTGGTGGCCCGTACCGTGGTGAGTAAGCCATGGTGACGCGTGGTTAGCCCAGATTCTATGGTTGACCAAGTCCCTGTTATGGTCATGGAAGAGCCACAGTCCATGGATGTATTATGATGGGCTGTGAGCGGATGTAAGGATGCATGTGGTCCATGAATATTGTAGGATGGATCACATGTGGTGTGTAAGGTCCCGGTCAGGCAGGGTTATGTCATCGTGCTGGGTAACTAAAGCCGGGCGGCTGGTACCGCCATTGGGACCCACAGGGCCCGTTGAGGCGTATGTAGCGAAGGTCAGAAGCAGGGGTTAAAAAGGGCTCCTAGAGTGGGGACACCATGGTTGAACCAGGTGGACTCTGACCGGGACGTAGGTTGAGATGCGTCCAGGAAGGAGCCCCTTGGGGATACATGACATACCCGGTACTCAGGTTGCTCAATCCCTGTTCTGAACCCAGAGGTGTCATCATTGATATGTAACATATGTATTTATTATAAATGTATTGGAAATGTATAGATAGGCCTGAGGCCGTGATCACCACGGGAGCGATTGATAGAGCTCCAATGGGGAAAGAGTCGTGGTTACAGGTCCCGGGTTACCATGAATGTATATGTGCAATATTCTATGTACTGTAATTTGGAAAGTAATGTATTATGTGACGTGTTTGTGTTAAATGTTAAATGTACTACCCCGGTTATTGATGCTGGTGAGAAATAAACGGGTAGACATTTGGAAAAATTATACACATGTGTTGGCGTCATTACGCAGCAAGCGAGTCCCCCGTCTCGCTACCTTACAGCCCATTTTAGAAAGTCACCTACTGCTTCAGCCGGCTTTCAGTGGCTTTTGCAGCTTCCGGCTCACAGACTGGTGTGTGATGTCCCCACGTGTTGGAATTCCACACTGCAGATGTTGGTCAGGATTTGTGAGCAGAAGAGGGCAGTTGTTGAGTACCAGCATCAACTAGGCCATTGGTATACGGTTCAAACTCCACACATAAGACCTCAGGAGTGGACATGGATGTCCGATATATGTACCATCCTCCAAAACTTTGAGGACTCCACCAAGATGGTGAACGGCGATGACGCCATCATTAGCATCACCATCCCGCTTCTCTGTCTTCTAAAACGCTCTCTGCTCAAAATCAAAGACGATGTATTGCAGGCGGAGCACGATAACTTGAAGCAAGAAGCCATACTGGGTGATTACACACAGCCCAGACTCATCTCATCCCAATGTGCATTGGAGGACTGACGAGGAGGAGGACGATGAAGAAAAAGAGCTACTTTCATGCGGAATTGACGGTAATACATGCACAACCATCAGACTGTCGGTTCAGCGTGGATGGCCAGAGGACAAGGGAGAGGAGGAGGAGGAGGAGGAGGTCAGCATGGCCAGTCATGCTGTTGGTGAGGACCATGAAGTCTTGCCTGTTAACAATCTGGCGCACATGGCTGAATTTATGTTACGCTACCTGTCTCGTGACCCTCACGTTATCAAGATCTTGGCGGACACTCATTACTGGTTGGTGACACTTTTAGACCCAAGCTACAAAGAGAACTTTATTTCTCTTATTCCCGAGGCGGAGCGGTCTACAAAAATGCTGCAGTACCAGAAGGCCATAGTCGTGGAATTAGTCAAAAAATTCCCTTCTGAAAACGCTAGCAGCAGAGGTCACGATTCAGTGGACAACCAAGGCGTCCGGCTGAGAGAGGCACAAGTCCAATCCAGCAGAGGTAGGGGAACACTCTCAAAGATCTGGGACACTTTTCTCAGCACCTCCCATACCACAGGCCCTGAGGTGCGGGGTAGTGTCACAAAGACTGCAAAGTTGCCAAGATGCTGAGGGAGTACCTTGCCGATCGTACTAAAGTGCTCCTAGACTCCTCTGTGCCTTATAATTATTGGGTATCCAAGCTGGACACGTGGCAGGAATTGGCTCTCTACGCCTTGGAAGTCCTGGCCTGCCCTGCCGCTAGCATTTTGTCAGAGCGTGTTTTTAGTGCCGCAGGTGGAATCATTACAGATAAACGCACCTGCCTGTCAACTGAAAATGCTGACAGGCTGACTTTGATCAAGATGAACAAGGGTTGGATTGGGCCTGACTTCACCACACCACCACCAAATGATAGCGGAATTTAAATTTTGTGCCGGTAGATTGCCATGCACCTCCGCACACCCACACATCGGTACACACTTCATGTGTTTGGCTACTTGCTGTACTGCTCCTCCTTCTCCTCATCCACCACCATCATATGATCAGTGTGACTGTGGTTCATGATGCCACAAAAACATAATTTTTTTACATCATATTTATGATGATGATGACCCTAACCGTTCAAAAGTTAGGCATTAGTTTCATGTATACCCCCCAGGGGTAAATGTTTTAGTCCATGCTTACAGAATGGGCATTACAAGTGCAGGAGACCCACTCCTTTGTAATGGGAACAATTTTTAGAGGCTCTCCTCCATGTTTCTTCCCAGGGGCATCGCAATGCCTCCCAATTTTTGGCAGCTCTTCCTAGGGCAATACTACAAAAGATCCATTTCCTTATAATGGGCACATTATTTAAAGAGGCCTTCATGTACGTCTCTTCCCTGGGGAATGGAAGTGCCACACAATTTTTAACTGCCCTGCCAAAGGGCAATACTACAAAAGACCCACTTCCTTATAATGGGCACAATATTAAAAGAGGCCCTGATGCACGCCTCTATCCAGGGGCATTGTGGTGCCTCCCAATTTTTGGCTTCCCTGCCTAGGGCAATCCTACAAAAGACCCACTTCCTTATAATGGGCACAATATTAAAAGAGGCCCTCATGTAGGCCTCCATCCAGGGGCATCAGAGTGCCTCCCAACTTTTGGCAGTCCTGCCTAGGCCAATCCTACAAATGACCCACTTCCTTAAAATGGGCACATTATTAAAAGAGGCCCTCATGCACGCCTCCATGCAGGGGCATCAGAGTGCCACACAATGTTTGGCTTCCCTGCCTAAAGCAATACTACAAAAGACCCACTTCCTTATAATGGGCACATTATTTACAGAGGCCCTCATGCACGCCTCTATCCAGGGGCATTGTGGTGCCTCCCAATGTTTAGCAGCCCTGCCTAGGGCAATACTACAAAAGACCCACTTCCTTAAAATGGGCACATTATTTAAAGAGGCCCTCATGCACGTCTCTCTCTAGGGGCATAAGAGTGCCTCCAAATTTTTGGCTGCCCTGCCTAGGGCAATACTACAAAAGACCCACTTCCTTATAATGGGCACATTATTAAAAGAGGCCTTCTTGTACGTCTCTTCCCAGGGGCATGGGAGTGCCACACAATTTTTGGCTTCCCTGCCTAGAGCAATACTACAAAAGACCCACTTCCTTATAATGGGCACATTATATAAAGAGGCCCTCATGCACGTCTCTTCCCAGGGGCATTGTGGTGCCTCCCAATGTTTAGCAGCCCTGCCTAGGGCAATACTATAAAAGACCCACTTTCTTGAAATGGGCACATTATTAACAGAGGTCCTCATGCACGCCTCTATCCAGGGGCATTGTGGTGCCTCCCAATGTTTAGCAGCCCTGGCTAGGGCAATACTACAAAAGACCCACTTCCTTATAATGGGCACAATATTAAATGAGGACCTGATGCACGCCTCTATCCAGGGGCATTCGGGTGCCTCCCAATTTTTGGCTGCCCTGCCTAGGGCAATAATACAAAAGACCCACTTCCTTATAATGGACACATTATTTAAAGAGGCCTTCATGTACGTCTCTTCCCAGGGGCATGGGAGTGCCACACAATTTTTGGCTGCCCTGCCTAGGGCAATACTACAAAAACACCCACTTCCTTATAATGGGCACATTATTTAAAGAGGCCCTCATGCACGTCTCTATCCAGGGGCATCACAGTGCCACACAATTTTTGGCTTCCCTGCCTAGGGCAATTCTACAAAAGACCCACTTCCTTATAATGGGCACAATATTAAAAGAGTCAATTAGGTAGGGTCCACTACTCAGCTACAGGTGGTCAGAAGAAAAGAACAATCTATAATATAAGAATAACTTCGGCACTCAGTCAGAGATTGCTTGTTCAAATTAAGTTTTTATTTGAAAAATTTGCGATATTCTGTAAATGAATCGTTATCTGACGTTTCGGTCTCACAGACATTGTTCACAGAAAGAATATCTATGCAAAACCAAAAACAAAAATATCAAGATACATCATATCACATGGATATATTAACATTATGATCTAATACATAATCAACTACCCAGAAACAATCATAAATCATGACAATAGTGACATGTTGAATATTTGTAGGATCAAAAATATGCTATAAATACAGTAGTTCCTCTCTCATGAAAGTATATGTAACCGAGAGATTTTTATGATCCCATGATAATAGTGATCAAATGAAAAGGAAAACCTGTTACCTTGTAACAAATTTCTTAGAAAAAAGTTTTTGGAGTGTTGACATCAATGTTACGATATATCTGGTGACTAAAGATTGAGACCAGGAATAAATATTAAATCAAAATATTATTTCATGAAGTATGAAATTTATGAAAATAATATATCTACCTGTTGTCATGAAGGACTAAATGAATAGGAATGTTATCACCCCTATTTGAGGGTCAGGTATACCCTGAAATATGTGTATAAATAATGAATAAATACAATGAACACATCCATATCAGGGGAATAGGTAATTTGTAATACAATATCTTTACCTCTAGAAAGATGAGTGATAATGATGTGCTATAATAGGATTACCGTATATACTCGTGTATAAGCCGACCCGTGTATAAGCCGACCCCCTACTTTTGCCCCCAAAACCTGGGAAAACCTATTGACTCGTGTATAAGCCGAGGGTGGACCCCAGCACAGGTATACAGCCCCCAACAGTGTGGTATACAGCAGCCCCAGAGGTATATACAGCAGCCCCAGTGGTAGTATACAGCAGCAGCCCCAGTGGTATATACAGCAGCAGCCCCAGTGGTATATACAGCAGCAGCCCCAGTGGTTAGTATACAGCAGCCCCAGAGGTGTATACAGCAGCCCCATTGGTAGTATACAGCAGCCCCAGAGGTATATAAAGCCCCAGTGGTAGTATACAGCAGCCCCAGTGGTAGTATACAGCAGCCCCAGTGGTAGTATACAGCAGCCCCAGAGGTATATACAGCCCCAGTGGTAGTATACAGCAGCCCCAGTGGTAGTATACAGCAGCCCCAGAGGTATATACAGCCCCAGTGGTAGTATACAGCAGCCCCAGTGGTAGTATACAGCAGCCCCAGTGGTAGTATACAGCAGCCCCAGTGGTAGTATACAGCAGCCCCAGTGGTAGTATATAGCAGCCCCAGAGGTAGTATACAGCAGCCCCAGAGGTATATACAGCCCCAGAGGTATATACAGCAGCCCTAGTGTTGTATACAGCAGCCCCAGAGGTATATACAGCAGCCCTTAGGTAGTATACAGCAGCCCCAGTGGTGTATACAGCAGCAGTAGTCCCAGGGGTGTATACAGCAGCAGCCCCAAAGCTGTATACAGCAGCAGCCCCAGGGCTGTATACAGCAGCAGCCCCAGCCCAGGGCTGTATACAGCAGCAGCCCCAAAGCTGTATACAGCAGCAGCCCCAGGGCTGTATACAGCAGCAGCCCCAGGGCTGTATACAGCAGCAGCCCCAGGGCTGTATACAGCAGCAGCCCCGGAGGTATACAGGCCCCCCATCAAGCTCCAGGCCCCCCCTTGCGCGGCAGCCTGTAAAGTAAAATCATACTTATCCTGTCCTGTCGCGCTGTCCCGCCGCTGCCATCACGATCCCGGGCTTCATTCAGCGTCTTCCGGCTTCCGGCTTCCTGTGGTCGCGGGCAATGACGTCATTGCCCGCGACCACAGGAACATGGAAGACGCGGAATGAAGCCCGGGATCGTGATGGCAGCGGCGGGACAGCGCGACAGGACAGGATAAGTATGATTTTACTTTACAGGCTGCCGTGCAAGGGGGGGGCCTGGAGCTTGATGAGGGGGGCCTGTATACCTCCGGGGCTGCTGCTGTATTACCGTATATACTCGCGTATAAGCCGAGGGGGGACTTTTCAGCCCAAATTTTGGGCTGAAAAACTCGGCTTATACGCGAGTATATACGGTAGTTCTCCCATATAGTGAATAAGAACCTATTTGCGGTCCCTATGAAAAAATGAATACAAAATAAATGAAAACTAAAATGAAACAAAACATCTTGAAATAGCATATGAGCTCAATTGCAAATCTCCCAGAAATGCTGTGCACTGATAAATTTCATACATAGCATATTAAAATGATTCCTCTCTCTTATCTAAGTACCGTATCCATATGTAAACTCCACTGATCACATACATGTTTGTGTACCAGAGCTAACCTAATGAGGGGCTACTGTTAGCATACAAAGTTAATCTAGCAGTTGTCCTAACAAAAAAACTACTTATTAGCAGTCAAGAAAAGTATGAAAATCGGCATTATATACAGAATACCTTGTATATGGTGCTGTGATCACGTGGTCTCGCCGCGCTGAGTGTGTGTGCGGCTCTAAATGAGCCGCGCCATTAAAACGTGGCGTGTGACATCATTTCTGCCGACGTCACCGAGTGTAGTGCACAAGTGCGGAAAAGAAAAGCTTCAATGTATAAACGCTGTCTAGGAGACCAACGTAAACGATACCACAGACACATGAGCGCAGTGTGTCTCACAATGTGTAGGGCTTAGTATCTCACTTGTAATGGGAAACAAATAAGCATTGTAATAAGACAATAGAGAATAAAAAGGCATATGAATATTACTACAAAGGATTAAAGGATTAAAATATGAAATGGAATGTAAAAAAATGTGTCTTAAAGAGACAGAGTACTCTATATTCAAAAAGACACAATTTTAGAGAAAATGTGAAAAAAACCTCTGTTGTAATTAATCTATTTTACTGTCATATTCTCTATTGAGACCCAATGGGGTGAAAGTTTGTAACTCATGTATCCATCTGGCTTCCAGGGTCAAAAGCTGTTTGACCCTGTTGCCCCCTCTTCTCAATGATGGAACATGATCTATCACTTGAAATCTGAGCTGAGATACATTATGCCCCATAGATGCAAAATGTGCTGGAATGGGAATAATGTTCTACGACACCTGATGGTGGACTTATGTTGGCCAATGCGGTCTCGGACATGCTGGGTGGTCTCCCAACATATCCGAGACAGCACGGGCACTTTATCAAATATACGACATATGAACTGTTGCACGTGTAAAAATTCTTAATTTGATTGTTTTGCCTGAGCGTGGATGTGTAAAAGAACTGCCTTTTACCACATTCATGCACTGAGAACAACCCAGGCAAGGAAAAGTGCCACACAATTTAAAAAAAAAAAAAATCTTTCATATAATCCAGAAAACTAACATACACCAACTCTGTCTCACAAGTGGATATGAGCCCTTAATATTTTTTTCATGAAAATCCATTTTGGTTTCATTTTGTAAAGTTTTCTTGACAGTCCGTAAAAGTGGCGTAATACTCTGACAACATTGTTGACATCAGTGACCTTGGGGTCTGAAATGCTTCCAGGGGTCTTCCCCATGCTGTTCCCATGTCATTTGAGCACTGTTTTGATACTGTTGTGACATTTTTAGGGTTTTTCCATGCTGCCGGGGGTCATGCCAGAAAAATACTCGGGTCTCCCATAGGATAACATTGGGCTCGGTGCTCGGGCCGAGTACACGAGTATCTTGGAATGCTCGGCCCGAGCTTCGAGCACCCGAGCATTTTAGTACTCGCTCATCTCTACTTATGACACATGACCATGCCTGGTAGTAGGTTCAATGGCGAGAGGCAAAGATTGGTCTGGTTAGTTACACCTTTCACTAGCTCTCCAGTGGTGTGCATTTTGTCACCTAAACAAATTATTTTCAGCAGAGCCTGTTGCCGCTTCACCGAAGCAGGGTTACAGTGCTTCCAGCTTGCCACTTATTTGTGCAACAATGCGGAGAAGGGGAAGCAGGAAGTGGTGTAAAGGATGGACAATACCCTGATGGAACTAGGACCCACTATTCCAGACGTTGGTAGCATGTGTGCCCTCCCAGGGTCAGATTTTGTCTCCAGCTTCACAAGGTTCACCCAGTGTGCCATCATGGAAATATAGCATCCCTGGCCACAAGCACTTGTCCACATGTCGGTGGTTAGGTGGACCTTCACAGAAATTGTGTTTTTTATGGCACAGGTGATGTCATATGCTTATGTAAACAGAAAAAGAGGAAAGAGAAGCGCAATAGCGTTGTATCCTTTTAACAAAAACTGTGCAAATTTGCAAATGGTGTTGTTCACTTTGGCAGGTTGTGAAACCCATAACCGGCCTTTAATCGTATTGCAGTTGCTGCTGGACTTCTACTCCATGTAATCGCTGTGGCTGTAGAAATGAATACAAACGGACGCTGCTTTTTGATGTGCACACACTACATACAATGAAATGAACTTCCAGTGGATGAGAGAAAATGGTGCCTTTATTCTCAACTCTTAGAGAATAAAGGCATCATTTTCTCTCATCTTCTGGAAGTTCGTTTCATTGTATGCAGTTTGCGCGGATCAAACAGCACCGTCCACTTGTATTTAAATGCTTATGTAAGGCACACAGGAGAAATAGTGGCGGCTAGGGACTGAGTACCAAGGGATCGGCGGCGCCATGGGGTTGTGGAAAATGTCAGTGTCCACAAGCCTAAATGATAACATTTTCTGGGCAAGCAATCTAGACATGTGCCCATTTAGTGGTTAGTAGTGCTGAGCCACCACCTTAATGTTCGAATTCGGCTTGATTCAGCGAATTAATGATTTGTTTGTCGAATGTTCATCGAACACCGTGAACCCCATTGAAATCAATGGCAGGCTACAGCAAACACATATAAAATACCTTCAAAGGTCTCAAAAAGCTGCCAAACTACTCAGAATGGACAACAAACACCAGAAAAAGTGACAACAATCCAAATACAGTACAAATAGTCAGAGGCAAAGTGGCATTATTTTTCTACATTAAGTAAAAAGAGGTGGAAGAGTAAAAGGAGGATGAGACACAGGTATGGGCATGTCATACCCTTCTTAAATCATGTAAAACATAGCAAGGGGACTCCAACAAGAATCCTCACTCTTTTCAAAGGGTCACACCTACAGCAAAATGCCATCAATTGTCCCAGACCAAAAATTGCTGAATTGCTCAGCCTGCATGCATGGCACAGGGTCTGGAACCGGACCTGGCCTAGCATTTCAAGGTTAAACATTGCTCAGCAAATATAAGTTTTGTGGAGTATTACAGTAAAAACTAGACAGGTAGGTCAGTGACCTTAATAGGCCTAGTGGGGCAGATCAGCTCGAAGCTCTTGCAAGTGCTCCCATCAATGTTATGCTGCACCACACACAGGTGGGACCACCATCAGTTTCGTGGAATATTACAGGAAATAACAGGGAGGTCAGAGACTTGTTTGTGCCTAATAGGCTGGGTAAACTCAAAGCTCGTGCAAGCGCTCCCATCAAAGTTATGCCCCGCCACACATAGGTGAGACCACTATCAGTTTTGTGTATTACTGCAGGAAAGAAGAGAGAGGTAGGTAAGTGACCTGTTTGGGTCTAGTGGGTCAGATAAATTCAAAGCTCATGCAAGCGCTCCCATCAATGATATACCCTGCCACACACCAGTGAGACCACCATCAGATTCATGGAGTACTACAGGAAATAACAGAGAGGTAGATCAGAGACCTGTTTGGGCCTAGTAGGCTGGATAAACTCAAAGTGTGGCACCTTGTACCAGGTCACCACAAACTTCCCTGGGACACTGAAAGATTTCCCACAGCGAGTAACCCACTTACACACAACACCTTCCACTCCAGGCCTGTAGGGGGAGCTCCACTGGTTGCCTTAAGCCAGTTTCCCCTATAAATACAGGTTCTGGAGGGAAATCAGCAGAGTGTGCAGTCACTACAGAACTGTGAAGAGCTCAGAGTCTAGTGAGCTGAGCTGGTACTGGAGCCATGCTAGGCCCATACCAGCATATACCTGAGACAGTGGATGACCCGCAAAGTAGGGGTCGAAGGCAGAGGAGAGAAACGTGTTCCAAAAGGGGGCAGAGGAGTCATACCGACTCACCCCATCAGAGTTCTGGTCACTGGTTCCGAGTCTGCAGGGACGGAGAGGATAGGCCCCACAGAGAATCCAGTACCACAAGGAGGCTTAGCTTCCCGGACACCCACAGCACCAACAATTGAGAGCAGGGACCACTGGGGCCCCAGTGGGATCCCAAGAGAGCCCTCAGTGCAGCAACCCGGGTGTAGAGAGAGAGAGAGAAAAAGAGAAGTAACAGTCGGTCAGGTTCCAAGCCTGCCAGACTCCAAACAGAGAAGCTGAAACAAGGAGGCCTACAGCCCTACTCGCTGTGGAGATCCCAAAGTGTTTCCCTCAACTCCGGATGTGTGTACCCGTACAGAACATCAGTAAAGGTACCAAAAGACTCTTATGTGTGCGTGTCCCTCCTTCCATCTGCACCACACTGACTGCGTTCCCCTACTCCAACCTTGCACAGAGACGACTGTGCTGCCCTATTCCTCTATTACAACTAATAGCCCGGGGACCCCGCTTCTCCTGTAGGGGGCCACTCCATCTTGCTGCCACCCATCTCCCCGGAGGCCCAAGCAGCGCCGGTGCCATCACCGGAACCTACAGATGGCGTCACGACTTGACAAATTGTATTATTTTTTCTTTTCTCCCATTTTTTCACTGAATTCCCCCAGGCCCACGGCCTCAGGCACCGCTACCCGTGACTTCCTCTCCAGACCGCGCCTGAGAGATTCGAATAACCCCAGGGCCTGGGCCGGACAAAAGCTTGTGCAAGCGTTCCCATCAAAGATATGCTCCGCCACACACAGGTGGGACCACTATCAGGTTTATGGATTACTACCGAAAATAACAGAGAGATAGTCAGAGACTTGTTTGGGCCTAGAGGGCCACATAAATTCAAAGCTCTTGCAAGCATTCCCATCAATGATATGCCCCGCCACACACAGGTGGGACCACAATTAGTTTTGTGCAATACTACAGGAAATAACAGAGAGGTAGATCAGAGACCTGTTTGGGCCTAGTAGGCTGGATAAACTCAAAGCTCGTGCAAGCGTTCCCATCAAAGTTATGCCCTGCCACACACAGGTGGGACCACTATCAGGTTTATGGATTACTACCAAAAATAACAGAGAGATAATCAGAGACCTGTTTGGGCAAGAGGGCCACATGAAGTCAAAGCTTATGCAAGCATTCCCATCAATGATATGCCTCGCCACACACAGGTGGGACTACCATTAGTTTTGGGAATTACTACAGGAACTAATGTAGAGGTAGGTCAAGAGACCTGTTTGGTCCTAGAGGGCCACATAAATTCAAAGCTCTTGCAAGCGTTCCCATCAATGATATGCCCCGCCACACACATGTGAGACCACCATTAGTTTTGTGGAATACTACAGGAAATAATGGAGAGGTAGATCAGAGACTTGATTAGGCATAGTGGACAGGGGAGATTGATCAAACAATGCTTTTAAGCATCCAAAAATGGTGGTTGTGAATACAGCTAATTTGTTCATCACTGGTTCGATGGACAAAAAGGTTGAATATTCAGAAACAGCAACAGGAGTGTCAAGGATAGGAATTGAGCTCAGAAGGCCCTACTCAAGTCAAGCATCAAACAGCAAGGAGACCCCAACAACCAGTCTCCATTTTTTTATTTTTATAAAATTAGGAACAGCCACCACTTAAGTGGCATCAATTGCCCCAGAGTAGAAATATGGAAATCTGAAGTTTAATGCAGCACATTGTAAAGTACACAACCGTTCAGTCTCCCCAGGCTGACACAGGGGTGGCAAATGTCCCTGCTGACATCGGCGGCGAGGTGGCACTGTGTAACGGGCCCCTAAAAGTGCGGCAACCCAGTAGTCGGCATTACTTCGTATTCTAATCCGAGGATCATGTTCCAGGTAGTGCAGCAAGAAGGTGCTCATGCGCATCCATGAGGACCAAGTCCTTGTTGTGTTGGTGGCGGCGAGGTAATATATACGCTACTGTCCTCTGCCTCTCTCCCCCAACCTCGCACAACAGAAATGTGATCCAGATCTTCCTCATCTGCTGAGTCTTCCATGCCCATCGCCTCTTCATACTCCATTTTATCCTCGGCTCCTGCACCTTCATCAACAGTTTGGCTGCTACCATGCACCCTCATTAATCCCTCTCACCCATCCTCCCATGCCAGCCACCTTGGTGCTGCGACCATCTGGACCTTTGAGATGTTGTTATCCTTTCCGCATACGCCTCCTCCTGTACTTCCTCCCCTTCCTCTTGGCCCACCACCTGACTCCGAATACCGGTTAAAGTATGCTCCAGCATGTAGATGACCGGAATTGTCATGCTAATAATGGCTTCAACAGCGCTAAACATCTTAGTAGCCATTTCAAAAGTGTGCAGAAGGGTGCAGAGGTCCTTGATCTGAGATCACTACAGCAGCAGATTTGCCCCACCTGTGGATCGCGTTGCTGTCACAGACGATGCAACATGTGCAGAGTGGAATTCCATCGCGTCGACACATCGCATTTCATTCGGTGAACCGGCAGGACAAACAACTTCTGTAGAGATGCAAGACGTTGAGCTGCAGGATGAGAACTGCGGACGTGAGCACACAGTGACCGTGCCCTTTGCAGTAGCGAATCTAGGCCGGGGTAGTGGGCTAGAAACTGCTGGACCACTATGTTCAAGATGTGAGCCATACAAGGCACGTGAGCCATACAAGTCAGAAGCAGTGGAGGAACATCTAGATACAGAGGTTTGACGCGCAACCCGTGTGGATAGCAAGACTTGTAGAGCAGCTCCTTCTCCTGCTGTTACCATAGTCACCCAGTGCCCAGTCAGTGACATGTAATGCCCCTGTCCATGCTTACTCATCCAAGTGTCAGTGGTGAAATGCACCCTGTCACACACAGAGTCTCTCAAGGAAGCCGTGATGTTGTGTGCGACATGCTGATGTAGGCAGGCACAGCTTTCTTTGCCAAGTAGCAGCAACTGGGCATCTGGTACTGGGGGACTGCCGCGACCATAAGGTCTTGTCGAGCCCACTGGGAAGAGGGTACTCAGTACCGGACCGTGTCTGCTGCGGGGGAAGTCACGGGTGGTACTGGTCCGGTCCTTTTCCCGGGCCCTGGCAAATAAAAGGGGTGTATTTACAGGTGATTGTCAGTCGTGACGCCACCCACCATATGCGGCCAGTGATGGGGACCGCCGCTGCTGCAGAACCTCCGGGGAAGATGGAATGGCAGCTTAGGTGTAATAGTTCCAGTGGGTAGAACTGTATTCCCAGGACAGTGATGGTATAGTCTATATGGATATGAATGGTGAAGACGTGGTTAAAGGACACACACTCACGTTTAGTAGTCAAAGGTGCAATTCTCCTTTTCTCCTGATGCTACAGCTTCTTCTAATCGTGTGCAGAGCTGGCAGGCTGGTAGCTCTGTAGGTGGGAGCTCTCTGTTACTGAATGTAGGGCAAAGGTTGCAATAAATACACAGACTCACAGTTCTGCTGTTTTCCAAAGGTTTACTGCAGATGTTGTAGCAGGCTATAGTCCACGGAGTCTGTAATGGGGCTAAGCTCTCTTCCCACCCTGTCTGGGTCGTCAGCTTCCTTGTGTTACGCTGTGTGTGTGTCCTGTGCTGCTGCCTCTAGCTAAGCTGCTGGGACTTCTCACTCTTTCTCTGTGTTCTGCTGGTACCACTTGGCTAGGCAACTTGAGTCCTCTGTGCTGTGCTGACCCCTCCGTGTTGCTTTGCACTGGTATTAGGGGCATCTAGAGATCCCACTGTTCCTGGATTCACTGTGCTGTGGGTGCCAGACACAGTACCGGATCTGGTGTCCGTTCCGTGCGCTCTTCTGGGGCAAGTGAAAGTATCACTCCAGCTCCCAGACGTGTTCCTCTGTCTGTAATTCTCCTATTCCTCTGACCCTTGCTAGGTCTGCACTGAGCTAACTCTGCTCTAAGTGTCCTCTTCACAGCCGTGCTTCAAGCTGAACTGAGCTCTCCCTCATGAGCAGGAGTATTTAAGGGAGCAAGTGGTGCTCCCCCTCCTGGCCCAGAGGTGCTAGTGTTTGTCAGTGTGTTGTGGGGAGAGAACCTATGTGGTGCTATTGTGGCACATTAACCCATGGGGTGCCACATTCCCCCTTAGTTAAATACAGTACTCCGGGACTGTGGAAAAACAAGTTAACAAACAATTAACACAATTAATATTGACATAGACTGAAAAGAGAAAAAGTACAAAAATCACTAAAATGTGAAAAAGAGTCCAAAAAGGTCAAAAAGCAGTCTTTCCGGGGGTTTAGTCTATTGCCTCCGGGCTGATACATGTATTCACAAGAGTTCTTACCACATCCAGTCCGTGGTATATATGGTCCATAAATGAATAAGGAGAAAAGTTCAAAGTTCATACAGGATAGTCTCTGTAGGTACTGGGCTTTTTTAACGTTGCATTAACTATCTACATTTGTTCACTGAATTAAATTTACATTCAACCAAACATATTTACATTTCACACTTAATTAGATCTTACTCTATGTACCTAGCTGGTAACTGCCCTTGGGTACTACGCTCTGATCTGTGCAATGTTGGTGGACTTAGTCTGATAGTGTGAGTAGACGTGTACCTATTTGGGGTGCTTGGTATTATGGCAGATGGGTATCTGACTGCAGGACTGGCAAGTTCACTAGGACCAGGAATTTGTTCTTCCTCTTCGGATTCTACTTCCAGTTCTTCAAGTCTTGGGTCTTCTTCTGGTAACACTGGTTCTGGTAACACGGGTTCTGGTAACACTGGTTCTGGTAACACGGGTTCTGGTGTTGGTTCCACCATTGAAGGGAATGCAATCATTGGTACGACAACTGCTCCATGGTAATTTGGCCATGTTTTAGGGAAATCTCCTAGTACCGTGTGGAATACTTCTTCTTTTTCTTTAGTAGGTTGGACCTGTATGGGTTCTGCTAATTCAGGTGTCTTCAGTGTTTCAGGACACAATTTAAGTTGATCACGAGATACGACTTGTGATGTTTTTCCTTCATCTTTGCTTATCAAACAGGTTTTAACATTGTCTACGTTAGATGGTAAGACTGTGTATGGGACAGTTTCCCACTGATTATCCAGTTTGTTAGAGCGTCTCTTTCTCTTGAGACTTGATCACCTTCTTGTAATGGCATTGCTTGAGCATGTTTGTTAAAAGCCTTCTCTTGTCTTGCTTCTTGCTTGCTGTAAGTTCCTTTCTACACATTCTTGGACTTGTTGATACTGTTTCTGACGCCAGGTTTGTGGAGCCCACTGGGACGAGGGTACTCGGTACCGGACCGTGTCTGCTGCGGGGGAAGTCATGGGTGGTCCTGGTCCGGTCCGTTTCCGGGCCCTGGCAAATAAAAGGGGTGTTTTTACAGGGGATTGTCAGTCGTGACGCCACCCACCATATGCGGCCGGTGATGGGGCCGCCGCTGCTGCAGAACCTCCAGGGATGATGGAATGGCAGCTTAGGTGTAATAGTTCCAGTGGGTAGAACTGTATTCCCTGGGGCAGTGATGGTATAGTCTATAATGGATATGAATGGTGAAGACGGGGTTAAAGGACACACACTCACGTTTAGTAGTCGAAGGTGCAATTCTCCTTTTCTCCTGATGCTGCAGCTTTTTCTAATCCGTGTGCAGAGCTGGCAGGCTGGTAGCTCTGTAGGTGGGTGCTCTCTGTTACTGAATGTAGGGCAAAGGTTGCAATCAATACACAGACTCACAGTTCTGCTGTTTTCCAAAGCTTTACAGCAGATGTTGTTGCAGGCTATAGTCCACGGAGTCTGTAATGGGGCTAAGCTCTCTTCCCACCCTGTCCGGGTTGTCAGCTTCCTCGTGTTACGCTGTGTGTGTCCTGGGCTGCTGCCTCTAGCTAAGCTGCTGGGACTTCTCACTCTTTCTCTGTGTTCTGCATGGTACCACTTGGCTAGGCAACTTGAGTCCTCTGTGCTGTGCTGACCCCTCCGTGTTGCTTTGCACTGGTACTAGGGGCATCTAAAGATCCCACTGTTCCTGGATTCACTGTGCTGTGGGTGCCAGACACAGTACCGGATCCGGTGTCCGTTCCGTGCACTCTTCTGGGGCAAGTGAAAGTATCACTCCAGCTCCCAGACGTGTTCCTCTGTCTGTAGTTCTCCTGTTCCTCTGACCCTTGCTAGGTCTGTACTGAGCTAACTCTGCTCTAAGTGTCCTCTTCACAGCCCTGCTCCGAGCTGAACTGAGCTCTCCCTCATGAGCAGGAGTATTTAAGGGAGCAGGTGGTGCTCCCCCTCCTGGCCCAGAGGTGCTAGTGTTTGTCAGTGTGTTGTGGTGAGAGAACCTATGTGGTGTTATTGTGGCACATTAACCCATGGGGTGCCACAGTCTCGAAAATCTGCTGTTTCCACCAGACGGAAAGGCAGCATTTCTGTAGCCAACTGCTGGTGTCGAGCCCCAGTTTCTGGGGTACTCGGGTATCAGTCTCTGAGGGGTTCGCTGGGATGTCACAGGTGGCGTTGCCTGAGCCCGTGGCCTGGGTGACACTTCAATAGAGGGGTTATGTACCCCTGTACATAAGAGTTATTGTCACGTGACGCCACCTGTAGTACCTGGTGATGGGCCACCAGCGACGTCACAGTCCTCTGGAGAGCGATGGTATTGCGGCAAGGATGCAAAGCTCCCTACAGGTGGAGCTGATCCTTTCAGGCAGCGTTGCTGTAAGCAAAGAGGTCGATGGTAAATGGCACAAAGACACAGAGGCAAAGTCACTCTCGCGGGTACTTTACTGTAAACAGTCATCAGCGTACAAGTCCACAGTTCAGCAAAAGTTGTTAAAGAAACAGCTAGCTCTACAGGTGGCTGCAAGTGGATGCCAGGTGGTATGGTGGTACCCGTGATATGCCTTAGTTGACGAACCCGTGTCCTTTCTTCCCTGGCTAGGATGAGTCTATACCCAAATACTCCTTGAAGTTAGTCTTGGGGCTCCCCTCCATCGAAGTGAAGAATCAGGCAGACCGCTCCGTCTGGCGGGGTGCCGCAGCCAGTGAACAGACTGCAGCAGCTGGTTGACGACTTCAAAGGTGGACTCTGGCCGTTTCCTCGGGTCCGGCGTTCCCGTGGTGGACTGGGGAATTTCCTGGAGTATGGTCGCTCCACGCTGGGGTTCCTAATTTCTTTCTCGGGCCCAGACTCACGCGTCAGGCACCTTCTCTCAGGATCCCCTCAGGATCCCCTTTCATATTCCCTCAGGAACAGCCTAGAGCTGTCCTGTTAGACCTCCCGACTCGCTCCACACTCCTCCTCGACTCCTCTACAACTCCTCTGACTAACTAACTCTCTCCCCAGAGGTGCTAGATCACTCCCGGGTAACCTCCCACTACTATTCTAATGTGGGAGTGCAGGAATGGGTCCCACCCACGAGCCTAGTAACCACTTGCAGCTGGGGAAGATTACACCACTTTTACGAGTGCAATACCCCGGTGTGACGCCTGACCATGTGAGGGGCTACACTTGCAGATGGTGAAATTCTATATCTTAGCTTTGGCATGGGTAGGAGGAAATGGTCTTTTACTTGTCCACATATGAAGGACTGAGGACTGGCTGCTGTGCTGTGACAGGGTTGAGTAGGGTGTAGTTTTTTCCTGAAATGCTCTAGCCGCCAGTCCCTTTGTGAGGGACTAGCGGCTGGAGCAGCTCAGGAACAGCACAAACTATCTGCCTTGAGGACCTGGCGTTTCCCTGGTAACCCACAACAAAGACGCAAATTCGGTTTCGCGGTCACGTGACCGGATAGGTCCTGTTACGAGGACCAGGAGAGAGGAGAGTGGAGAGGCAGCGCACATACCGCCGGCAGCGGAGGCTGGTAAACCGGGTTGTGCAGGACTTGCACAACCTGATAAGGTGAGTGGCCACCTACCCACGCCACTTAGTCATTTTTAATAAGGGGATCCCACACATTTGCGCCCCTCTTCCTTTTTGTTTTGCAGTGTTGAGTAGGGAGTCCTAGACAAACTGCTGGTCTGTGAGGGAGGTGCAGGCAGACTTATTTCATTGCACTCATGAAAAGGTGGTGCTCTCGATGTCTGACAGGGCTCAACACCAGAAGGTGTTTCCACTTCCAAAACAGCTGACAATCTGTCAATCACACTGGCTGTTGCGGGTAAAGAGGAGAAAGTTCTGCGTCCGAAAGCCTGTCTGAATTGGCCACAGATGCACTTGATGGGGCAGACGGTGGTTGGCCAGGCCCACTAGGCCGCATTGTAGCACAGTGAGCTTCCCACTGTCGCTCGAGTATCTCTCCCTCCTTACCCTATACTGTCCTAGTATACACTGCAGGTAGCCTTCAAAAGGGCTTTAGTGTTAAGAAGAGGCCTAAACACTCTCACTAGCAGTTGAGCAATCTCTTGTTATGCTTCTGCAACACTGAATCCAGATGCAATGTGCGCAAGATGGCGGCAGGGCTTAAATAGACCCAATAAAGCTGGGCGGTCAGCCAGTCATAGTAATGCCACAACCAAGATGTCTGTGGCATTTCTGTGATTAATTAAGAAGCCCTGCATGTTTAGTGGCTCCAAAGGAGGTGCCAAACTGCAGGGCGGGACATCTGAATATAGCAAGGCAAGTACACAAATATTAGCAGAATAATGAGTAACATGAATACCGTAATATCCGTGTGAATAACGAATAGTAATGAATACACTTGCTCATCACTAGTAATGAGCTTCTTGTAGTGTCCAAGTGTAGGATCATTTGCCTCCTGGGACTTGCAATGTTGGGAGGTAGAAGGACCACGGTGAGGATTATGCGGACCAAACACTTGGTTAGTGAGACTGGACCATGTGGATGACATGGTGTCACTGAGAAACACACAGGAAGCAGCTTCTTTCATTCAACTGCCACCTGTTTGCACTGTTCTGCCTTCAGGAGTGGCGTCCACGCTTCCCACGGTGTCCCACGCTTCCTCAAGGTGGGATAGCAAGATAGATCTCGTGGATGCGGGTATTAGTTGTGCTCTCTCAGAAGGCACAGTCTCACCTGGCCCAAAGCCTCTGCCTCTATGTGCACCATCAACAGCCTGTCCACTTTTTCATCACTTACTGCACGCCTTGCACAAATTTAATTAGGTATTTTTCCAAGAGAGGTATTATTATGGAATACAATAGATTTTGGCCTGAAAAGGACTTTAGATTTTATGTTTTAGAAGCAAGGACTTTAAGACTCTAATGCCTGCCTAAATTCCTTTAAAGCAAAAGTAATACACTATCCCTTCTCCAGCAGCTCTCCTTATACTACATACAGCTAAGAATGGTGTTAATAGGGAATAGAAAAGATGTAGCCCTCAAAAGGACTTTAGGTTTTATGTTGCAGCAGCAAGGAATGTAAGTCTCTAATCTCTGCCTATATGCTTTTAATACAAAATTAATACACTATCCCTTCTTTAGCAGTTCTCCCTACTCTAAATGCAGCTATGAAGGGTCTTCTCATACATAATCTAAATGTTTATTATACAAGTGTCTTGCAATGAATTAGACCAGAATTAATATGATGCACTTGATCATCTCTCATCACTGCTCTGCGATCATCATCTAATCGCTGAATCCAATGAACTTCTACCCAGCTTTTCCGCTATCTGCTCCCCTTCATTCCTCCTGTGTTCCTCCATTCTAGTACCTTTGTAACTGCTCACTCCACCCCTTCTCCCTACTTTATTTTTAAAAACCTTGTTTACTTTAGCTACAACATCCAGCATCTGGTCTCAGCTGTGATTACAGCTGGTCCAGATGCCTGCACCCTCCTTCACACCTGATTACATTTGCTTGTGCATATATTATGAGCCCTAGTCTGCTCCCAGACTCGGTCTGCTTGTGCATCATCTAAGTTTGCATCATATAAGTCTATTGCAATGAATTAAACCAGAACTGGATCATAAGGGACCTGAAGGCACCTGAATGCATACTGAATGCTACTGTAAACAATGTTCTTGTTTCTTTTCAATTTTGCCCCTATAATACTTCACTTCTCAATAACTACCCTAATTCCTCCAACTATCTCTCTCTCGTTCTTCTCCCCTCATCTTACCTCCTCCTTAGGACAGTTCCTCCACATAAAATCATTTGTTTCTAGACAGTACAGATAAGTGAACCTTTTAAAGTTCAGATTCGGTTCGGTTCACCGAACGGGTATATCTTCGCAGAATTGTATGATGGACGGTTAGGTGAACTTCTGAACCCCATTGAAATCAATGGGAGGCAAAATCAAGGGCATAAAATACACATTAAAGGGGCCCAAAACAGCTCAAATTAGGGTAGACACCAGAAAAACTGCCGTCTATACCCCAGAGTTAATATTTTTGTCATGGTTCATTATGAATGCATGGGACAAAGCATGGCCCAGCATTTTAAGCTTCAGGTGTAGGCATTGTGCTCAGAAAGCCCTGCTAAATTCATGAAATACACAACAAAGACACCCCAAGAAGAGTCTCCACATTTCAAACAAATTAGGGCCAGATACTACCAAAGTGGCACAATTGACTCAATCCAAAAATTGTAAAATGGCACAGCCTGCATGCATGGCACAGGGTCTGGAACAGGGCCTGGCCCGGCAGTTCTAGGTTAAACATTGATCAGGAACAGGGGGATAAGTGACAGGTGTAGGACTGTTGGACACGGTGCCCTCGAACCCCATGCAACAGCTCCAATAAATGTTATGCTTCACCACACTCAAGTATCAGCTTCATGGACTACTACTGGAAGAAGGATTCAGGCGGGTCAGTGATCTTTATAGACCCAGTGGGCAGGGGGCCCTCAAACCTCATGCAGCTGCTCCAGTAAATGCTATGCTCCACCACAGTCAGGCCGCACAACTATAAGTTTCATGGAGTACTACCAAAAGATTTATTCAGCTGGCTCAGTGACATGTGGCCAAGTGGACAGAGGGCCCTAAGACCTCGCACAAATGTTCCAGTAAATTTTATGTGCCACTACACTCTGGTGGCACGAGTATCAGCTTTATGGACTATTACAAACAAGAAAAAGGATTCAGCAGGGTCGGTGACCTGTACAGGCCCAGTGGGCAGGGGGCCCTGAAACCTCATGCAATCGTTCAAGTCAATTTTAAGCTCCGCCAAAGTTAGGTGACACAACTATGTGTTTCATGGAGCACTACTGAAAGAATTATTCACCTGGGTCTGTGACATGTACAGGCCCAGTGGGCAGGAGGCCCTCAAACCATATGCAACTGCTCCACTCAATTTTATGCCCCGCCACACTCAGGTGGCACAAGTATCAGCTTCATGAATTACTACAAGTAGAAGGATTCATGTGAGTCACTGACCTGTATAAGACCAGTGGGCAGGGGGCCCTCACACCTCGTGCAACCGCTCCAGTCAATTTTATGCCCTGCCACATTCAGGTGGCACAAGTATCAGCTTTATGGACTACAATAAGAAGGATTTCAACAAAAAGAATTCAGATGAGTCAGTGACCTGTATAGGCCAAGTGACCAGGGGGTCCTCAAACCTCATGCAACCACTCCAGTCAATTTTTTGTCCTGCCACCCTCAGGTGGCACAAGTATCACTTTTGTGGAGAACTACAGGAAGAAGGATTCAGGTGAGTCAGTGACAGGTGTAGGCATGGTGCTCAAATAGCCATGCTAAATTCAGGAAACAGACAAGAAGACCTCAAGAAGAGTCTTCATATTTCCAAAAATTAGGGCCAGATACCACCAAAGTGGCGTAATTTGAGATAGAATAAAAATTGTACAATGGCTTCACCTGTATGCATGGCACAGAGTCTGGCCAAACATTTAAAGGTTAAAAATTCATTAGGAACAGAGGAATGAATAACATGTGTAGGCACTGTTCTCACAGAGCCCTGCTAAATTCAGAAAACTGACAAGAAGAATACCCCGAAGAAGAGTCTCCACATTAAAAAAAAACTTAGGGTTAGATACCACCACGGTGGCATCAATTGAGCCAGAATAAAAAATTGTATTACGGTGAGATAAATGCAGCACATTAAAAAATAAAACATCACCCATTCTGCCAAGTCTGCCACTGGGATCAAAAGGTCCTTGGAGATCTATGACTTGTTCATCTTGATAAAAGTTGGGCGGTCTACACTTTCAGAGAACAGCCGGATGCGCTTATCCGTCAGGACACCACCATAAGTGCTGAGGACACATTCTGAGAGAACGCTGGCTGTGCTGCCGGACATGAAAAAGCCTCTAAGGCGTGACTGGTGGACTCATGGCACGCCTCCATTTTTTAAGCCCAAAATGCATAAGGGTCCAAACCCTTCATGAAGGCATGGATATTGAGCTCTAGATACTCCAGCAACATGGTCTCCAATTATTCACTGTGTGTCAGTCTTGTACTCAGTTCTGCCGATGGATGGGCTTGTTTTAAAAAATTGGTCAAAGAACTCCAAGAAATTGCTTCTGACAGTTATATTACTGCTGCTAATATTTCTACACTGATGAACTGATGTCCCCCATGTGTTCCTCAATGATGTGTTGGGGAAAACCAGTCCTATAATTGTCTACCAGTTTTTTTTATACTGCGGAATGCCTGTGTCCCTGTCCAAGGTGGGAACCATCTGGCTAAAATTAATCTTGTGCTGCAGTTCCAAGAGTGTGGCAAACCAGCAGTCATCATTAATTCAAATGCTAACGATCTGGGCATCATATTTCAGATAGTGCAGCAAGAAGGTGCTCAAGTATCTGACACATCCATGAGGACCAAGTCCTTGTTGTGTTGGTGGCAGTATAAAATTTGAGCTTCCTTCCTCCGTCCTCTCTCGCCAACCTCGGACAACAGAAAGCAGAATCATTTCTTCCTCATGTACTGACTGTTTTATGCCCATTAACTCTTCATTCTCATGCTCTTCCAGTTGTTCCTCAGCTACTGCTTGAGCCCCCCTCTGTTGCTCTACTTCATCCTGCCATGCCAAGCAGCGGTGTGAGGGGAGTCTGTACCTTTGGAATATTGATATCCTTTCGCATTCTCTTCTACTTCCTCCTCCTCTACCTGTGGTACCACCACGTCATCCTACAGACTTTTCATACTTTGCTTCAGCATGTAGATAACTGGAGTAGTGATGATGATGATAGTATTGTTCAGCGCTAACCATCTTAGTAGCAATTTCGAACTGTGAAGAATGGTGCAGAGGTCATTGATCTGTGCCTACCCGCAAGTGTCATTTGCACTATATTTGGCTCATTTTGACTCTCGGTACATGTTATTAAATACTGCGCCAGGGCTTGTCACTGCTGCCGCAGTCACTGCAACATATGCAGAGTTGAATTCCGCCATGTCAGCACCTCGCATATCAAACAGTTAACCAGTTGTCCAAAAGACCTCTGTAGCTGTGCTAGTCGATGAGCTGCGGGATGACAAGGGTTGAAATGAGCACACAGCAACTGTGCCTTGTGCAGCAGCCAATCCAGAACGGGAAAGGGGCATAGGTATTGCTAGACAACCAGATTGAGGGTGTGAGCCAATCAAGGCACCTATGTACATTTTCCCCAGCGTAGGGCAGCCACCAAGTTCACAACATTATCGCACATATCCTTCTCTGACATCAGGTTTAGCGGAGACAGCCATTGCTGAAACTTGGTCTGCATAGCTATCCATAACTCTTATGCTTTGTGGCACACATCTCGAAGGTGTTTTAGTTTAAAAAGTGCCTGATGGCGGAGAGCCTTGGCAGCGCAGTTCGGAGATGGGGTGGATTCTGTCTGAACTGTTGCAACATTAAAGGAAAGGTCGAGGGCGCAGCTGTAGGCCCAAAAGTAGGTGGACGAGGCAGAAGCAGTGGATGAAGAGGTACAGGTAGAGGTTTGTCCCAAAAGTCTTGGAGATTTCAAGACTAGGGGAGTAGCCCCTTACCTACCAGGCCCCGCTGCCACCAGAGTCACCCAGTAACCAGTGAGGGAGATGTAACACCTCTGGACATCTTTTCTCAACTAGGTGTCAATGATGATATGCACCCTATCACACACAGAGTTTCTCAAGGAACAGGTGATATTGTGACTCACCGTGGCCGGGGACTCCGGTTTAGACAGGCAGCAGCTTCTTCCTGCTTGTCACGGGTGGACCGCGCCTGTCGGTAGTGGGGCCCGGTTGAGTGCAGATCAAAAAGCTGAAGACGTCTTGTGTGAACAGATTAAAGGGTTAATTTGTCGTGACGCCACCTATGAGTAGTTCGGTAACTTTACCGACGCTGCGGGATCTCCGGGGGATGGAATGCAGCAAGATGGAACGCCCCCCACAGGCTAAGCGATGATCCCCGGAGCCACAAGCTGCGCAAGATGTTCTGAGGCAGCTGCGGTTACCTTGTGTGCGGACGGACATAGACATAAGGAAGCACGGACACTGTAAGTCTCTGTAATGGGTAATTTACTGTAACCAGCAAGCAGTACATGGCATACAGTTAACGGGTAGTGACCGGGTGGACTCAGCAGTAATAGGTGTCCCTCAGAGATCCGCGGTGTTCCTCCATTCTAAGTGTTGCCGTTGTCGCCCAGGAATACCAGGTCGGGTACAGGGAGGCTGCTTCAATGCCCTATCCAAAGTATACGTGATGGATGTTTTGGGGAGCCTTGGGTCCCTTGGTGGGTACACCGCTGGTTAGACGACTGGAATTGGCGAGTGGTGGGGTGCTCCTGTAAAGCTGCTCCTCCACTCCTCTGGTTCGCATAGCAGAGCTGAACTGCTGCTAGCTTCGGTACCAGCAAACCGGCTGTAGATGGGCACGAGATGATTTTGGACCCGCATTTTGACGCCCGTAGTCTGGTTGGTAATGCACCGGGAGTAATGGTGCTCAACCGTGGTGACGGTAGGGAGATGGCCGGTAGAAGATGGCCAGGGGGCCGCAAGGGACTGTGCGAGCCCCCTCTCGTGGGTTGCAGAGCTGGGATTCTGCAGAGGGTCTTCTAGGTTGCTGTTACACCTTCAGCCCTTAGACTCCAACTGTCCTTACATTCTTGCAGACTGTTGCAGACTGTTCTAGGCTGGACTAAACTTTCCACTACACACTACCCTTGCACTCCGCCCACCAGGACCTTGATTGGCCTATGCTAAGTGATGCATGCAAGGTATGGATCTCTAAGTTAACCAGATGACTGCTGGGTCAGAGGATATTGCTGCTGCTGTCTTGGCTGCAATACCTCTCCTGTAACGCACTCATTGCGGGCGCCACAATTGCCTGTGACATACTGGTGTAGCACAGGCACAGCTTATTTTGAGAAGGAATGGTAAATGGGCAACTGTTACTGGGGGGCTGCGACGGCCATCAGTTTTCGTAAACCATCTCTATAAACCAGGCTGAAAGGCAAAATTTCCGTGGCCAACAAATTGGAGATGGTCAAGTCCAAGCTGTTTGCTTTGGTATGTGTAGGAGGAAATAATCTTTTTTGTGACCACAACTGAGGAATCGAGAGCTGGCTGCTGTGCTAAAAGAGGATGGAGTAGTGTATACACGACAAACTGCAGTACTATGAAGGAAATGCAGGCATAGATATTATGGTGGTTGACAAATAAGTGGTGTGTTTAGTGTCTGGAGAGGTGAAAACCAACAGGTGTGTCTTCTTCTGTAACAGCTGCCGGGCTGTTACTTGCCCCAACTGTAGCGGGTAAACAAGTGCAGATACTGCAGCCAAACCCTTGTTGGACAACACTTGTCATGCTGACAGAGCAGGAAGAAGCAGCACATGCATTTGATGCAGTGGATGGTGTTCTGTAAAGCACGCTAGGCGCAGTTTTAACACAGTAATTTTCCAAGAGTAAAGAATGCTGCGTCATGTGGCGGTTCATGCATGTAGTAGACAAATTGTTGTTTTTTTTGCCTCTACTTAATTGTTTAGTACAAAGTTTTGAGACGACGTGAGTTGGGTCATCTTTTGCGGTATCAAAAAAGGCCCAAGCTAGACAACCCTTGCTGCTTCAGACAACTGCAGATCTGCAACCATTGCTGTCCAGAGCCAGAGTTGTAGTTGAGGATGCAGTGCTTGTCCTGCTTGCAGCCCTAAGCCTCTGTGCAGGAATACACAACCTAACCTCCTCACCTTCCTCCTCCTTCTCTGCTGAGCTACTCAGCTGCATGACTCTGGGTTGAATTCAAGTGAGATCTCGAACTTTCTGATGATCCCCCATGTTGTCCCAATCCTGACCGTGAGAGTCACCCTCCTCCACTTCCTGCCCTGAATGCACAGTACAGTGCACATGCTCCTCAGATATCTGAGTCTTATCATCATCATCATAACCTCCACACCGGGAGTTAAGGTCTGGTGACAAAGATTTGGATTCTGCTGGGACCATACTTCCTCCGTCCCCTGATCCAACTCCAAAAGATTTTGGGCATCAGTGCAGATATCTGCCTCCTCTGGAGTATGTTAATCTGGAGCAGACCTCTGATGCCCAACCTCTGATGCCTATGTAATAGAATGTGTGAACATTTCTGTAGAATCACCTATCTGTGTTTTCCCACAATCAGAGAATACCTATGCAAAAAGGAGTTTTAAGCCCAAATAAAGGTACAAAAATTTCACTTTATTGGAATAGAGGTATACACATAAATAACAACAATTCAATAGATAAGATACCAAATTTCTTTATCCCAAGAGAGACCAAAGAACCCCACTAAAATTTTATTACCAATTTATGGAGGACAAAAAAATAATCGATAGGTGTGCTAAAATAGTTGCTTTATAGTACAGAGTACATCGTTTGTTCCTATGGCTTATAATTCCAACAACATTTAGTTAAAATATGTAATAAAATCCTGCTGTCAATCAAACAAATTTCAGAAACAAACTCTTGTTTTATATAATCATGTAAGCATAGGATAATAAAGTGCTAGACATCCAGTGCAATACATCTGGTGTGTAAAAATTCATATATCTAATTAGTCAATATCAATGTAAAACATAAAAATATATGTGCAAAGTGCAAAAAGGACAATTTGCTGTCCAACAGACTTAAAAAAAACCCACTAAAAATGTGCCTAACATAGGGTGTGCGGTAATAACAGAGTAAGGGTACCTTTACACGTCGCAATATCGTTCCGATATCACATACAATTTCATGTGAGCGCACGTTTTTGGCACTTGTTCAAGATCGCATAGGAGATGTTACACGTAGCAATCACACCTCTGATTTTTCAGATCGTAGTTGCGCCATCACACAGCACAACCACATAAGCAATGTGGGCATACTTTTCACCCAGCTTAGGACATGGGCGTACCTGAGTTAACTTTTAACCGCACCCAGAACACTCCGATTGGCTGGCGAAAGAGCGTTACCATTGGTCAGCCATCTCAGACAACATGTTGGGAATAGATGCTTTTGCCCATTATATCATCTTGAAACTGATGTCATATGTGATGAGTAGCAGCTCCAGCAACACACTGCGGCGTCACCAAACTGGCAGACAGCCACTCTTGTGTACTGCAGTGTGTTTCGGCAAAATGTATGGACATTTTGGCCTTCTACTGTACAAGTTGTAAGCTACACACAGGAAGTATGGACATGTCTATGTACCTCGCATAGCATTATCCAAACTATGTGGCTGCCAAATGTATGTATGTGTTTCCAGATAGTACATATGTCTCAATCAGACAATATAGAAGTGACCATGTGTGTGGACACATACCCATGTCTACATGCAGCAATCTGGACAGGGAAACACACAAACACCATACAGTGTGTCGGCAACTCCCCACATCGTGTAGTGTACCTGTACACACAATGGTCAGGAACCCTCAAATAACATTGTAGTCTCACACCTCAGAGCTCACCCTAAAATGCTATGTGATACGGTGGTCAGCTACAAATAAAAGAATCACACACGTTTGTCTGATCAGAAAAAAATATATTATGAGTGTGGCCACACAAATAAAAACAATAACAAGCACACAACAAAAAAATAAGTGTTGTCATCACACAAGTAACATACTACATAAATCAAATACTGGCTAATTCTGCCATAACTTAGAAATCAAAGTATGTTAATCCACAACATTAAAAGAACCACACATTGGACAGTGTAGACCCATCACACACCCCTTACATCTGGTGGTCCTACCAGGCCACCGCCCCAGGGCCATTGAAATACGAACAGTAGCTGTCTCTGCTGCTCCTGGCATCCTGTTGATGTCGGCCCTGGCCCAACGGCTGGAGTGGCACTATGCCAGGTTGTTTGCACACCACTCACCTGGCATGAGTTCCCCAGTTGTGGGGTTCACACTATCCACATAACTTGCTGGCATGTATGTTTGAGTATCCATACAACGCACAAAGTTATACAGCGCACAACACGCCATCCATTTGGATAGACTCCAGTTTCATATTTAAAGCACTATGAAACACACAGAATCTATTGGCCATGATCCCGAATGCATTTTCAACCACACGACGTGCCCGGGATAGCCGGTAATTGAAAAGGCGTTTCTCAGGGGTCAGAGTCCTCTAGGGATATGGCCGTAGTAGGTTTGCGTGAAGTGCGAAGGCCTCATCCCCCACAAAGGCAAAGTTAAGTTGTTCAGTGGTGTCATCATTTGGGGGTAAGTTCAGCCGCCCGCTAAGAAGGTCTCGACCAAAGGAGGTCTGAGCCAAAACCCCCCCATCAGACACACGCCCGTTTATTCCCACATCCACAAGGAGGAACTCATAGTTTGCATTGATGAGGGCCATGAAGACCACACTGAAATAACCTTTCGTAGTTAAAATAAGACCCGCTGTTGGGGGTTGTGTGATCCTCACATGCTTGCTATCCAATGCCCCCCCGCAGTTTGGGAATTGCCACCTCTCCTGGAAGCCAGTGGCAACTTCCAACCATTCCGTGGGGGTTGTTGGAAACCGCATGTAGGTTGGCAAGAGACACTTCAAAATGGCCTCACACATCTCAGGGATTAGGCGGCTCAGCAGTTGGCGTGAGACTGCAGCAGAATACTGCAGGTCAGTCATCGTGCGCCCTTTTGCCAAGAAACGCAGAGTCACAGCCAACCACTCCTCTGCTGGAACAGCTCGATGCATCACATGTCCTCACGGGCAATATGTAGTGTAACCAAGTCCAAGAGGAAATTTTGAAAGAGTCCTCGGGCATCCTGAGATAGTTCCTGAAGTCCTGCGGATTCCTGTCCTCCAGCTGACGGACAAGGCCCATGTGACTCAGGTGGCGCATTTGCAGGAGCCAATGCCGAGACCTCACACGCCATCGTCTATGCCTCCGCAGTCTCTCAGTCCTTTTATCCATCAACAAGGCATACTCCACCATGGACACAGCCACTACTGCCATTGCGGAACGATGCATGACGTCCAATCTCTGTTAGCAAGGATCTGCGAATGAGAAAGGAAAAGTATAAGCACATGGAGGCAGAACAAGAACAAACTTCATCAACTAGCACATGTACATAGTCCTGTCATACCCCTCCAATACACAGTTACATGGTTTGCCTGTTACGTTACACACCATCTAATGCTTGTCGACCTTGCTTATTGAACACACTACAGTATGACACGGAGTTGGTGACGCTGGATATGTGACGTGAAGGTCAGAGAGCAGCGGAGGTGGCAGGTGTGGACACAGACTTACTAGTGGTGTATCTAATTTCTGCTGTATCCAATCTGTGTGCCTCTCATGTATTTGGATGGTATGGACACAGACTTACTAGTGGAGTATCTAATTTCTGCTGTATCCAATCTGACGGTGTGCCTCTCATGTATTTGGATGGTGTGCCTATGTTTGTGCCTGGACTTAATCCTGAGGTGCCGAGGGATCCTGTAAGACGTTTCCCTCAGCATCGACCACACCCACTTCCCGCAAGGGATGTGGGTGAAGCAGCCACGTCAGATCCTGCAGCTGCTTACCAACAGTATTGGGGACACTACCAACAATTGTAATGTGCCTGATTTTTTTCCCCGTGTTTTATTTGGGGAAGGGCCTTTTTTTGGCTCTACTTTTGTTTTGATTTGTAAATAAAATGTTTGCCACAAATCATACTCTGTGTTGTTGACCACCTACTAATGGGTAATTCTTCACCACAATTTAACGGTGTTTTGAAGGGAAGAGACAGATGTGTCACACGTTTTCCCGTCACATACACATTACTACATGGTGAGGTATATGAATGATGTTACATTTGTAATTCATGTGTGGCATTCACAGATAAGGGAGATGTTCTGTGCAAAATATAAGGGTCAAGCAATTGGAAACCCAAACACGGGGCAAAGTCGATTATTTAGGGCTTGTGCATTGGTTAACTGTGGTGTACACATAGGTTTGGTCATTAGGTGGCATGAAGCCAAAATGACCATTGGGTATGTGTGACTGCAGGCAGGCAGTGTGTTGTGTTGGTCCTGTGTGTATTTTGAGGGATGCACACACACATGTCAGTTTTGGGGACCCCAAGACAGACAGCTTACTCCTTTTTGGGTGCTACATGGTGTTAACATATACTTTGCTACAATGAAGTAGTGTCATCATGGTAAATAACACAACCACAACATGTTGTGGGATTGTCGCAAATTTTATTTTGCAACATCCCTTGCTGTTTTTTTGCAGTGTGCCTAAAGGCGTAACTATTTTAAAGGTATAAGGCCTGAGCCTAAAACAGGGATTTTATCCCCTTTAACATGGACACATTGTGTCCCTAACGTATAACAAGGCTGTGAAATGTACAGCAACAAGTAAATTGTCAACATGACAAAAATAAATTGGTGCATGCCAACATGACACATTTGGAGTCCCGCCAAATCAATAATGTTGGCCCCCAGGCCCATGGGCTTGCTGGTGCTCAAGAGCCCTCCACACCGGGGAGGCCGGTGGGGAGGCCAGTGTGAAGGTTGGTTGTGATGCAGCCGGAGGACGGTGTGGAGGCTGGTTGGAATGCAGCCAGGGAGGCCGGTGTGGAGGCTGGTTGGGATGCAGCCGGGGAGGCCGGTGGGGAGGCCGCTCTGGACCCTGCTTGGGATGCTGCAGGGGATGCCAGTGGGGAGGTTGATGCAGCAGGGGAAGCCGGTGGAGAGGCCTCAGCTTGCTCGTCAGCATCTGTTGGTTAAAAAGGGAGCATTATTGTGGCATGTATGAAGTGATATGCACCTAAAATAATGTCTGGCTAATGGCCTTTGTGTACCTATGACATCATGTGCCTGACATTTGAAGCTGGGGTACAAAGGGACAGCAAGATCATCTGTACAATGGAAGCAACGTCATATATGTATATGTAGAAAGAATAAAGGTGTCCTTGGCACGCAGCACACACAGGTTTTGAATGTTGGCAAACTACGTTGTTGTGACACACAATTGGGTCATGAAGTTTGTCCGCAGCACTTTTGGACATTCCCTTTACCATACACATGGGCCAACAAGCACAGCCCCACACTGACAGGATGTTTGGCAACATAGGAATCCATCATTTCTTATTGGACCACAACATATTAACAACATGACATGAGTGTGTGCTTGGTTGACACAAAGGCACACAACCAGGGAGTTATGGGGGTAGACTTATGTGTCCAATAACCAGAAGGGTATGTGCTGCGAGATGTAGGGGTTGTGGGACAATGTGACATTTGGGCTGTGGTCCATGACATCACTGACAAGTGCACATGCTGACTTCAAGGTTTGAGTCACACCTATGTGTGTTGTTAGTGAATTGGCCACAGGGCCGCTGTACTTTGCGCACAATGCGCATCTTATGCAGCCGTGGGTGCTGATGCGGTAACTTGCACCAGTAGTCGAGCCTATCCAAATAATCAAACAGCAGGAGTAGCTCGGGCTCTCCCCATGCTGCAGAGTGCTGTGCGGCAGCCATCTTTATACAGGGGACTGTAAAGCACCTAGAAGGCAGGGCCCGCCACAAAACGACGTAATGACGTCATGGCGCAGAGTATTGACGCTGTGTAAACTTCTCCATCCGCAAAGGAGTCGCCCACACATAGTGGATGATCACAGTGAACTCCACGGCGTCACATAATATGTAAACCGCAAAGCTCAGGTGTCGCACATGGCCACACATATCTGGCCTATTATTGCAAGAAGTGGCTAGACTTGTGTTAACATTTTAATATATGTGCAACATGTGGGATGGGAGATATAGCTAGCATAAATGAGACCTTCATATACTAACATGGCACTTTTGGCCAGAACTGTTGTTTTTGGCACACTATGTTTGTAGCATCGTCAATAGATGCCTTAAACGTCATCATGAATAGTAATAGGAGGTGTTTGACAATGATTAGCCATGTATACATGCATTTTCCAACATTGAGGAGATGCAGAATTCAATGAATGAATGTAGCAAGATAATCTAATTTGGCTCCTTTGCCAGGGCCATCAATTGGCATACAATACTAGCCACAAATCGACGTAGATGGGGCGCGGAAAACACAACCCACAGGCACGCCTACGGGCTTGCTTGTGCAACCTGCGAAATCGCAAACAAGATCGTAGTTGCGCCGTCACACAGCACGATCATGCCAGATCGCATATGCAACATTGTACGGTTGAAGGGCTTGCACAATCTTCTTGCAATATCGTACCTGCGATTTTTTCCAGTCACATTGCCCTGTTACACCACAGAACGCACCAACGATATCAACTGCAGCGACCACACCACGTGACTTTTTGTCGATGTTGCATTGCAATATCGCAACGTCTAACGGTACCCTAAGGTGCATGGGGTGACTGGACAAACAATAGTGCAACACAGTGTAATTGGATATGTAACAACAGTTAGGGTAGGAGAGAAACAGAGGAAAAACCAAATTAAAAGTGAGCAAGAGGCCTCAAAGGATCAGGTAGTGGGGGCACAATTATATAAATAGTCTCAATAAAGAATTAGAAAAACTGGGCACTACCCGTGTGTAACAACTGGTGTAGATTCAAAAAATCCTTACTGACTGAGGGTCTTCAACCAATGGAGGTGCTCACTTAACGTAAGTGCACATAAAAAATCAAGAGAACAAAGACAGTGGCACTCACCAAGCTGATCTTCATAATTTATTGCTGTTTCCAAAAGGACATTCCAGAGGAGCAAGTAGATGGGGAGGGAGGTGCACCTCCCTCCCCATCTACTTGCTCCTCTGGAATGTCCTTTTGGAAACAGCAATAAATTATGAAGATCAGCTTGGTGAGTGCCACTGTCTTTGTTCTCTTGATTTTTTATGTACAATTATATAAATACTGTGGATGTAATATAGCAGGGCTATAATTCCTCAATTTTACTCATAAGGTGGTAATGTTATAATACAGCACCTGAATGGACCTTGGCTGTAGGTCACGGTCAGCGCTGCACACTCTGCACAATTATACAAAATAGTGTCTGGTGTGCAAGACAGAACCATGAATGAGTGTGCAATATCACTAGATATTAACAGGAGTAAATTGCTCCAGTGCACAGATGTTCAATGAGTACAAATATAACAGACCGTAGTCTTGGTTTTGCACAGGTCCTAACCTGCACCATTCAAATATTCACAGTGCTATGACTAGATGAAACTCTGATTGTTAAAGCCAGGGGGAAAAAAGTGGGACAATATGGAAGACAAATGAAGAGTAATCCGACCAGGTATCCTAAATACAGGATGCTGGAAGCAATAATACAAGAGCTAAACACCAAGGATTATGCCCATCGCTGAGGGGGTCTGTACATAAGTCGGTCCTGTAAAGGGAAGTATGGCTCACCCTTCAAGAAGGGTGCTGATAGCTAGTGGTATGCGGTTTCTTATAGCCACCACTCCACATGTAAAGCGACGCTCGCGTCCCCAGACCCTGAGCCGGAAGTGCCCGGCTCAGCGTCCAACGTCATCTCCCGTCCATGCCTACCAGTGACGTTGTGGGAAGCGGGGAATAGGAGCGACGCATGTGTACACGGCGTCAAGGCTAGGGAACACAAGCTCACAAGCAGGAGAGCTAGCAGAGCAGCCAGAGCCAGTACAGTGGCTTAATGCTGCTTAGAAAGGCAGAGGACAAAGTGTGACTGCAGGTTCAAAGAAACCGTGCTACAAAGATTCATATGCGAACGATATTAGCGGATTTTATATACCTAATTAAGTGAAAAAAAATTAAAAAAAGAAAAATTTGTTAAAACATATATTAGTGAAAAATTATGGGATTATAGTGAATCATAGACATAAGGAAAAAAAGGAAAGGGAATTTGTGAGGCCAAAGGTTAAAAAATAATAATAGGAAAAAAAGGGGGTAAATGACTAAATATTAATTAAAAGAAAGAAAATGGGATACAAAATGAAAAGGTAAAAATGTTAGATAATGGTCTATGACTAATCAGCGAGAAAGAAATTATTAGTAAAAGAAAAATTGAATGGATTGAAAAAATTAAAGGATTAAAAATTAAAAAAGAAAAATTAAAAAATGTGTAAAAAATAATAAAACAAAATAATAATGATAAAATAACAGTAAAAAAATAATTAAAAATAAAAAACATTTGTATAATGAAAAATAATGACATAGTGAATTATAAGGACTAGTACAAAAAAGAGGAAAAATTATAAATAAGGATAAATAATGATAAAAAAAAAATTGAAAATAATGAAGGAAAATCATACTAGTAAAACTAACGAAAAATGATTAATCCATGTTATGTAAAGAAATTGGTAGACCTTACTAATTATCATAGATAATTAAAAAAACATCATATATAGAAAAGTCCATGTTGATGTTGTATCCATTTCTTCCTGGATCCTTGAATCTAAAAAGCAAAAGAGCATAAAATTAGCTAAGACATCACTAAAATAATAAAAGCATACCTTTACTTCATAAAAACGGTGCGACACTAAGAACATCATTTAATCCTGTTGGTTTTAGACTTCCAATCTTGTGTATCCAGCGAGTTTCAAGCTGGGCCAATTTTGTTTTTAGGTTTCCTCCTTGCTCATCACCCGGGATACAATCTATCCCAAAGGCCGCTTCACGCACTAGGATATCGTTAACGATATCGATGAAACGTCACAGATTGTGAACGTTCTAACAAGATCGTTTTTGCGTCGTTGCATGTAAACAATGTAGGAAGTAAAAACGGTTGGAACGTTCATTCAAAATTTGAGATCCGGACCTCAAATCTATCGTTAGGGATGAGCGAGTATGCTCGGCGCTACTCGTTACTCGCACGAGTATCTCGGTACTCGGATGCTCGGCGAGCACCGAGTACCGCCGAGATGCTCAGACTGCTCACTAATATACACAGCTCCCTTCAGTGCACACAGTGAGCTGGCACCACACAGGGAGCAGATTCATTGTTAGGATCCCTCTGGGGGCCACAGTAAGGTGTTATATGTTGCGGCGATTTGAAAAAGCCCCCCTCCCGCCCTTTCCCAGAAATACTTGTTTTATAACCGGAAGTCTGTGGGCGGAGCCTGTCACTCATTGACTTACATTGGGCTCAGTGCTCTGGCCGAGTACACGAGTATCTTGAGATGCTCGACCCGAGCAACGAGCACCTGAGCATTTTAGTGCTCGCTCATCACTATCTATCGTTCATTGTCCAATTAAGGATCTGTGAAGCAGCACCATCATTCAGTGTGACACCTTTTTGAACGATGTCGTTCATAATTCTCCTATTTCTGCCTCTATATAACATCATTCATACATTCTTCTCCGCATCGCTGACGCGTTGCCAAATTTAGGATCGTTACCAATATCCTTGTGTGTGATAACGCACTAGCGATGTCGGAAGGATCGCAGTTACGTGACATAGGTAACGATCTCGTTCACCTATATCCTAGCGCAGGCATGTTCCAATTTGAAATGTTACTGGTTTCAGTGCAGATAGATCTTTTTCTTTTTTAGCATTCTTAATATCTAATGGTGGGTTTACACACACCAATCATTGTATCCAATCTCTGAACCAATCTCTGGTTGCAGTGAAATCATGGACAGATTGCTCCATGTTGTACACAGCCACAAAATGGAACTATGTGTCCATGATTTCACTGCAACCAGAGATTGGTTCAGAGATTGGATACAATGATTGGTGTGTGTAAACCCACCATAACACATGCTCCCTGATCCGAATTTTAAGTGTTCTAGTGGTCAACCCTACATATACTTTATCGCATGGGCAAGTTATGTAGTATACCACATATGTAGTACTGCACGTAATATGTCTTGTGACCTTGTACTGTGATTTATGGTCGACTGAGGTAAAATCAAACATCTTGACCATATAACCACAGCAATGTTGCCCCAGACAATTTTGGGTGGCTGATATTCTGACTAATCATGGGTGAATGACTGAACCAGTAGGGACAGATGTAGCACCTTATGGACCATTGTGGCTTATGCAGAATGGCCACTTTACATGCGGCTACATTTCTAGCTTATCCACAGGTAACTTACTGGCTGCAGTGAAATCATGGCGACATTATTCCATTTGTACACAGCAACAAGATAGAACCATGTCTCCATGATTTCACTGCAGCCAGTAAGTTACCTGTGGATAAGCTAGAAATGTAGCCATGTGTAAAGTGGCCAATAGGGGTATCTATACTTATACCTGTAACTGTGAATAATCTTATGTATACCCATTGGTCCACATATCACAATGTCCCTTTTTGGTTCTCACTATATTCCATTGTCCTTTGTTGGTAATGGAGGCTGGCTGCACAGTCCTGTCTGTTCTCTGTAGTACCTCAGTTCCTGGTTTGTAACTTTATGTACATTTTCTGGTCTCTTTTTACCTTGTTCAACCAGTGTTTAATAAATTGTTTATGCACTTGCAAATCTGCTGGGACTCCTTACTTTAGGGATAAGTATTAGGAATGCTTGGGCATCGTGATTCTTTCCTTGCAGATTTGGTGCAGATTTTGGGACAGAGAAAATAAATCTTAACCACATGTACAAGGAAAAAAAGCAATGTGGGCACAGCAATTCTGACCTGTCATAGACTTTGCTGACCTCAAGATAGACATGCAGATTTTGATGCAGATTCTCAAAATCTGTTTTTAAAAAAGCATCAAACAATGCACTGTGGTCACAAAACCTAACAGGGTCCACAGAGAACAGCAGTTGGGGTGAAAGAGCTCAAGGATTCCTATTGCCCTCTGGCTACTTCCAAAGTGACTTCTATGGAAGGGGTGGCTAACTACAGTCATCAAGGTCTGAAAACATTGCAAGTTTTCAGGATTTCCTTAGCATGGTTTGGTTTTTTTGACCCTGAAGAAGGAGCAAGGCTTGCTCCGAAATGCGTTGGATTAAAGAACATCTGTGTAACCAGGTTTCCAGTAACTGGTTTTTCACCCAACAGCTCGGATCCTGTGGCACTTCGTCCAAATATATATACTTCTACAGAGCCAGCTCTCTGGCTGTAGCGGCCTAGCCCTCCAGTGTCCCAGTTATGGCTGTGGGATCACCAGGCTCCTTCTGTCTCACTGTGGGGTGTCATTGCTTTTTGGCTTCCTTCCCTCGCCTCCAGCTATGGAGCAAGCTTTCTCCCCTAGGAAATCTGCCTCTAGGGTTCTGCGTCCTCCAGGGAACCTCTCCTCCTGGGAATTATCTGCCTGCAGCTTGATGTTCCCATGGTTTTATTTGCGGTCTCTCCACCCACTTGTTCAGCTACTCTTTCTCTCCTCCCATACTGCTCTTAACCCCTGCTACCCCTTGCCTAACCTAGAGTCCAAGGCGTAGGGTCAGTGTGTGTCAGTGTGTGAGTGTTTCTAAGCTCAACCGTCTTCCTAACCTGGCTGCAGTTCACCCTGTGGCCATCCCGGCGCCACATTATCCACAAACCAAAACTCCTCCATAAATGACATAGGATGGGGTGGTTCCTGTAGTACCAGACAGTTTCTTGGAGCGTGTAGGGGTCCCCACATGGCATTCTCCCAGTCAAAGACCTCTGGCAGGGGGTGATACACATAGCTGGGAAGCAGGGCCTTCTGCTTCTTCTACCTCCTCCTCTACCTCTTCCTCCTCATCATGTTCCTAGTCCTGGTAGAATTGGTGATCCACTAGCTGGGGCACCAGCTGCAGGTGGATTACAGCTAATGCTCTCGATGGCATAGAGAAAGGATCATCTCCTGACTGTGAGGTCCTCTAGTCCTCCTCTAGAATTGGAGCTTAGCACTGTATTCAGACCTTGCTGCAGATGAAGCCCAATGTAAGTAGCTCGGTGGAGCTCCAGGTCACATATGTGTAATTCTCCTCTGCAGGCCACTACGGTTCTGGTGCATCCTTGGCCTCTGTGGTGGTAAGGAAGATGACCTCCTCCAAATCAAGCATGTCTTGCGGGGATCCATTGCCAAACCGCATACTGTAGGTACATGGTACAAAAATGCACAGCAACTTTGGCTGAGTGTCGCTGAAGCTGACTAGCTGTGTTGTACTGCACTGCTAACAGAGTGCTGACTCGCTGATGTTCGTGATGACAACTGTTTGCTTTGCCAAGGGGCTCGTCTCTTCCAGTACCAAGAATAAAACACAAACAATCACTTACAAAATATTACTGTTTTCACAATCTTGTTGCCTAGCTCCTCATTAACCCCTATATGAGGTGGGCTGCAAAAGTAATGTCACTCACAAATCAAACAATTTGACATCTATCTATAAATCTATTTATTCATCTATCACTAAATCTATTTTTTCCATTTACCTATAAATATATCTGTACTTTCTATCCATCTATCTATTCTTATCATCTATCTATCATCTATTTTAAAATCTTTAAAAATAATTTAGCAGGCCGCAGCTGCCCCAGAAATGGTGCCTCCATTAGAAGCGCCACTGCTGGCGCTTCACCCCTGCTTTCCCTCTGCCCTGGTGCATTGGCAAACAGGGTAATGGCATTTGGAGTTGATTCCAGCTGGGTAATATCAGCTGACATCAACCCAAGGGGTTAGTAATGTTGAGGTGTCAATCAGATGCACGACATTACTAATTAAGTCAGTAAGTACACAAATAACCTCCCCAATATATTCCACTTTCACCAATTTTTTACACTAAAGTCCATTTTTTTTAAAGTCTCCCATTCCACTCAACAACTAAAAAAGCATGTAAAAAAAATTGGAAAAAAAAACAAAACAAAATGAAACCCAAATAAATACTGAAGTAGTTCCAGTATATGGGGGGCCAGATCAGTGTCTGCATTCCCTATTTGGGGCAACAACAGACACTGCATGACTCCCGGCAGTTTGACAAGCCATGACTTCACTGAAATTGTCTCAGATTACACAGTGGGTATCACATAACATATAATTCTGTTGTGTAACTTGAGACAACCTCATTGACATTAGCGCTCGTAACACTCGCTGTCTCGTGAGAGCCGTGATATTGCACGAGATGTAGCAGGTATATCTCACCGGTATAATGAAACAGCGTATGTGGAATAATGATGTCAGGGAGTGCAGCTCAAAGTTGGCAGATATCCCTGTTTGACCCCTCGAGTCTAAACTGCAGTAATCTTTGTGACGGCACCTCTTGGCACACTGTCACCAGTGCATGTGTGGCGCCCCTGCGTCCAGGGTGGCCACATAGGGAACTGCAGCCATGTAGAAGGTTAGACGGTTTATACACTAAACACCCTCACAGAACACCACACACCACTAGAGGCAGCACCCAACCCGGAGCCCCGGAACTCTAGGCGGGCAAGGGGTGGTGGGTTTAGAGGAAAGTGGGTGAGAAGAACGCATGTAGGTCAGGTGACAGAAGGTATAAATAGAGGAGAAAGAGGAGGAAGGAGTTAGTAGGCCGAGGTAGGCTGAGCTGTAAAGACACAGTAGGCCAGAGTGAGCCAAGCAGAACAGCCATCAGAAAGAAAGAGACACGTCCTGGTGGGATTGGGCTTGACGGAGATGCAGAATCCACAGAGTCACAGAAACCATGGAGAGAAAGTTCGTTCATAGCCGGCATCCCAGGGGAGTGTGAGGACAGAGACCGGACCAGCAGCACTGGGTCCGAGGGACACGGCAGCACCGACCAACTACAGGCGGAGTAGTTTTTCCCTATTGAAGCTGGAGTCACACGGGTGAGAAGGAGTCTGGTAATGCCTTGCAAGAAAGGGTTACTGCAGACTAGGCATACACCAGAGTGTCGGTTCTGAGGGGGACAGAGATTCTATACCAGATTCCCAGATTAATGATGGGGAGCTCTAACTCTAGGTTGGAGTTCCTAACAACAAGGGTAAGAAGCACAGCAGCAACCACGAGGACACACAAGGGTCCGAGCTGCCGCTATACTATCCAGAGACACTTAAAGAGAGCACAAGAACAGCCTAGAAGGACTTAGAGAGAGTGAGGGGTCTCAGAAGGATAGTCTGGCTGCAGTGGGTTCAGTGTAACCGGAGTGAACTGACTGTGAACTGTTAAGAACTAAATTGCACTGTGAACTGCTGTTAACTGTGAAGAAGCTGACAATTAAACCCGGTGAACCCTGCCTGCGTGTCCGTGTTTGATTCCAGGTGCCCTGAACTGCTTAAAAATACCTTTTATCCTGTCAGGAGCAGCCCACGGCGGGCTCATCTATCTGGCTGCAGCCCATCCATCCTCCTGGCAGAGCAGCGCTGCAGCGGTGGTCCCATTATTGACCACAACCCGTGGGTGGCGTCACGGCAAACGTTATCCCTTGTAAATACCCCTATTTACTTGTGTGAACCAGAACCTCCGTGACATCCCCCAGCAGTACCCCGGTCCGGTACCGAGTACCCCATCCCAGTGGGCTCCACACATGCATGCCTGCTCTCAAAGCAAATAGGGGATGCTTTCTGTGAACATAACCCCCCATATCCAGGAAAAGCATTGTTTTAGTGGAAGGGCTCATGGATTCCCTTTGTCCCCTGGCTACCTCCGAATAGACTTCTGGAACAGGGGGGGGGCAACTGCTCAAGGGCTGCAAACAGTGCAAGTTGTCAGGATTTCCTTAGCATTGCACAGGTGACAATTTAATCACTTCCATAGGTAATGATTCCAACACCTTGCAATGCTAAGTAAATCCTGAAACCATATGTGGCGCCCCTCTCGCGGGATGCCTTAGGGTGGTACTGCACCACAGATAGGAGGTGCGGTGCCCCCCATAGCCACAAGTAGAGGGGGGAACTGCAGAGTCTGTCTCTAAAACTAAAACAAGCCCAGCCATAGACACCTTAGCACCAGGGACTGTATATTCAGTAAGTCCCAGGGGGGTGGAGCTTAGCTGAGCGGGAGACATGACATCAGTGACAGTTAGACGACTAGTCAGTCAGACAGTGTAAGAGAGCAGAGAAGACGGATGCAGGGGACCCTGTGACCGTAGACATGAGGGCACCTCTAAGTAGAGGGGTGACCCGGACGGAGAAGGGCACTCCAGGACTGGTGGGAGCCAGAACCGAGACGGTTAGTTACGGTCTATCCCTAACTACAGACCGGCAGGCTGTGGGCCTGACATAAAGGAAGCCACAGCACCCATCAAGCAGTCCAACATCAGTCCCATACCTGGGTTCAAGACGCTGAGAAGTAGAGAGACTTTAGGTAACAGACCCAGAGGATTAGAGACTAGACTCACGAATGGGAGTACAGAAGGCCATCAGAGCACAGAAGGGAAAAGGACCAGGAGAGCCATTTTAAAGACACCTCTGACAGACTCTGGAAAAGCCTCCAAAATCCGCGGCTACGGCCCCAGGTTAACCCAGACTGTACCGTGTACCAATTTCACCTGGTGCAAGTAAAGAACTGTTTGAGCTGATCTGGTGTCTGGTCTTCTTTCATCCATCGTCCAGAGGGTCTCTACAGCTTCATAGAGGTGAGGACTTCGACTCCCATCTTCAACCTTGCTGCCCTGAGGTAAAGCTCCTGCCTGTGGGGAGCTGTTCTACCAAATGCTGCATTTCCATCATCTCACCGACCGGCCGCAGTGCTGGTAACCCTATTACCAGATACCATAGGTGGCATCACGTTACAAATTCCCCATCATCATCACCCCCACTCACCACTGAGGTCAGGCAGGAAATAACCAACCAGCTGTGATCCCCACTGAAGTAACCACTTGTCCCGGTATCTGAGTACCCCCTACCCTGTCGACCGACTCACATGCACTATCTGCAGTCCCTGAGGACTGAAGTTTGCTAGTTTGCTCTACTCTATTTGAGACTATATTTTGGAAAAAAGCATAACGTTTGTTAATAAACTGTAGGAAATGTAACAAAATTTTTTGTTTTAAAATTCTGCCACCCTTAACAAAAAGCTTAACCCTAAAGAAAAAGTTTGCTATGCAGATACATGCAAAATATGTAAGCCAATCGACCATACAAGGTGACCTCTTTCAAATGGTACGATAATTTCATAGATTCACCTCATCACTCACAGGCATAATGTACTGGAATACATAAGTATATCTTTATGATGAACTAAAACATTGAAAGTTCCTTTATAAAATTTACATAAATAACTCAGAAAACTAATTCTAAATACAACCTAGTATTGTTAAAAAGAAATCTATTGTAGCAAAATGCAAAAAGTTATTAGAGTGGTGAAATTAAAAACCTGAGCCATGTTAACGTAGTTTCACACATAATTTTTTGGAACATGTGCTATCCATTATTGCTGCAAATAGATAATGAACCCATTACAATGAATGTGCCTTCTCACAAGTCCTTTTTTTGTCTACCCCTTGTTTTGGTCAGTGTGCTTTCCATGTGCTCAATGGACAGAGGGTCTAAAGGCCCAGTCACACACTATGATATCGTTAGCGATATCGTTGCAACGTCACTTGGTTTGGTGACGTTGCAGCAATCTCGAACTACATAGTTGCGTGTGACATTTACCATTGATCAACGATGAGGTCGTTCTTTGTTGGTCATTGGTAAATGACCTGGACCATAAATTTATCGTTGGTCTCCCGATGGGCGGCCAGCATCGGCGCGTGTGACAGCGGGAGACCAACGATGGACGATCTCCCAGTGCCGCACAGCAAGCCCTGGGAGCTGGTAACCAGGGTAAATGCCCTGGTTACCAGCGTTCTCGCTGGTCCTGATCGCTGGTGAGTCTGCCTGTGTGACAGCTCACCAGTGATCACATAACGATGTCCCAGTGATCCACATAATTGGTCGGATCGCTGGGACATTGTTAGGTGTAACGGGGCCTTAAGGCTAGGGTCACATTTGGGATGTTGCATCGTTTGAGGGATGCATTAAAAGGATGCTTTTTTTTTCCTTGCAAATTCCATGACATGTGTGTTCATTTATTTCACAACCACAAGATTTTTATCTTGTTTCTCACACTGAGAGCAATCAACATGTTCATTTATGTTCATGTATGTACCCTGCATTAACGCATGCGTTACCCATAGACTCCCATGTTAAAAAAAATGCATGTGTTTTCAATCACAGGCCCAAAAACGCTGCAGACCATGTTTTTGGGTGCACTACCAAAAACACATAACCTCAAACGCATTGCACTTTAGCAATCCGTTTTTTGCATTGGAGTCTATGGGTGCGTTAACGCTTGCGTTTTTCAACATTTGCACTTGAAAATAATGCATGCATTTAGCAAATGCATGACGCTAGCTTAGGGATAATGTTTCTCCTTTTTTGATATTGACTTTAAGCATTGCTACATTCAAGAGATGGCACTAGAGTTCAAGTTCTCATGCTTTCTGAAAAGCCTATTTCCATGCTCAATGAACAATTCACAGATGCAAAAATAACTGAGGTGTCTCTGCTCATCTGCAATTTTCCATATGGGCGTAAATCTGTGTGAAAAAAAATTGCAGCGTGCTTTAAACTGGATCTTCTTATGGACCAGTCAAGTGTATGTAAAGTGCTACAGCACTCTTGCACTATGTAGATGAGCACACGGAGCCGTACACAGAGGGAAACCAGGTCCACAGTTTGCCTTAATGTGAAGAAGTGTATGAATGTTCAACCAAATGTACCGTATATACTCGTGTATAAGCCGACCCGTGTATAAGCCGACCCCCCTACTTTTGCCCCCAAAACCTGGGAAAACCTATTGACTCATGTATAAGCCGAGGGTGGACCCCAGCACCGGTATACAGGCCCCCCAAGTGGTATACAGCAGCCTCCCCAGTGGTAGTATACAGCAGCCACAGAGGTATATACAGCAGCCCCAGTGGTAGTATACAGCAGCCTCCCCAGTGGTAGTATACAGCAGCCTCCCCCTGTGGTAGTATACAGCAGCCACAGAGGTATATACAGCAGCCCCAGTGGTAGTATACAGCAGCCTCCCCCTGTGGTAGTATACAGTAGCCTCCCCTGTGGTAATATACAGCAGCCACAGAGGTATATACAGCAGCCCCAGTGATAGTATACAGCAGCCTCCCCAGTGGTAGTATACAGCAGTCTCCCCCTGTGGTAGTATACAGCAGTCTCCCCCTGTGGTAGTATACAGCAGTCTCCCCCTGTGGTAGTATACAGCAGTCTCCCCAGGTGGTAGTATACAGCAGCCCCCCCCTGTGGTAGTATACAGCAGACCCCCCCTGTGGTAGTATACAGCAGACCCCCCCTCCCCGTTGCTGCCGCACACCTGTAAAAAGTAGAGCTTTCATACTTATCCTCCTCGCTGTCATCGCGCGCGCATCCTCCGCTCTCCTTCCTGATTGTACCCGGCGTCCATCCACGTGACCGCGCACAAGTAATGTGAATTCAAAAGCACGGTCTCCTGTAGGGCGCTCTAATTAAGGCCAGGGACCCTGCTTGTGGAAAGTTCTTTTATTAGAAATCCTCCATCCGCCACGACATGTTTCGACGGTGTAGTACCGTCTTTCTCAAGTGGAAAAAAATTGCAGCGTGCTTTAAACTGGATCTTCTTATGGACCAGTCTAGTGTATGTAAAGTGCTACAGCACTCTTGCACTATGTAGATGAGCACACGGAGCCGTACACAGAGGGAAACCAGGTCCACAGTTTGCCTTAATGTGAAGAAGTGTATGAATGTTCAACCAAATGTACCGTATATACTCATGTATAAGCCGACCCGTGTATAAGCCGACCCCCTACTTTTGCCCCCAAAACCTGGGAAAACCTATTGACTCGTGTATAAGCCGAGGGTGGACCCCAGCACCGGTATACAGGCCCCCCAAGTGGTATACAGCAGCCTCCCCAGTGGTAGTATACAGCAGCCACAGAGGTATATACAGCAGCCCCAGTGGTAGTATACAGCAGCCTCCCCAGTGGTAGTATACAGCAGCCTCCCCTGTGGTAGTATACAGCAGCCTCCCCCTGTGGTAGTATACAGCAGCCACAGAGGTATATACAGCAGCCCCAGTGGTAGTATACAGCAGCCTCCCTAGTGGTAGTATACAGCAGCCTCCCCCTGTGGTAGTATACAGCAGCCTCCCCTGTGGTAGTATACAGCAGCCACAGAGGTATATACAGCAGCCCCAGTGGTAGTATACAGCAGCCTCCCCAGTGGTAGTATACAGCAGTTCCCCCTGTGGTAGTATACAGCAGTCTCCCCAGGTGGTAGTATACAGCAGCCCCCCCCTGTGGTAGTATACAGCAGACCCCCCCCTGTGGTAGTATACAGCAGACCCCCCCTCCCCGTTGCTGCCGCACACCTGTAAAAAGAAGAGCTTTCATACTTATCCTCCTCGTTGTCACCGCGCGCGCATCCTCCGCTCTCCTTCCTGATTGTACCCGGCGTCCATCCACGTGACCGCGCACAAGTAATGTGAATTCAAAAGCACGGTCTCCTGTAGATCGCTCTAATTAAGGCCAGGGACCCTGCTTGTGGAAAGTCCTTTTATTAGAAATCCTGCATCCGCCACGACATGTTTCGACGGTGTAGTACCGTCTTTCTCAAGTGGAATTCCACTTGAGAAAGACGGTACTACACCGTCGAAACATGTCGTGGCGGATGGAGGATTTCTAATAAAAGGACTTTCCACAAGCAGGGTCCCTGGCCTTAATTAGAGCGCCCTACAGGAGACCGTGCTTTTGAATTCACATTTATCATCTCGCATAGAGAACACGGCTGGAGCAGCTCGTTGATACTTGAGGACCTGCAGACCGAGCTAAATCCTTTACCAGGAGAGAAACACAGGACCTGCCTGCGTCAGTGCGCCCGGTCACGTGGGGCGGCAGCACACAGGGTTACAGAAGGAAGCGAGCAGGGACGCCGAGACTGCCGGGACGGAGCTGATTCAACTTGTCTCCACATCACCGCAAAAAACTTTTAATAGGAGAAAGGAGACCCCGACCGCTTCCAAAATCTACACCATTGTTGTGCGGGGATTGAACAACAATAATAGGTTAGTGAACACGCATATTATTATCCCCCGCTGGTAACATTGATAATGCACTAGTGCGCCCCCTGTATTTCTTTTCACGCGCACAAGTAATGACGTCATTACAGGTGCGCGGTCATATGGATGGACGCCGGGTACAAGCAGGAAGGAGAGTGGAGGATGCGCGCGCAGTGACAGCGAGGAGGATAAGTATGAAAGCTCTTCTTTTTACAGGTGTGCGGCAGCAACGGGGGGGGCTGTATATACCACGGGGGCGGAGCTGTATATACCACTGGGGGGGAGCACTGACATAGTGCAGTGTAATATGCACCGCTCCCCCTGCCGCTGATGGACAGGGGGATGCAATGCATATTGCATTGCACTAATGAGCGGGGGCACGTGACCGCCCGCTCCTATTACAGCCTCCCCCACCTCCTCCAGCCCCCGAACACCGGCCCCCCACACTCTGAGCCGTCACTGACTCGTGTATAAGCCGAGGGGGTCACTTTTCAGCACAATTTTTGTGCTGAAAAACTCGGCTTATACACGAGTATATACGGTAATATTTTATTGTCCTTCACAATGAGATAATTCAAAAACTG